>CALSBV010012213.1:7552557-7572557 GCA_943590825.1 Bovichtus diacanthus
GTGTGTGTGTGTGTGTGTGTGTTTTTAGAGCCCCCACCAGAGGATCATCTTCTCCAGAACACACTCTGGCCTGAGGTCCAGAAACTGTGAGTATCCAAATGTCTCTCTGCTAACAGTGTATCCGAACCCTCTCGGCTTGTCTTTAGTTTCAGTTACCTGCTGGTACAAACAATATCCAGAGTCCTGAGACATAATACAATAACAACTCCACTGCAGATTTCCTTTTTATATGTGTCCTTACCCTATAAAGACATCAGAGTTTCCATATTACTCTTAATGAAGCTACATTTCCAGATGGAATTGTGTTTATTTGGTTTCGCCCAAAGGGGTTTATAGTAACTGAAAATGATGGACTTCCTGAAGCCCTGGTTGTCTCCCTCCTTGTTTTCATCAGCCAATCAGAATCCAGGTTCTGGCCATCCCATGAGCCTCTTCTCTAGGCTGAATATATTGCCTCCATTTGTGGCCAATGTTAAATCCATTTACCTGTCAATCCGCCATAAACATGACATACGGCGTGGCCGTTTATTCGAGGTGTGGGCATTGTGTGTGTTGAAAAGCATTTTGTTTTACCTCCATTTGGCTTCACCCCCTTGAATCATTTAGTGCATAATAGAAACATTAAAATGAGTAAGTGGCCGAATTATTTTTGTGGCATAAATAATACACTCAGCGTTGTGGCCAAATTGCTGCAGCGTTTGAAAGCTTCGTGGTTGGGGAGGAATTTTCAGGCTGTGATTTCACTTTGTTGACATTTTAAAACAAGCAGGTGATAGTCGGCAAGCTAAAAGTAATTAGGCTGCGAGTGATTAGCCGGAGCATCATCATTGTTCATCTCTGTCAGCGGGAAAGGACCAGTCATCGCAGATCAGTATTTTAATTTCACACTCTGTCTGCTTATTTACCTGTCAGCAGGCAGTGATGGCTCAAGCCTGGAAGCTTGTCGGGGCGATGCTTTGGAATAACAGAATACTTAATTCACTGTCAGACTGGGAGCGCTTTCTTTGTTGTTGTCCTCCTCCCTTCATCCCGTCTGTGTTTCAGATCCTGTCTATCCTTCCACATATTTAGTATGGCTGTTAGCTTGAATCCTCTTCCTGATTAATGTCTGTGTGATTGTCCTCCTCTGTCTCCTCCAGGTATGGCCACGGCTTTGAGATGTTCTGTCTCGCTTCAGACAGCGCCAGGGCGGTGGTGGCATCTGCATGCAAGGTCGGTGTAAAACGATCGAGACCAGAGACCACATGCCCCAGGAGAGAGCATCATGACATATTTACTCTGCATGCTCATATTAGCACACACACAAAGCAGGGTATGAAGCCGCTGTCGGTCGTGTATTGATGGTAGCTGCTCCGACCTTGACTGCAGACAAACACAAAGCTGTTAGCCATCAAAGATATGTTTCTGTCTTCCTGTGGAAACAATCTCTCTCCTTTCAACTGTCCTTCTTTCTCTCTGCACCTCTTTGCTTTATTCTTTTCTCTCCTCACAGTTATGTTCTCTTTTATTCCCTGCTGCGGCCATACTCATCCCTCAACCCACTTCTACATCTCGTATTTTTTTTCCCCAAGCAAGCGAGCGAAGTTTCTATAGCATTTTTCAAAAGTGGGTGCCAAAGTGCTTTAAAGGGAGATAGGAAAGACAGAATATAGTTTATAAAACGAGGCGAAATAAGTGCATAACCCACAAAGAAAACAAAGGTTTTAAGATGCTTTCTAAAGATGATTTATTTTATTCTCTGTCGATAAACAAACTAATCTAAAGCGTCTTTCCAGGCATCTAAAGCGGAGCATGCAGCAGTTCTGCTGTGGAGTACAGCTACATGGCGTCAGCTGCAGATGCTGCCGTGCCACACCCTCACCGTCACCCAGATGGCCTTCTCCCCCGATGCACAACTCCTATTGGCTGTTTCCCGTGATCGTACCTGGTCTTTATGGAGACGGAACCTGCCCACACCTGAAAGTCCAGGTGAGAAAGGGGAAGGAGTTGCCACTAATAAGACGATGCCACCTTAAAGGATTGTGTCACTTATTTTAGTTTTTTAACGCAGTGCAGCTCAGGATGAGGTAATATTTTTAGCATGGTGCTCGGCAAATAAATTTAGCTTGATTTTTTTCGAGTGAATCTCAAAACAAAGGGACAATATTGGAGCCTTGCTGGCAGACAAACACCAGCTTGCATAAAACAAATTAATTAAAATAAGGTAAACCCACTGAGCAGATTTGTTCCAAATCGAATTCCAAGTCAAGCTGGCCTGATTAGGAGGACTCCCCTAATTAATACTGTGAAGAGCCAAACGAGTGATGCGTTGACTGAAACTAGTCCAAAAAGGAGCTAATTGAAGAAGATTATTAATTAAATGAAACCACCATTTTTTTTCCCCCTGCATATTTATATAAATTGACCACAATTTTTAATGTCAGCAACTTTCCCCGTCGGACAAACTTGTACTCCGTATCGCATGTAATACTTTGGGTAGTAAGTGTAGAAAAGCTTGGAAATGGGCTACGAGGGCTTTCAGATGGACACTAAGTACACGGAATACAACAGATGCCTTCCTGTATACTTATTCAGCCTCATTTATTGCCTGAGGGCTTGTCAGTATAACAAGGTTGCAACGGATTGCGATAGCTAATCAAATCTGGTTGCGTACATATCCTGTCAGGATCACGATGAAGAAGGAGATTATCAACGCTGTAAATGCATTTCTAGAGCTGTGCAACACTTATTTGAAGAAATACAAACGCCGTGGTAGTGTGGTGGCTGCTCTCTTGGCTTGTTTTCTGTAGCCTTTTGTTATTGTTTGAGAGATTGCCTCCTGTTGTAGCTCTATCACTCATTTGTCTGTTTTGCTTGACCTTTGACTTTTTCCAGACTTAACTCAGTGGTGGTGACATTAATGGTTAGAGGAACGGATTTGTTTCTGGAAGGTCACCACTGTCAGTATCCACATGGTCTTAATCCTTTCTAGAGGCAAACCTTAAATACTCCTGTGGAACTAGACTCGTATATCCCACTATTTGGATTTGATGAACACTTAATAGGACGTTACGTCATTTTATTTTGATTTTGGTGAAAACAATAACAACCTCATCCTTATTGTCTGCACATGTCAATGATGTAGGAAATTCCCCTTATTATATAATTTCTCTGCTGTACCTCTACAACCATCAGAATATCTCTCCTGCTCCAGTTTGGTTTTTATTTTTATTTCCAATTCAGCCATTTTCTTTATTTATTTTTCTTATATTTGTCAATCCCTTTTTTTATATATTATCAATATATTTTATTGTTTGATGTTGATTTAACATGTTGATTAGACATTTCAGAAAAACTAAATTAGCCTTTAAAAAAAATAAAATAAAACTACATATTGCATAATAAGATTGGCATTTTTTATTTTTCATTTCAAAGAACAATATGACAGATGCTGGGATCTTTGTCTCTGTTTGGCTCTTTGAACATGCATGTAACCATGTAAGCACTTGAGAGCTGCTGTTAAAGGTTACTCTTGCACTTTGCTGTAAGTGGGTTCACTCTTCAGAGCACTCTTAAATATAATTCTTAGAGGGTTGATCAATATGGGGCCCGGACACTGTGTTTCTTAGTCACTTTCATTATATAAAATCTGTTGTAAACCTCCTAGAACAATAAAGTTCATTTCTGAAACAAACAACAAAGTAACTATTAGTACTTCTGTTGGCCAATGTCCTGAGTCGGTATAGAAGAAAATGGGATCTGTGCATCCTCGCTTTGGCTTCACCTCCTCTCTGTTGTAAACAAGCGCGTGCTCCCGGAGAGTTTGTTTATATGAGAGAATCTCCGCACCTTGACTCAAACAAATAACCCGAGCCTGCATCCAAGGTGAGTGGAACACGACATTTACGCCTATAGGATTACCCCCCGCCTGCACCTGGTAACGCATCTTGCAGCTCTTTTGGCAGCTCAGGATGGTTTTAATGGGCACTGGCAGAGGCTAAGCAGTCCTGAACTCTCTTGTGTGCCTGTATAGTGGACTGCACAGAGGCAGGGATGGTGTTTGGGAGAGAGGGAGGGGAGGCTTTTGAGGGGAGGGCTCCCGTCTGTTCTGGTTGGCTGCTGAATCACTCAAGGTGATTGTGAAGAACACACACACACACACACACACACACACACACACACACACACACACAGTCCAGACCAGGGAAGGTTAAAAGAAGTCAGAGCTGATCAAACAAACTGACTCCCTTCATTCTCACCTCTTCTGTGTCTCTTCTTTTCATTTTACCTGTTTTGTCTGACCACGTCTTCCTCCCTTCCTCTTCCTCGCGGGTCAGTACCCAGACATATTCATTAAGGAGACACTGTTGCCTTCCTGTCCTTCATTTCCCTCCTTTCTTTTTTTTGTTCAGCCGTCTATCTAATCTGAAGCCTTTTTTTTTTTTTTCTGTCCTGCTCTCTTATCTTCTTGATGTATTTTGCTTATTGTGTCTCCTCTTTCTTCTGCTTTGTCTGTCTCTGGTCTCCATCTCTGCGAGGTGAGACGAACAGCCCATCGTGCCCCTCACAGTCCTCAGACGAGAGTGTTAATGGAAGGAGATGCAACACCTGTGTGTCCCAAGCAACAGACTCACAACTACGTGTGCGTTTTGTAGAGAGCGCTGTGAGCACAAAGACACGATATGGTGGTTAACTCAGACTTTTGTGGCGACACTGTGGTTTTGCGGCTGCGCGTACATGCCGGCTCGGTTATGTGTGCGTATGAGTGGCAGTTGAGAGCAGCACTGCTTCAGACGAGCAGACAGGCGGCTGCCACCAGCATACAAACAAGCTCTCTGGGGAAAACTAATCTGGGGTCTGAAATGATTTAGGCTGGGGAAATAAACAGCAGCCGGTCATAAACCAAAACTGACTGGAATGGAGGGCTGCAATGAGGTTCTCTGTCTTGTTTGGTTGTTTATTTGTCGCTTGGGAAAGCCTTTGTTGCTACAGAGCAGTGGGGAAGGGATCTAGACATGCTGATGTCGTGCTACAATAATCCCGACACAAAGTTTCTGCTGCCAGCTCATCTGTCATCAATAGGAAGTGTAAGAGAAGTGTGACAAAAGAGCCGTAGTGTTGGGATTGATGATATCATTTTGGGTGTGATTCATTCTTTATTTAATCTCTGTACTTCTTTGTGTTTGTATCCATGCAGAGCCCCAGTTCTCGCTGCATGCACACACAGGGAAGGACACAGCCATACACAGCCGAATCATCTGGTCATGTGACTGGAGCCCAGACAGCAAATACTTTGTGACTTCCAGTCGGGACAAGAAGGTAAGTCTCTTCCTACGGCCTTTACGGTGACGGAGTGATGGTTGCACATTGAGGTAGTAATGTCATGAATGCATTTTTTGTGGTGTGCATATATCAGATTTTTTGATTCCTCATACAAGTTGTGTGTCTGTGTGTGTGTGTGTCCAGGTGATCGTGTGGGGGCCGTGCAGGTTAGAGGACTCTGGAGCAGATCTCCTTTCTCCTGAGATCAAACCATCTTCTTCCATCTTGGATGTGGGAGATTCTGCTACCGCTGTGGCTTTCTGCCCCGCACTCTGCTCTGATAACAGGTACACACACAACTGTATATTTTTTTATTTTTGTATTATGGCCAACTTTAAAAACAAGTATCCCCGCATTGACTAACCAAGATGAAATCAATTTTTTTGTTTGTTGCCCGTTTCAAAAAATTTAGAAAACCTACAGAATTCCGCTGAAACTCTGGCATCATTAGTCATACCAAACCTCTCGAAGGGATGTAGATGTTGTTTTATTCGGGCTGTTTACAATGATCCATGAATAGTTTTAAGGCAAAGCGAATAACGGATGTTCCACGCAGTGAAGAAAGCTTGAGGAGTTACCTCTGGGGTATATGAATGAAATGGCTCACAGCAACCAAATGCAGGGATTTTCTCTCTGCAAGCACTAATAGACAAACAACTCTTTTATTTTGGTCTTTTTAATATTTTCTTTTTAACAACAACAATCTACACTTAAAGTGCATGTGGATAAAGTAAGAGGCCTGTTCGCTGTTTTAATGTAAAGTTGTTTGTAGTTATCTTAAGGCACAAGGAAGTACAGAAGTGTCCTTCCTTTAAAGCCCCTTGTGAAAGGTGGAATTGAATTTGGTATTTGGTACTATGAGCGTTTAAAGCATTTAAATTGAGTTTTTTAGGCCATTGCCTTAGGGTTTGAGCTGAGTTAGTGTGTGTTTTGGTGCCTTCCACAGCTACCTGCTCGCAGTGGGGCTGGAGTGCGGCAGGATCTTGCTGTACAGGTGGAGCCCTGACCAGGAACCTACTGCAGGAGACGACTGGAGCAGCTGTGGAGAAACGGACATCTCGTATCCTTACAACACACACAGTTCATCTGAAGTTTAGAACGTGCAGCTTTGAAAGGTCTCCAATGGCCCCTGGCAGTAGATGTAAATAACAATGTGTCACCGTAAAAGTAGTGTGGCTTCAGTTTGATGGCAGAAGCTGTCTGTTCTGTATTATGCAGAGAAAAAAAAAGGCAGCACGATGCTTGAAGTGAATGGCTACGGGGTCTGTGCGAGTTGTATCCCACATGGGTGTGTGAGTCATCATGTGTAGAAAGTGGACACCGGTATCTTTGTTGTGTTCACCAGAAGGCTTCTGCCCCTCAGGCTTCAGTGTTGCTCATATCCACATTTTTGTTGCTCACAGGATCCGGTGTCTGAAGTTTGGGATCGTCTCTACATGTTTTGTGTTCGAGATGAGATGGTGCAGTAGTGAAGTGTGCGTAGTAGGTATTTGTCTGGGTTTGTGTCTAATGCTTGGTCTGTCATCCAGAGTATCCTGTTGTTTCCCTTCATCACACGTACTTTCGCAGACAAAGCCACGCTTTGACAGTCAAGAGGCTCCGCTGGAGGCCCAGGACCGGCCGAGCAGGTCGAGAGAAGAACAAGATGGATGGGTCGACTGACAGAGAGAGTGAAGTCGAGGAGGAGAGCTCCTGGGTCCAGCTTGCCAGCGCCAGCGCCGACCACTCTGTCAAAATCTTCAACATCAACAAACGGGCTCTTTAGCACCACCAACAGTGACACTATTATGTCTCTCACACACAGAGACACTTGGACTGAGGGCCACAGGCCTGACTGTGGCACAAAGACCACAGCTGCTTGCTGGCAAGCCATTCACTCCCTGTGACAGCCAGTTAAGTCATGGGTCAGTCGCAGGACAAACCCACAGCACACATCCCCCGCAGTCTGTCTGCACACAGCTGAACAGATTTGATGGGTGGAAGCAAGATGGTGAAAACACCATGACCCTAGGGTGGTATTTTGCTTAGACACTTCAAAGTGTTTTAGATTCAGAGAAGAAGACGCTGCTGGAAATCTATACAGATCACATATTTAGACTGGATATCCAAGTTAACATTTATATGGTGAAAGGTCGCTTTTCAGTAGCAAATCAAGGAAGTTAATCGCGCGGATGTGTGGTGTGTAGATGTTTTATGACAAATTAATTAAATGTTTTTATATCCAAAATGTGGTCTTTGGTCTCTGAATGAAGTTATAGTGTAAGATCACAAAGCACTAATGTGTAGCAGAGCCATAACTTATATGGCGCCTGTGTTTTTACATGTTTTAGCCCAATTGATAACGACTTAACGTACATTACAGGTAACCATTTTGCAGTCATGTTGCCGTTTTTTTTATATGTATTTTTTTGTCGTCCATGCTGCCTGTGGTTTCCATTTATTTCTGTATGAAAAACAATCCGCAGACTCGTGAAACTTAAATGAGTCCAATCAATCAAACTTAACATCAAGTCTTCATTTTTACATTATCATTATTTTTACTTTACAAGTTAAATTATTATTATTATAAGGTAATGCAGTGCAGACTTTTCATATCAATCTGCACTTACAACATTGGAAGTTAAAAACACATCACTTGGAGTCCTAAAATCTCCAGAAATTGCTTTCATATTACATGGAAATATAAAGGAACCAGAAAGGCATTTACAATCCATTAACAAATCAGAAACGGTACTTCTCAGTCTTTTTGGCTTAAACAAAGCAATGTGTAATCCCCAATTGTATACGTCTACTAGTTGTGACCAATTTAACCTGGGGCATCATCCAGTAATTCACATGGGGGGTAAAAAGATATTAAAGAAATAATTCAATTGTGGCAAAAACATGAAATTTCTACTTTTTTTATCCTGTAACCATTTTGTGTCTCCTCAGTCGTCTCTCAATGCCTTGTGGTTGTCCCACCCACATTTTGGGGAACTTGTTAGCAGTAAGTATACACGAGTAGTTAAGGAAATAAAAAATAGTCAATGCCTCAAAACATTACAGTAGATCAGGATCAATCAATCCAGAACTGCCCAGTTATTGAACAGCGCAGCTTTAAATGGATTAAGGTACACCTGTTTCTGGAGACTGAGAATTCTCAAGGACAGAGGAAGACCATGTCTTGGATTTACTATGGGCTCAGCTGAGCGTGCCGTCATTATATGTCAGCCATAAATTTACCTGCAGGGGATTGTTACTACTGGCCATAACTCTCTCTAATCACGTATCCTGGTTTGTATGGAGGCATCAGTCAACCTGCGCCGCACAAGCTCCTCCAGGAAATGACTGTTTTTCAAACGGTGAAATGAGGTTTTGGGGCAATGCGGCCATATATCAAGGGATTTTCCACATCATATATAACATAATGTAATTATTGAACCATTATCAGTGATGTTTCAATTTAAACATGAATGATCATCTCGCTGGGGATTTTCATCAACACTTTTGTGTGAGAAGCTCCCTGGGCTCGTCGCTTTGACTAGAATACTAATACATAGGGCATATGCTCCTTTCTCGAATGTCCCCTCCAATGTGCCCTTGACCACTCCTCTTGATGAGGTTAGATTGCCATAATGTGATACTGAGGAGGGATTAGAAGCCACGTCTGAAAATCCTAGAATGCTGCAGATTAATAGAGAAAAGGGTGATAAACCACTGACGAAGGTAACTGACTCAGAGACACTGCTCTAGAAAGGGCTTAGAATGATTCTGGATAGGAATACATCGTTATGATTTTGTGTTACTTTTCTTTGGCAGATTTAGTCAGGCTTTAAATTGACAGCTCCTTTTTTCTAGCATTAAAATTGTAACTTTTCAGCTTTTGTGAGATGGACAAAGACGGAAGTGTGTGTGTGTCAGAAATCTTTTTTTTTTAACGGAAAGTTTGTCATTGTGCCGTTGGTATGAGTGTAAAGTCTCTATGCACTGTAGTTTGTGAATGACTCATACGTCAGTGCCTGTGTGAGGGGGTGTTTGTTTTTTCCTGCCTCTGCTTCCTGTAAGACTTTATGTGGAAAAGATTCCAACTGTTTTTTTGGTTTTTTTTTACAGTTACAAGACAGAATTGAAGATTAGGATCAAAGAAAATTGTTTACATGGTAATTTATTCATGCACATTATTCAAGGAGATCAATTGAAAGCATGCAAGTTATTTTCAAATTAATATTAAAAGTATTATAGGCTGATATGAATACCAAAATAGGCTATATCATGATTTATTGGTAGAAACCAAGCCATCCTATGTAGAATCAGACATTCAGCACCACATAGCCCGAATGGAAGGATCCTTTGTTTCATAACTGCACTTTACCGCCACTGTGACGATGCGACTGTCAATCAGGCTCCTTAACTTGAATCATGAATAGTCGACTGTTCGGGGGTCACCCCTAATTTCTGTTTTCTATCGGTAATTTCACTAAATTGGCGTAAAAACGGTAACTACACCGTGGACTGCTGCTTACCCCTTAAAGTTAGCTGTTGCTCCCACTAGCTGAGATAAGAAGAAACTGAGTGTGTGTGTGTGGGAAAAAATGTTTCGCACCAAGTTTCTCAGAGAGTATGGTCGCTGTCTGTAAACTGAATTAATATGGACTTTGTCCATAAAGTTATAACCCTGAAGCCTTTTTCAAATTGTCAAGACGTAAAGTCTCGTTACAGGGTCTGACATGGCCCCTCTTTATGTCAAGGTGTAGTCTAATCTATTTTTCATTGCCCGCTGGGTGATAATCTTAGTGAATGTACATAATTACATGCAATACCACTCGGGGGAATGTGTCTGGGGAGCCCCAGTATCTCAGCTGGTAGAGCGGGAGCCCCATGTTGAGTCCTTTGACGTTTTCATGACATACTATACAATGACTTTTTAAAATATTTTTTATGATGTTTTATGACATACTATGGCGTTTTTTTCTCATGACACTATACGATGACTTATACTACTATACTATACTATGATTTTTTTAAATGACATTTTCTATGACACACTAAACTATGACTTTCGTGACCTTTTTATGACATACTATACTATGACATTTTAAAGAAACGTTTTATACTATACTATTACTTTTTTTTTTCTGACATAATATATGATGACATTTTTTTTTAAATACTATACTATGATTTTTTAATTCCATTTTATTATGACATACTATGCTACGACGTTTTTAAAACCGTCCAGCCAGACCAAACAAAACCGAGGGGGGAGTGACCGCCCCAGGAGAAGATGGAGATCCCACCCAGCTGGGATCTAAGCATATCAAGCTCACCGACTCCCAGCTGATGGAAAGTCGTAGGAAAATAGTCGAATTCAAAGGTTCCCCAAAGTCAGTTCAATTCATTCTCTGGGAATCATGAATGTACAGAACTTCATGGCAATCCACAAAATATTGTGGAGATATATTTCAGCCTGGACCAAATATGTCAACTGTCAACAATGCAAAATATTATTATATGATTCGACTTAAGAGTGAAGTTTTGTGTACAATTTTGGTTACAGCCAGAGACGTTGGAGAAATAGTTGTTGCGTTCTTACGCCGTCATAAAGTTATTTTAACTTAAAAACATGTCGTAGAACATGCGTGTCTTTCTCCGTATTAATCCTCAGATCAATGCAGTTTAATATGTGCATGTGCGCATGAGTTGGAGAAATTGAATATAGTACTGGCTTATCGTTCTTGTCTCCGACCAAGGCTCAATTTCTCCAATGGCGCCACTACATGTGAAGGAGGATACATAGACCCTTCCCTTCCACTGACACTCAGGTCAACTTAATCAACCCGCCTTCCATTTGCACAGCACGATCCCGCCGAGGCGAGAGAGAAGGTCATGCAGCATTTACACACGCTCGGCAAGATCTGTGGTTATCTTTGAATCAGTAAGCAGCAGAAGAGGCATACTGGATTTCAAAGCTTGAGTTCCCTTGATTCCCCATGTATGAACAACACTCACAAGGTTATCATTTGTCTTGCAAAGTCATACAGAATATCTGCAACTTGAAGGAATAGTTCGACATTTTAGCAAATTCGCTTTCTTGTCTAGAATCACTACCACTTTCATAGCTGACTATGGTTAGCTTAGCATAGCGTAAAGACTAAACGGGAGGAAATCGCTGGATTCGGCTCTGTCCAAAGCTGAAAAAATATGCCTAGTAGAACTTCTAAATCTCACTAAATAATTTGGATGTATTTCTAGCTTCATAGTTAACATCTAAACATGTGAGTAGTATCAATCCTCTCCTCCGACTCTCAGCAGGAAAAGCACTTAAGCGTATTTTCCAAAAGGCATGAGTTTATGACCAAACCTTTTACATTGTCATTTGATACATTATTATTATAAAGTTATCTATTATAGCTGCATTAAAGATTTAATTCACCCAAATTATAAAAGCATATTTTCTTATTTGCATAGTTGTGGATTTACTTACCTGGTTTTTGAGAATTCTGCTGGTCACAGCATTGAAAAATGTAACTTAAAGTAAAAAACCACACCAAAAAGTCGAAAGCAGTTCCAATAAAAACTGTTCATTGTAAAGTCTGTAGCTTGTCTGAAGAAACAGAGCCACTGTTTCTTGAAATACAAGTTGCTGCTGAATATTTAAAATGTCATTTTTCAAAGCTGTGAGCACCAATAACACTATTCCATTAATCTTTATTGAATTACAGCTGAGGCGGAAAACTCAGAGACTGACTGAATTTAATTTGTAACTAATGGTTTTATTAATGGTTAATAAATAATTGACTGATGCTTCATAAAAAAAGTTTTAAGCCATTAATAAGAAAAACTTTCAGGATGCCAATTTGTGAAAAATTCCTCTGCCAGGTGTTTGTCCTCCAGCAGGACAGATGTTGTTTTAGCTTTTGGATTTGTAGGAAATACCCTCTAATAGGCCACTTCAAGTACATTTCAGGATATGTACAGTGTTACTTACAGCCAGATGACAGTGGAGGACTTAGTCGGCCACAGTCCCAGCCAGCTGTGGCACTGCTGCTCCATGAGGAACACAGTTTGCAACCACATTTAGCATCCACATGCTAAATATTTGAAAGTGATGATGAAGAGCAGCTCTGACAACAGAACACATGCACTCGCACAGATATGAATGACACACAAGCGTGGACGCAAACACACAGTGACACTTTCAGTAACCCACTCACACACACTCATCCCCTCCATCCCGTTTGCCTCTGGGCTCCTCCTTACAGTTCAATTATTTATCAAACTCAACATACAAGGATTTTCATTACAAATGTATTTCCCCTTTGCAGTATGAGGGAAGTGGGCAGCCTGCCTGCTGTGTGTGCCTTTTGGTGTGACAATTAAGATCCTTAATGTTGACTAGCTGGTGTATCCTATGGGTGCACTTGCCTCCATTGTTAGTTTTCTGTCTTGGAGTGAGAGATCAACAAGATTTTGACCGTCTAAAAAAAAGCTCTGTAATGCCACTTAAGAGGGAGTGTGTTGTATGTTTCGGTCTTACCTCAAGAACCTGGCAAGACACACTCCACATTAAAGTTATATTGCTGTAAACAGTGGAGGTGTTTGTCGTGACACTGTGGAAGTCTTCAAAGCTACAGAAATAAATTGCCATTAATACTTACAAGCTAACACATTCAGAAAACACTATTTTGTTCTCTTTTTTTTTTGTCTGTCAGTGGTTGTGCTCATCAGAACAGACCTTTTTTAAACATCGCCCGCAGAAAGGCACAGGTGTAAATAACAAAAATTAATGTTGGCTGAATTCCATTCAGCTGCTTCAGTTTCAGGGATTGTGCCTGCTGGCTCACTGTCACGACTGACTGGGACACTTGGATAGAACAGAGCCATTGTTAATGTTATAAGTAACGTGTGCTTTTCCTACTATGACATGTCTGTTTAAAAGGCCTGCTGTATTGCAAAGATTTCCTTTTCTTCATAAAAAAAAAAAGAATAAAAGAATCTAGGGAGTTTCAAACTGTGAAAAGGTGAATACTCACACAGTTGGCTTTATATTTGGTGGACATGTAAACAACTATTGCTAAGCTAATTTGTTGTTTGTCATTGCAAATTTTCTATCTAACTTGCACATTTTTTATGGACATTCCACAAATATCCACCCTACTTTTATCAATCTGTGCGTCTCGCAAGGAATTTGTCGGTTAACAAATAAATGATACAGATGGGAGGCGTGCGAACGTTAGAATGTTAATTTTAGCTTTGACTAACTATACAAGCAGAGTGGCATCATCTCACGTGACACATCGTCAGTGGAGGTGAGAATAAAGAGTTCGTATGGTTGGATCTCTGTTTCTCTTTGAAGGGCTGTAGCGCTTTCTTTAGCGCTTTCTTAAGGTTGCCACTAGATGATACTAAAGAGCAAGATTTGACTAATTCCACCTTAAGAAACCTTAAAAGGCACAGATTGTGGACTCATTTCTTCATTGATGGATTGCCTTTAAATCATCATTATGAATGCAAAAAAAACACAGAAATGATTCTAAAACATCAAAGATTATTTTCCGTCTCACTTTATTTAACGATGATGTGAAAAGTAAAGGCTGTCCATAACATTCAGACAATAAAAGAAGAATGTTATTCAAATCCCCCCATAACAACTAATGGCTCCAAAAAATGTTTAGGTGTTCCAAGTGTGATACTTATTTTTATACAACTTTTTCATATCTATACCTCATCTGTACATAACATAGTTACAGATACTGTAAATTAAAAAAACGACTTCCAAGTATCCTTGTTGCGTATTCGTGAAATATTTCCTATGTAAAAATGAGAATGTACGTAAATATCTTTTCACATATACATATATATAGTTCTCTATTCTTTCTGTAATAAGAAAACAAGTTATTGCCCCTCTTGCATTTACCGTAGGTTTTGTTTTTCGTTTTAAACTTTTAATTGAACTTAACTCCATGTGATACCACATATTAAACTGACAAAACAGTAACAGTATGAACCTGTGTGTTTTTCCACTAAATATATACGTCATATTGTTATATTTTTGGACATGTATGTTTCATTTTCTCCAGAAACCCTGATGATGACACATACAAAGATATAATTATATACGTATATGTCACTTTGTTCTGAAAACTGAAAAGGTTAAAAGACCTGTGGCAATTACAAACCATCGACATGATTTATTACAGGAAATTATGAGCCCTTGACCTACCACGATTGCATTTGAACAATTTTTCATCCATGTTGAAAAAAAGTTTGAAATGAATCTCAATAAAAGAAGAAAAAAAAAATCAGGGCACATTGAAAACAAACAAACAGAACAATACCTGATGATCTGCATTTGGCATTTTAGATGGACTAAAAAACGTCATTTTGTAATTTGGTAAATGCCAGGAGTGGGTTATTAGGATTGATCGTTTGCTACTACTTTCACTTTATTGCCCTCAGTGAATAACTGCTAAACCAGTAGCATAGTCGATATGATGATGTTGAGTTTGTCCACTGAGAATCTTGGCATTGACATGTGTGAGCTGATCAACAGGTTAAAAGAACTTATATCCATGTTTTGTAAGGAAACGTAAAACCAAATCGTAGGTGAGAGGATGAAACAACAGAGTGGATTTGTCACAACAGTTGCAAAAACAGAGATAACTCTGTGAATTATACATTTCATTTCATGCCGTCTTGAGAAAGCCAAATACCAAATATTCCATACATGGACACCATCATCGGGGTATCAGCAAATTGTACACAATCACATATAATGTAATATATAAAATGTGCAGTTGGTTTTTCTCCTCCTGAAGGAAGGACCAACCCTCTGACAATGTCTCTCACTCACTTGTCAAGTGACCGTGATTCTCTGGTTGGCAAAGGCGCGGGAGAAGCCGTGACTCCTTGGAGGTCTGTGCTCGGGGTTTCCCTGCTCCTGTGCTCAGCAGGGGCTGGAAGGGGAGGAGCTCTCACGGGAAGTCACCCTGATATGTCCGATAGCAGGTGAATCTCTGCTAGCTTGTCTCCCACTCCAGCTCTGTCTCCTTGACTGGCCTTATAACTAGAGACAGTGTTTATGATCAGACATCAACTTGCGGAGGAAATCCACTCCAGCTGACGTGGAGCTTTCGCCAAGTTCTCCGACACTGTCCCATGCATTGAGGCATTGAATTAAAATAAATCTATGACACGTACAATTTACAGATGTGTGGCCAATGTTGTAGTTTGCTGGGTCAGCGCCAATTTCCCCTCTATTTATGTACTGTGGGTCCTGCAGGCTACAATATAAGACAACAGGCACAGCGTTCAACAAACGCCTTAAAAACTAAAAACCAAGACACCAATGGTGAAACATATGCTAAGAACAAGCCTTCTCTCACTCCATAAAAAGTCTTTTTTTTTTTTTTTTTTTTTTTTTCGGAGGCCCTTTTTTCTTTTCTCCTGCATGAGGACAGTTTTACAAAACAAAAAAAGAAAGAAGACAACACTGTGTCAATGACGTTTTGCTCAGTGCAGCCTTCTTGGGCGCAGTTCAACGGCACTGAATTACATTTCCATAGCAACTGAGGTATGTTCACTGTTGCTAAGTGTGAAGTGATTTTTCTTGACGCTCAATATGACAGAAAGCCCTGTGTCTGTGCTTTATGCTCTATCACTGTGACCAGCAGTGGTGTCATCACCGTCTTGGAACTCAAAAGCTACAGTCGGTCGGGGCTTATCACACGAGGCTCCGTGTGTTCATTGTCTTTACTACCACTCGTGGAAATTCAGGTCAACCATTTAATCCAAACTAGTGGTGGAACTGGTAGACCTACATCCTTTCCAGCATCACTTGTTGAGTGTTATTTCTTCTGAAGAAGTCATTGTGCCCTTTTGTCATTGACATGAACCCCATCGCCCGTATCTGTGCTGGTTAGCTGTGAGGGTTAGATCAGATGGACATCTTAACAGTCTATGGAGACCACTCTGTGGGGATCAATATGACCAGGCCCGTCACTAACGCCTTGTCTGAAAAGCACCTGAGTTCAGAAGGTGCTCTCTTGCGTTTTAAGTGTACGTCTGAATGTGTGCATTTCTTGGCATATAACACACATAAATAACAACTGTGGTACACTCTTGTGGTGCCTTTTTAGCTCTATTTCTTTTTTTTTTTTTATTAACATATGCAGCCTTGGAGACCTTAAAAGGCATAGCATCAATATTCTGTATAACATGCTTTCTGAGGACATATTAAGCGAGTTGTAAAATATGAAAGGCCTTTGCAAAGTCTGATGTGAAATCTCTGTTGTAACCGGTGGTGCAAATTTAGCAAAGTGGAAAAAAAAAAAGAGCCATGTGCATCTTCCACCAAGTTAGAGGAACAGGCCCCTGGTGCCTCTTCATGTTCTGTGACTCACACGCTTTGATGTATCTTACTTTGCTGCCCATAAGCTAATTTATCAACAGTTACACAAACCAATTTAGATCTCTTTCATACGTATGCCTAATTCATTGTAGGTTGCCGTGTCATGATTACCTGCCTCTGTTACAAGGGCCACACGTAGAACCTCTTTCATTGTCCATTCACAGCATATACAAAGCTTACAGTACATCAAAGTCAGAAATGATAATATTTACATGTCTCCACAAGAATGGGAAGGGAACGGGGAGTAAATTGAATGATTTCCTTCGTTGGGTTTTGTAAATTCCATGTCTCCACACCGGTATCCAGTCACTGAAGCAGTGAAATACTCAAGTTAGATGACAAGCTCACACGTAACCACGAGCACATACATACAACAGATAAGGAACAGAAACAGACAATCCCCTCTGAAGCAGATAAGGCTGCACCTCAGGTCAGGGCTGGTCCACCGCTGTTCTGCTATTGGGCTGTCAGTGTGTCTGTGCATATGTGTGTATGTTTGTGTTTGTTTGACTCTGCATATGTGTATATGCCTAGGCAAGGGGAGCCGATGAACAAGGGGTAATTGCTGTGAATCATGGGAGATTGCAAGGGTCATCCAGTGCCCACTCTGTCTCCTCCCACCCCTTCCTGACTGAGGGTTTCAGTTCTCAAGAGAGGCGGGGGTGAAGAGGTACGAAGAGTGAAACTCGGCCCCCCCCCCCCTCTCTTCTCCCCCGGTCCTCCTTGTTCCGAGACAAAATACGCACATACGCTGATGATATCAGTCTATTTGTTGTAGAAAAAAAGAACCATATATGTCTCTTCTGCAAAGAGCCAGGTGGGGGAGTGAATGAAGCTCACAGGCCAGAGACCATTACCCGGTAAGAGGGGGGCATGTGTCTGTGCCGTGGGCTGGAACCAGGGCTGCCGTTGGGGCTGGTGCAGCTGGCATCAACCCCTCCTATGGAAGGTAGGTAGGCATGGTGCAGGATGGGCAGCTGCAAGGACAGTCGACGCTGTATGCTGGAGATAGAGAAGGAAAGTTACAATGTAAGAGATAGAGAGTAATAAAGTACATTCACGGAAGTACTGTACTTAAGTATAATTTGTAGGTACTTTACCTGTATTTAAATTGTATTTCTTTGTGACTTTTTACTTTTAATCCATATTTTTCTTAAAGCTGTGTTCACCAGTCACTTTGAAGATTATGATTTTACCAACCCTATTGCCATTAAATAAAACATTAATTGTTGTTCTGCGACAGGATGGGAACAGTATAAAAGTTGGAAGCGCTGCACTCCCATTCACAGCCCTGACCTCCACATACTTGCTTTCCGCCCACCTACATAAAGGGCGCAAAACTTTTAATGTAAAAGCTCTGCAAGGGATACAGGGTTAGATTTTACATTTATTACATGAGATAAACTCGTAAAAGATTATGCATTAGTTATTAATTATATATTACAATACCCTACCATATATAAAGCAGTCAAACTCTGTACCAATATGCCCTCAGCTTATCAATACTAAGCACTCACCTACAGTATATTTTATTTATTGCAAAGTACTGACAAAGGCACAAGGGAAAGACACAAGGGACCACATGGTTTAAATGGAGTATTAATGTAATCACACGCAGCTACAGTGATGGAAACCGGACAGTAACATAGAAAAGGTGGATCACAACAGTCAGGTAAAGTATATTATACACACCCTCAGGAATTCTTCTAATTGTTTTTCCTGTATTCTTTGGCACCCTCATTCCATTCTTCACTTCTACTTACTAAAACCTTAATCTACCGTGCCTCTCAGCTTCTGGGATCATCTGACAAAAAGAACATTTCATGCTTCCGCCTGCTGTGGCAGTTCGCACCCTACCTCGCCAGTGCTAGCACCACTGCCAGCCGTTTGCAAGAAAATTACATAACCAAATGCCAGTTATGTAAAAAGTTAAGAGGGAGAATGTAATCCAAGACCTAGAAAAAATTCTTAATTAGGTGAACTTTGAAATATTAATTGTCCTCAGGCCTTTTGAGTTATCCTGACCTGTTCTATTTGTGAAGGAAACCCACTCGTCTTTGCTCATGAAGGAAACGTTTACATTTTCGGATGTATCATATATGACACAGACAATACATTTGAGAACACGCACCTGCTTGACTTAGCATTCGCCATGTCACAAAGTGTTACCATTCGTCCTCCTCTACATTTATTCTCATCATACCTTCTTTTTCTCACTTCTTTATATTTGCCTCTTCTTTCTCTTCTCTTTCTCTCTCCCTGTCTCTTCATCTCTTTTCCCTCCATGTGATCAAACATTTATGCGGCATGGGAATAGCTCCGAGTGTTCCTTTACTTCTGTTCTCCTCCCTGTCTATTTTCAGAGCTGCTTCCAATGCGAGCTGTAAATCACTGGTTACATAAGCCTCTGTGAGTCTCTACCTCTTTATTTCTCTCCTCCTCCTTATCTCTGTCTCTCTTCACCATCTAAACAGCCTTCTTTCTTAATCCAACTTCTCTCTGTAACTGCCCTCTCTTCATTATTCTACCCCCCTTTGTCTGCTGTCTTTCCCTTCTCCATCCATCTGTCCCTCTACGTTGTGCATTCTTCTCCTGAGTCTAGTTAAACAAGCGTGGGAGAGAGAGCTCTCAATGATGCATGAAGTGTCCCCCCATTGATGAATTCAACATCCCTCAGCTTTGCTTGCTTATGAATAGTAAGTGACTATAGATCAGCATTTTTTTGCATGGGTTGTCGTATTGAGATGATCTTCGTTTACAAGTTGGGACAAAAAAAATCAATCAGCTGCATGTCTACGTGTGCATACTGTACATGCACACATGTGGTCGTGTTTATATGTGTTTGATGGTGAGTGTGTATGCTGCAGTAAGTCCAGCATGGTGGGAAAATACACACACTCTGTGTGGTCATATGTATGTTGATGTGTGTGGGAGAGAAAAGTACAGGACCGGTCCATGCTTTTCACAGGGGTCTGTTGCCAGAGCAACCGCCTGAGAGCTGCTGGTGGTTGCGATACGTGTGACGTGTAGTCTGATGAAAAAGCTGACAAGACAGAGGGGAGGGTAGAGGGACACGGGGTAGAGGTGCTGAAGAAATGTGAGAGCTCACTGTTCAGGCGAGTTGATATCCTCCAGGGGACCTCGGTTTATTCTGGAAGGATCCATGGAGCCCCACTGTGCCTGAGGCTTCTGCTCCAAGTGGTTCTTCAGTATCGACTTCTCCCCATCTGCATTGAAAACACATGACATGTGAGAGGTATTGTAAAAAAATATGATAGGCTGCGACATACTTAACTGCTCAGGAGATGTA
>CALSBV010012213.1:7573753-7628540 GCA_943590825.1 Bovichtus diacanthus
AGAGACAGAGAGAGAGAGAGAGACGGACAGAGACAGAGAGAGAGACGGACATAGACAGAAAGAGAGACAGAGAGAGACAGAAACAGACAGAGAGAGAGAGAGAGACAGAGACAGAGAGAGAGAGAGAGAGACAGAGAGAGACAGAGACAGAGACAGACAGAAACAGACAGAGACAGAGAGAGAGAGAGAGACGGACAGAAACAGACAGAGACAGAGACAGAGAGAGAGAGACGGACATAGACAGAAACAGACAGAGAGAGAGAGAGAGACAGAGAGAGAGACAGAGAGAGACAGAGAGAGAGACAGAGACGGACAGAGACAGAGAGAGAGGTGGAGTGTTGCTTCTCAGTGAGCATAATCGCTGTTGACACAGCGTTCTAGTCTTATAACAGCCACTCATTCACGGCCCCCAATACATTTAGACCAGCACTCTTATGAATACTGATGACTGCAGTTAGAAGCCGGCGATGATGATGATGACTGTCAAGCACAAGCAGATTGAGGCTGGGAAAAGTTTATATGCTGTTGATCTTTAAAGGAGGCTTAATGACCTGTGATTTTATTTCCATAATGTGTGTCGGATTGACGTTTGTGAGCAGCATCTAATGCGCTATCTCTCTTTGTCTGAACTCTCTTTCTCCACCTCTCCTCATCATTATCGTGAACACTTCAACACCCTAGAATCTATCAAATTTCTATGTGACTAAAACAGCAAAAGCTCTGCGAGTCTAGCGCTAAATATGAGGTTCTTATTTTGAGAGAGCTTGTAAGGCTCTACTAAGTTTAACTTCTGTCTGTCAGTTTTAAAACATCACTTGATGACAGGAGCAGGAATGTGCCTATTTAATGAATAAGACAGCCAATTTGTGTTGCTTCATTGTATCTGATCCCTGTGCCCCAAGCGGAAACTGGATTATTTAACAATATTCACTCATTAAAAGTATACTTTCTCTACTGGCATCAGCAAGTTTTCCCTGCTGAAGGAAATAAACAGTTGATGGCTGTCTAATCCTTTCTGAGAAGTGAAATTAAGTTATTTTTTTAAGCGTTCAATGCTGCCAAAATGTGCTTTCTGAATTTTTATAATTTTTGCCCCAATTAAAAAAATAACCCAATACCCATGATATAGGTTTGTAAATATGACTGTATTTAGAAATCTGACACTAATCTATAGAAGACAGATATAGAGTTCTCTCTGTCCTCCACTGACAGCCAAACCACGACTGCGCATACAAAGATTCAGTCTAAAATAGATTTAGTTTCTACCACACAATGCCCACACAAATGTAATGTTAGTAAAAGATCCTGATATCCGGCACCAGCTGCTACCAGTACTTTAGAGAGATTACTCTCAACAATGTAAGAATGTGTTTATTTTCAGGTAATATGACACAGTTTTTCTTTCATGATTTATTTGATGAATGAAACTATAATCTTAGATCTATTAGTTTTCACAGGCACATAACCTGATACACGGTAACAAAAAAAAAAGCCAAAGCAGTTACTTTGGATGTTGTAAAAAAACGTTCATCTCATGACTGGCTGAATTTAATGCCGTATTATGGTTAGGGGTTCTTTAAACGAGAACAAGAATACAATCACAGATCTCACAGTTGGTAGCTCATTAACTAATTATCTACTATTCAAAAATAATCTTGGCACTGACTTCTAGCTCTGTGTTCCATAAAAAGATAACAATGAGCCGCTCCATCGACCAATTGTGCAACAACACAGACATATTTCTTTATTCTAAATCTATTCCTGTCAGGGTACCATCCAAGGCTAAAACAGGAGGGTGTGTGTCTGTTGTGCATGTATGTGTGTGCACCTAGAAAAGATGAGAGGCAGAGAGGAAAGACAAACAGAAGAAAGTAATTAAGAAAGTAAAAATACAGAAAAAAGGCATTAGGCACGTTGCTTTGTGAACGTACTGACTAACTACCGTCAGTTTATTGCGTAACTATGAACTTTCACAGATGAGGAACTTCTCAAACAATTCCAACCTACTCTGCTCCCAATCCGCAGAAGCAGCGCAGCTGTTTTACTCTTCTACCTTCCCAAACTCAGACAGATCCATTAGACACCCCTGAGAGCAGCTTTGTGCTGACGTGTGCATCCGACGTGCTGAAACTGGCCGCTGTACATCACATCGCCCTGCGTCTGTTAAAATGGCGCCTAATGCAAAGCGATGCTGCGGCGGAGTAACGATTCACTGATTTAATTTGAGGACCCCGTCTTCATAATGTCTCAGATACAGCTGCATCAATTCAAACAAGCCTGCATCGGGCAGACGTTGGGAGGGCGAACGATGCAGAATCTCTCTACTGGAAAAGACGGATAGGACGTGTATCTTTATATTTTAGCACCTGATACTTTACTCCTTGTGTTTTCATGTGCAATGATGGTTCACCTTAACTTTCCCCTCCTCCCTTATTTAATATTCTCTCTACTGTACATTGTTCAACACACAGCAAAACCGCATCCCACACACCAAATAATGAGGTGCAAAATCAAGTGTGGACCCACTTTAGGCTTAATAATAAAGGTGGGGGAGTTGATAAGTGTGACTACAGTATAAAACTTGCTAATCAGCGGTGGCGTATGCAGGTACTGAAGCTAATCCCATGACTCATCCCAAGAGACGTCACAGACTTGCTGTCAGACAGAGTACTCATGTGTCCCTTCTTCACCTGCAGCTGACAGGAGCTCTAGCAATGGAAAAAAATAAAATAAAATAAATGTCACGATATTCCTTAATGCTGCTGCTCTGAGAGCAACCTTAAACTCCTTCACTAAAGCCACTGAATACGCAAACGTAACATAAACATTCTCTCTAAAGTGAAACAAAAGAATACCTCGTTACAGCTGCACACTTTACTTTGTACTAAGTTGCCGTCAGACTCGGAATCACACTGATTTAAAGTGAGACGGGCCTGAATTAGCATCGTATCGTACTGAGCTGCTCATTCTTGGTTAAATCTGTACAGTCTGTACAGTTTGCTGCAATCTAGTTGTCAGCCACGAGTAGCAGCAGAGTGCACAACCCAGCTGAGCAGCTCCAGTCAGTGAGCGAGGAAGAAATGATACACCATCTTGGATTGGACATGGCTTGTAATTTACTGCAATTAAAAGCACCAACATGAGAGTATGGTATGTGTTTTTTTATTTCACACCCACGAAACATCAACACCGTTTCCAGGCAATTCAAACAACAATAGTTAAAGGGTTTGTGCTCTTTAATCCAGGATTTAAAAAAATTATTCAAGGTGCTCATAGCCAAAATCAACAGTCCCATGTCCAAACACTGACAGATATAGTAGAAGAAGCCATCGTCAGCACATAATTGATTGTTTTTTGACCGAAACGTTCACTTTTTTTTCTCTTTTTTGACATATTTTGTCACCTTTTGCACATGAAATAAATTGTAAAGAGTGTGCTTGTGATATTACTATGAGGTGGAACATTTTCCTGGTTACAAACTTTCTTAGTACTGAATGGCTCCAATGCTTTAGGGTCGCACACAGTATGATGAAGGACTACACGGAAACATACGGCAACTTTCTCACCTTTGCCGTCTGTGAAGTTGCGTATGCTGAGGATGTTGTTGGCGTCAGGGTAATGGTTCTGTTTGATGTAGGGAGTTTTCTCTGGGGTGTCCTGCAGCTGCATGGTCACTTCCTCCAGCTCCTTGTCCAGCTTTTTACACAGAAAAAACAAAGGAATCATTAGTTTGAGTTGTCTAGTTTTTTTTCCAAAGTTGGCAAAATAGATGATAAAGTAGAGTAAGTCCATTATGAACTGAAAACTTTAAATTACATAAAGTTTGCAAAAATCATTCACAGACAAACTAGCTCAAGGAGGCTACATGGTTATCAAGAACTATTACCCACTGATTTGTGGATATCAAACTGCAGCAACTACTTCTACTTTTCAAAACAGTGAACAAGGGAAGATAGTGCCGTCTGCCAAAGGCATCATAAACTTCACTTGTCCTCCAAGACTGTCTCCTCATTTGCCACAATCATGAACAAAAGCAATGACAACAGCAGTAATTCACCTCTGAGAGATCTGACAGAAAGCCAAGGTGATTCTTTCAAATGTCACTCAATGTCAGTACAAGTGAACATTTTTAAGAAATGAATCGGAGAGAAGCTGCGCCACACTCTCTTGAAGTGATCGGAGTTGAACAACTTTTAACAACTATCAATTATTCTATAAATGAATGAATGAAATTATACCTGATAATTAACTGGCTACAGGAGTTTTCTATTTTTTATTTATTTTATTTTCAAGTTCAATAGAGGAAAATGATTAGCTTTTTCTTCCTTCTCTTTTGCTCAGTTACTGTTTCTTCAATTAAGTTTAATAGCCCTTCCTTATTCCACTATTGCATTAAAACCCTGCCACCCACTGCACTGTAGTCCTGCAATGACGAAGTACAACATGAAGGTGTATTCATCGGCCCAGACCTCTGTTATCCTCATGCGGAGGCGATGGTTATCGGTTTGGAGTCCGTCCAGTCGCGAAGTGTTAGCCTGGTTGACGCTGGTGACGGAGGTGGAGGTCTTGGAGTCTTCCTTTTTCTGATTCTGGGTGAACTTTAACCTCCGGTTCTGGGTGGCTGCGTCTGGGTTAGTTCTCATGGTGACGAACTGGAAGAGGGGTTACGGATATTAGTCACAGCTGCACATGAAATTACATGGGCAAAAAAAAAGCTACACGGAACTGTTTAGGCTGCATTTTTAGGATCCATGGTGTGTGTGAATGTGGTGATAATTAAGCACTCTAGTTGTTGCCAACACAGAGATATTCACTTGCGTTCACACGCTCACTCTCCTCGTTCACACAGAAATCTGACCTTGGGAACGAAGACCAGACAGAGCGTGATGGTGCTGCAGAAGATGATCACCAGGGCCACAATGCAGAACTGGACATTGGGCTGGTCCCTTGTCAGAAAAGACACTGCAGCACCGATGATGCACATGATGCCCACGTTGTAAACGCTCATCCCGATGTATTTGCTGTCATTGAGAGCAGGGATGCTCACGTTCCTGGTCTCCCATGCCAAGAAACAGCCAAACAACTGTCAGGGAAAAGAGAGGAGAAGTACAAATTGTTTTTTAATAAAAGATGTTTGAGTAAAAGTTACACAGACATTTCAGAAAAAACTGAAGACAGTATTTGACTTTGATTATAGGAAGTCTGAACTTGTTTCTCTGGAGCAATGCACACACAGTTAGTCAACAGTATTGGTCATTCTCACTATTGGAAGCAGTTTTCTTTCCTTCTGCTTCTGCTAGTCTAAACATCAGGGTTTTTCTTTTTTTTTTTAGAATAAAGCAGGATTTATTCAGTCTTAAAGTTTGTTCTTGTTCACCGCTCTTTATTGTTCTTCACGAATGGATTGCAGGTTGTGAAGAAAAATGCAATGCTATTTGACTTAGCTTTAAGAAGCACTTAAAAAAAAAATACAGAAATCGAAAACAGCAATCGACTTCATTATGTGATAGAGCCGCTAAGAGGGTCTTTCTAAAGCAGCCTATGGTTGCATGCTTGTAAAATGTTTATTCAGAGTGAACTGTTTGTTTGGTGGAACATTAGAGTCTCAGCAGCAGCCTGCACAGCCTGCTGAATAATTCACTCTGTGCTGTGTAAAGTGTCCTGCCTGCTTATTCAAAAGTTTAAATGAGAGTTAGTGGAATGACAAGCAGCAGATTTACAGGAGCTGTCATCAAGGATTAGTGGATCTCAGGTATGTGAGCGTGTGTACGCGTATGTGAAGTGATGGTGATGTGTGTGTATGTATTTATATGTGGGCCTGTGTGTGTTTGTGTGAAGGCAGGGATGACTCAAGCCTTAATGCTTCTTTTTGCTGTGCTGTCCCTCTCTATGCCTCATGCAGAAGTGGGCTCCTGTCAATCACTTGATGCAAACTTTTCCTGCCGCTCCACTTCTTTGTTGCCGGCTTATTATATAAAGCCCCTTCTACTTGTTACCCTACACTTTTCTCACTCCTCCCATCTCTGTGTCTTCAACATTTTTCAGGAGTATTTTTTTTTACTCAGCATCCTTTGCATTCTCTCAATCTTCTTTAGACGATTTACTGATCCGTCTCAATCCTTCGCCTCACCGTGAATGTAGTGAGGTGTGCATAATTTAAAGTTGCTCTTGCTTCACGGAGAGTTTAAAACACACTGTGTGGTGGGGAATTGTTTGAATGTATGTTACAGTTTGTGTAGAGCCCTGTGTCTCGGGTACATGCTCAGGTATGTACACAATGATGCTTAGAAGACTGCCTTTTAATTAGTCATTTGGGCTTTGGGCTATTGAAATAAAATTGACTCGACATGAGAGTGATATCCATCGTCTCATCTAACTCTAGGCAAGAAAGTGAATACATAACGTTTTTGCCAGCTCAAATCCAAACACAAACCTCCCTCTCCTTCTCTCCTTCTCTGCTACCCACACGAGCCGATAGTCAAGTGCAGTTTTATATGATGGGCTGGTTTAGCTAGCACACCAAATTCCATTTGATTTGATACGTTCATGTTTTACAGGAAAAGGACAGAGAGGGATTTTTATATAAAAATGCCCAAAAATGTTTTTTTGTTTTTTTTTGTTGCACATATTTAGCAAGTTACAAGAAATTAATTACTAATTTACAAAGGGAAACAGGCATAAAAAAAAAAAAACATGCATTTTTCATTTCACTGTGTCTTTAAAGTTGATACTCAAGGTTTAATATTGGCACACGTTTCAGAAATAGAATTATATAAAAGGCGTCAAGTCTCATTAATATAACATTTATAAGGCTGTTACAGGTCAGCAGATACATTTGTACAGTACAGTCATAGTATAAGTGTGCATTTATGTGCGTGTCCGGACTGTAAGTACATGATGAAATGTTCTCTCCTCTCACCATTAGCAGTCCCTTGTAGGCATAAACGATGCCCAGCCAAATGGTCATGTGGGTATTCTCACAGTGCTCCAAGAAGGGACGGATGGCTATGTCTCGGCCTTGGGGGTCTGCCTGTTGACAACACAAACACATAGACAGGAAGACAATTGAGTATAACCTTCCAAAAAGTACGTTAATTGTTTTTTGGAAAAACAAATTAGACAGATGAACCAATAATTCAAGCCAAGTGCCAAGTGTACAGTCACAGCGAAACAGGCATCTTTTCCTTGAGGAGCAATAAAAACGAGAGAAAAACCAGGAAACCGGCGGAAAGAGGAAGAAATCCTTAGTAGGAAAATGTTTCCATTCGTTTTCTTTTTGCAGGTGGTCTAATTTCACATTGAGAGACAAAAGGTACACAGACTGTCCGCTGCTGGTCAGAAGGAAAGGTGTCGGTGATCTAACACCCAGGTGTGTAATCAAACTGTGCCCCATCATGGCCACTGGGCTTCTCCAAAGTCGGCTGGAGTTAAATTAATCCGTGCTCAGGACGCTAATGGGCACGACTAATGAAGCCTATTCATTAATGTGATTTACACCTCCTCCTTTCATTCTTGTTTCTCACTCAGCCTCTTTCACACTATCCCTCCATTCTGCCCCCGTCTCTGCATTTCTTTACCTTTCTTTTCATTTCCACTTGTGTTTTTTCCCAGCAGCTGGCGACACATGTGACTTACGGGGAAAATTAGCACCTGAGGTGGATATTAATACGCTAAAACACATCACCTCTCCTGTCTCTGTTAGGCAGAGCTCTAAAAAGCCTTTAATAAGAGCATTAGTTTGTCCTGCATGGATTCATCTGAAACCACAACCAATATATCAACGCTGAGACACCTGGGGCAAGGCTGGGCATAATGCCATGCTGCTCGCTACTGTAGGTCTAAATGTGTGTGTGTGTGTGTGTCTCTCTCTCTCTTCAGGCTTATTTACAGTAAGACATGTCTAATGGCTCAGCAGATGGTGCTTGTGTTTATACGTGTACAGGCATCTACAGTGTAGTGTTTGACTTGCATAAATTCAGTTCATAAGCAAAGTTCTTTAAGGCACAAAGCAGGATGAGGAGAGGTGACGAAAGGGAATATACTGAAATTGTAGCTGTTTTCGGTCCTCGCATGAACTACACCGAGGGACGAATTCACATATGGATCGTGCGGCAAGACGAAAATAATTAACTGCGCTGCCAAGAAAATAGCTTCTCGATGCTCCTGTGCATTTGCATGCATTTAAATGATGTCATATGCAGACATTTGACCCAAAGGTGCCCACGTTCTATGCAAATGAGCCTTGCATTGCAAAAACAGTCCAAATCACAAAGCCAGCCATCAGCCACCGCATGCAGTTAAAGTGAAATGACTCCAGGGATAATGGCATCTTATTTTACAGTCTGAAAGTGTGTAAGTTTGAAAATACCAACAGCACTGACAGACTGGGATATTACATCTCAAATATGTTGTCTCTCCGTTACGTTTAAATTCCTTGAAGTTTTGAGGATTGCCTCTGACCTCGTCGGTCAGGTATGGCCTTGTTCATTGCTCTTCTTATGTATACTTTGCCACATAGATAATTGCAATCAGAAAAAAAAATAAATAAATAAAAAATAGGCAAATTATACTGTACGTAGTTTCTTTTGAGACCTTGAGACGGGACAGAAAGTAGTCGCAAGTGATGCACAATTCATGGTTCTATCAGCAATTTAATCTATTCTTTGTGTGTGTGCACTTTGTTTAATGTGTCTCATGTGAATGCCCTCATCATTAATAAATACACACCTACAAATACACATCCCTCTAGGGCTGCAAAATCCACTTCCACTAGTCATCTTGACCCCGATATTCTCCATTCAGATCCCATTAATGGAAATTGCAGCTATTCATGCTTTCCTCTGTGACCTTGATGGATTTAAATTAGTGGTTCTCTATAGAACGATCACTTAAAATGGGAAATTAGTGCTTAAAAGCTGCACTGATTCACCAAACAGAAATGAACAGAAATGAACAGAAATGAACAGAAATGAACAGAAATGGGCCCAAAAAGAATCCTTTCTGGAGATCCTTGAAGTGTTGCACTATAGTACAGTTTTCTTGCTTTAATTTTCTTTTTTTTCCATATTACAATTTATAAAATGTCTGTATATACTGTACATATACCCACTTACACATATACACAAACATACCTATACATACCCTACATATCCGCCCATACATTTTCCACATATTTCTAATCAGCCTTTAATTATAATAATAACAATATTAATATATTATATATATATTTTTTTCTTTTATTCTCTTAATTTTATTCACACACCTGCATCTACCCAGTCCCACACGCCGCGCAGTATCGATATTACTTCTGCCGGAGTAGAAATTCGGACAATGTTTCCAGCGATAAACCAAGATACCAATTTGTTCACTCATTCATATAAAGTCTGATCTAATTGGCAATATACGTATATTCAATCCAATTTTTCCAAATTTTATTGAATTTGTCAAGTTCCAATCTGGAGGAGAAAGTCAACTTCTCCATCATGTATATATTGTGTATTACCTCAACCCAGTCCTCAACATCTCTGTCTACCAGCCATTTTCTGGTAATAGGTTTTTTACTTGCAATTAACATTATCCTAAACATATATTTGTCTCCAAATCTTGTAAGTCCTACGGTCATGATTCCCAAATATAATGCTTCAAATGTAAGTGGTTATTTTAACCTCAATATTTCGTCCATACATTTCTTCAGCTCCAACCAGTAAGAAATTACAGAAGGGCAAGTCCTAAAGATATGGAAATGATCCGCTTTATTTGCCCCGCATAATCTCCAACACCCCGTATCTTCATATTTCTTCTATGCTGGTGTTATAAAAAACCTTGTAATATTTTTCTATCCGTATTCTCTCCAAGATAAGGAGCACGTTTTCTTCCACTGTTGGCCATTTATTTCCCACAGATATCCCTTAAGCTGCAGAAACAGTAGGAGACAGCGAACAAAGTATAACAAAAGTTTGGAGTAAAAACTCTCCAGTAAAGTAACAAAGGAACTTCCGTTAGTGAGGTCTGCTAATTTTGACCTTTTTCGAGCCCTGTTGACCAACATTAGTCGGCTCTGAGGGATGAACTCTGACCCCTGGGGGCAGAGGGCCCTCACTGCTAATATGAGATGGTGCATGCTGTACGTCACCGACAGCTCTATGCAGGTAAGTAACCTCGACTTATTTTAATCTTGCTTTGAGGATATAGCGCGGCCAACTTGAGACTTGTGTAAAACATTCAGATCTAACCAAAAACATAAAGAGAACTGCGTGGGCATCACCTTAGTTATTTAGTGAAATACACATGAATATAAACATAAAGAGAGCAGCGTGTGATTCTTCTGTGAATCCAAATAGAAACATAAAGATAGCCGCATATACTTCACCTTTATTCTTTTCAAGTAGAATTGACTTCAAACATCTTTACCTCCAATGTCCAATGTCCCATCAGTTACATGATGTTCTGGGTTCTCCTGAAGGCGCTTGATCCTCTCCGTCCAGCTCTCCACTGGTTTGACGACCGACACTTGAAATCCCATGTCTTCATTAGCCTCCTCCGCTTCTCCCTTCTTCTCTTTCAGTACTTTGCCTCGGTGTATTCCTTCCGACTTTTTAAAACCTCAGGTGCATAATCGTTGTCCAAAAAACACTCTCCTCCCATCGTACATGAAGCCTTTTCCCTGCCTTGCTATCTTACTGCGGTCTCCTTTATTTCTGAAACTTTGTAGTTTCACAACAATGGATCTCGGTGGAGAATCTTTTGGAGGTTGTGACGCCAGAGCACGGTGACATCTTTCAATCTGGAATTCGAGTTTAAGTTTCTCCCTAAGAAGGGACTCCACGAAATGAATCAACGTTCTCCACCGCTCCTTTCTTCACCCCGTGAATCCTAATATTTTCCCTTCTCGAAAAATGCAACTCTCACACAGTGTTCCTCATCCTGCTTGCACTTGCACTCTTTTGCTTTCAACATTCAATCCCGCAAAGGATTACATATGCAATTACACATCACACGGCGTTTGCAAAAAGACAACGTAGCAGGCGGAACCCCCTACAACTCAGATGTAGTCAACTTCTCCAACATCTGCCAACGATCTTCATAACCTCAGATGTCTCAAAACAGAAACACATTAAAGAGCAGAGATTGCTTCGGTGGCAGTGAGTTCACACACTTTGTCAAAGCACTCTTGTAACCCCTTCCGAGAGCTCCCGTGGCAACCGCGTGGCTCATGTCACTCATAACTGTGAATAATCTGGGACTCGAGTATTTGATTCTTGTTAACTTGAAGGTGAAGGGCTGCTGGGTTTCTGCTTTAAAAGCCATCAAAGAGGTGGAAACACAGGAAAGTGGGGCTGGAGATGACGCACAGACAAGCTTTTCTCTTTTTTTTTACAATGAACCACAATTAGTTGACAGAGTAGAGAAAAGGGATCCTGAGACTCAAGCGTGGCATTTTCATCGAATAGCTACAGGTACCTTCTTCATGAAAAAACATATTTTCAACCTATTTTTAATTTTGGTTCTGTGTTGGGACTGAGCAAGAGAAAACCATGAGTTATGCATTAGATGACCTGGTTTGGCCAATTCTCTAGGCAGGAAGTGATACAGTTTCCTTATTCCATGTAACAATAAAGACAATTATTCTGGAAGCTGCTGGCCACTTTGGATTGTAGTAGCTGTGGTGTAGCAGGGAGATGAAGCTCTACAAAGACACTCTGTCTTCAAGACATTTATGGAAGAAAATCCCTTTTCAAACATGAACCACGTAAAAAAAACAGCAGATCACGTTGCTGACTTCATATATGTGATGGCTTTTTTTCATACTATATCGAACCTGTTAACATTTCTGTAGTCTTGTAAATGTAAAGGCTATAGAATCAGAATAATATATGTATGTGTTGCATGCACAGAGAGAAGTTAAATGCACGTGATGTTTCTTGGGAGTACTGTAATATATTTTGCTTACTGAAGACTGAAGGCGTTTCTTGTGACAGTGAAGGCATCATTTCCATTCTAAAAAACATTTAGTGACCTGAGTGGTAGCATCTGTGTTTGTCATGTTTCTGAAGGAGCAGGTCAGATATCAGCTCATTTTTAAATAGATAAGCACTGTTTGTTACTACCAAAGCTGCAAACAGTAATCTAACTTTACCTATCTGTTACTGTATTTAGAGGGAAAACTAGTATCGCGTAACATGCAGAAAGATTTATTATAGGCTCTGGGTAAATGTACCACATTAGAGTACAACATGTTTATTGTACGTTTACATTTGCATCAAAAGAAACCGGGAAGAGGTCGGAACACTTTGGCTCTTTTTCTATTCAACGGCTTCACTGCATCATCTGCATTGTCGTCATTTATGTGTATTTATGTGTTTGGCTGATCAATCTGTTATTCAAACAACAATGCTCCAAGAAGTCACACTTGTTGCAAATCATTTTGTTCATTCAATATGAGAGACACATTCTGCATCAGTGCTCTTTGCATAGTCGCAGCTCCGAGCAAACTTGTGTCACTAACAACAAAATGATAAGACAAAATGAGATATAATGCTTATTAGGCTTGAGTCTCTATCGCAGCAGAGCAGACAGGAGCTCTCGCCTTTCGGAGGGAAGCTGTCTGGGGAGTTGCCAGGCAACAGGGCTGTAGGCGGCAGGCGGCCCCAAAACGGTGGTGATGGCGGAAAAAGTGGCGGTTCACTGTCATTTTTCACAGCATTAGCCCTATAAAGGGATCACTCTGGGAGGGCACAGTACTGGCAGATTGTCTATGGAGAGATGGAGCTAGATGAGGCAATGAAGAGAGTTATGGAGGGAAGACTGAGAAAGAAATGGAGGGTGGGATGGAGAGAAACAAGGAGCAAGAAGTATGGATGGAAAGATGGAAGTTGAAATGAATGGAATAATAAGGAGAGAGCAGGACAGATGGAAGGAATGTACAAATAATAGAGAGAGGTAAGAGAAAAATGCAGAGGCTAAAGAGATGAGTGAAGGAAAGAAGTAATTCTAAAAGGAAGAGATAACTGGAGGGTGAATATACACATCAGGAAGAGCTAAAGAAAGTTGGAGAAATGGAGGTAAAGATTAGGGACAAACTGACTGTAAACTCCGTTTTTCTATCAATATAGAGTTTCAGAGAGACAATTCATGTTTTTTAAAGATAGGAGCAGACTTAATGCCTCTTCTTGTTTTAGCCTCTTAACAGTAAAATAAAAAAAGGAAGTAGTGAATGAATGTACTGCTGAAAAGCTATGACATTTGAGACGTGAATGGCTCCTAAAAATTCTATCAAAATTTACATTATTTATTAACTATTGACAATGTCCATGTCTGACAAGTTTGTGATGAACTTTTTGTGCAAAAATAAAACTGTTAATTTTCATACTTAGAAACCATGGGCTGGAGTGGAAGGAGGGAAAACACATTGGAAAAACCTATAATGCATGATGTGTTTTGGAAAATGAATGCTATAATCGAATACTGTCATTCTTCTTCCACGAAGACTGCCATATGGAGCATCATGCGTTCCTGTTTTCCCCTCTGTCTCCACAATCACAGCTACCAGGGCTCGGTTCTGGATGCGGATCTAACTCTTGATGGCCTCTGGCCTGCTGGAGAGCAGGAGGAGATAGTCCAACAAGCGAGGGAGGAAATGATGTGACCCGCAGCAACTTGTGTGCGGGAATATGTCCCCGTGAGAACGTCTGTGAGCACACACAGGTTATGTGACTGGGATTGTTTGTGTGTTAGTGTGTAAAAGTGTGCGCGTGTGTGGAGATGAGCTTTCAGGCAAACACTGACAGAAACACTCCATCACTCATACATGCAATTACAACAGTGGAGATTCCACCACGGTGGAAGAATGAGAGAGACAGATGAGGACAAAAGATACTGTGGGTATTTTGGGAGGAGCTTTGGACTTTGTTGCTGCATTTTATGTTACTGTAGTACTTTGTAAAAAAAAAGCAGACAAAATGACTGTGATGAAAAATGACGGAGGGAAAGCCACTGAGAATAGCGCAGAGGGAGAGAAAATGGAAATCACTGGAAAAAAAAGTATACAATATATTTTTGTCCTCAAGGAAGATCGTAAAAGTTTATCATAAAAACACTGCATCAAATTACTGTGTTGTGATTACACCGGGGATTGAATAATTTACATTTATGTACGCTGAGGCTATTTGAAATCTCTCTCAGAACAGTAAGGAATGTCATATGTTGTTTATTAAATAATAACAACAAATTAAGATTTTTCTGATCGGTGATTGGTGGAGTTTTGAATGTCAGCGGGCGGCATCGTGTCCTGCCGATGCCCAGGGTACCAGCCCCGCCAACTGTTTTCCTGGGCACAGAGACAGGCAGAAAAGCAGTGCCGTCAGATAGAGATGTCACACAAACATAAACACATTACCCTGTGTGGCACCAACTGTTTTCATACATGCACATAGACACATTTTTAGCATTAGTTGTATGTCACTCTCAGCCTGTCGCCGCTGTCTGAAGGTAATTACTTTGCTTTGGACTGTAAAGAACGACGCTTGTGACAAATATCATATCATGGAAAATCATATGTGTTTAAAGTGGGTTTTTTTTCAGAAGAGACGCAAAAAGTACTGTGTATACTTTAATCAAATGTAATTTTTTGGTTTATAGTCTCAAGGATTGGGGAGAGAAGCAACTGCAGGTTTTAAGAGAAGTATTACGAGGATGGTGGTATTTAAAGAATGAATGAGGGGATGTAGAAAAGCCAGGATGAGAGATTTGGAGAGTGGCAGGGGGATAAAAACACATGAAGAGTACAGAGGGCAGAGAGATGGGAAGATGAAAGGCATCTTGGTGCCACGGTAATTTGTAGGAAATCATTTGAAAAGCAGCGAGCAGAGTTTTCACGAGCCTTCTATGAAATTCTGAACGGCAGTAATGGCCTTTAGACAAGCAGATAGGTGAAGTGCCTGGTGGTTGATTAGCTCAGCTGTTTGGACAGAGAGGTTGATGTTCATATCCATTTAGGAGACATTCTGCAGACTCCACATGACGTAACGACTACTGTACATGTCCAGCCATAACTCACAGGGCAACTTTAGCCTGATTTAAAAATGATAAACGGCAGCTTTGAGTTGCACCTTTAGTTTTTCTCCTAAATTACTCTACTTACTATGATTTCCTGGAACTATAATTGTTATATTATCCAGAATATGCACCAATTTCCCACTCAAATTCATATGCTTACCATTTGTCCTATTTTGCCTGCAGCCAATAAGTAGTCCTTGTCACTGTGTACAGTCTGGTTGCTTTTTACTTTTAAAACACGGAAAGTGCCAAAAATGGACAAAGATAGTGCAAACAGAGAGTGTGTTTGCTGCGTGCCAAAGAACGTCAAGACGTTGGACCAACTTAGGGAAAAACATTAGATTGTTTAAGGAGAAAGTCCCCCTATTTCCCATTTATCAGCAGTAAACATTTAATAATTGTTTTCTAACGTAATTATTAAGTTGTAAGCAGGTATAAGGGTTTAATAATGTATTTGTCAGTCCTCCGTCATGCATCCATAAGTGGAGAATGGTGTACAAAGAGATAATAAATGACAATATATTAAAACACGGTTGTAATTATAACAAATATGTCTCCATAGGAGAAGTTAAAATGATTGACAAATACTGAATGTTAATAAACGCTTTAAAATGTTTTTGAATCTGCATACAAATATATTATAAACCATTTATTAAATGTTTATCTAAATGGGGGACTTAAAGTAAAGTGTTACCAAAAAGGGTCTTAAAGGACAGTGCTCTTATTATGGTGGGCGGTGTCGAGTAAAAACAGACCATGGACTCTAGTTATGGCAATTATGAACTTAATTCACACCAGTCAGTTGAACATTTTCTTATGCAAAACAACAGCAGGTAGCAGCTTAACATGGCATGTGAACAGAAGCAATCACCCATGCTGAATGACTTAAGTACGGTCAAAGAACTACAGAGCTGCTATCAACTGACTTTTCATTGTTGTTAGTGATTAAGCGAACTGCGTCATTATTGTACAAAATGCGAAATATCATCCACTTCTCACCTGGTGCAATAAATAATAGCGTTTAATGATGTTGATGTTTAACACCGGCTCTGCCTCCCAGTTTGATAACCTCAGCCTCCCCTATGCGATGAGAGGAGATTATTAAAGGACCTTTTCTCTGGTCCTGATGCTGCCGCGTGTGCAATAAGAGCAAAGCACCAGATTCCATCCCCTAATGAGGCTCACAACTTGAAGATCAGATGAAGAACATCAGATGACGCACAACAGTCAGGGTCTGGAAAATTCTGGATGAATTCAATCCAAGGAGGCTTACACTGTTTAATTCAACAGTGTTTGGCTTAATATTAACTCAATGTCTGCATTGTGCCCCTTTACACTCAATGTTTTTTTTCTGGATGTGTCCAGTTTTATAATCAAAATCATGCAGTATGAGTTTTGTTTTGTGAAACGGTATTTTTTTATTGGAATGTAGCTACTTTCTATTTGACTATATGGAAAAAAATTTAAGTATTGCTTGCTCCACTTATTAAAAGGTAAAGGAAGCTTCGAGATATCTATATATATATATATATATATGGATGATAACTAACCGTGACACTAAGCCTGATGAGATACTGTCACTGTCCAGGGAAAACCATGTATCTCCAAATTTGGTGATTTTTATTATTGTATCATTAAAGGTTCCTTTATGGGTTGTGAAAACTCTTCTATGTTTTAAGCTCAAATAACTTTTCAAAGACCCATTGTAATATCTGAAAAATGCATTGACACAAAACTGAGAATAGGGCTGTTTCTCCTACGTAATAAAAAGTTGACGATTGGCAGATACGTACATGGTTTTCACAGGATAGCAAATCTTGCAAAATCAAAATAACATCAAGCCTACATCCAGGGAATGAGCACAGTGATGTTAACATAACAGAGATGATAATACCTGTTGCTTTATGAGTTTCCTTTTCACACTTCATTAAAAAAGGTATATAAAAAATAATGTGAGCAGAGTTTAACTCATAGAGATTTTAAACTTCATGCGGTACACACTCTGAAGGTCTGCGGAACATCAACTGGTGTCAAGTTATTTGCCATCCTAATTCTTTACTGTAGTTGAATTAGCTGTAAAAAGAGAAATCATAGGAAGAAAAGGAAGAGGAAGCCAGTGAGGAAGAGTTGGAAGAAGTGAAGTGTGTGAGAGAAGGCGCAGAGGGAGAGAGCGAGGGAGGGTTAGGGTGGTGTGCCCCCGGCCGAGGCTGACCTACATGCAGAGGGGCCATGGTGGCAGGGCAGCAAGACGCCGCTGGCACTCCGAGCCATGTGGATCTCTGCCATCCCACTTCACAGTGTGTGTTAACACTAACTGTATATGTGTGCGCGCCTGTGTGAGAGAGCTTGTGTGTGTTTTACTGTAGTGTCCTCATCAGACCGGATGGGTGACCAGGATATTCCACTCCAGTGCATCTTCACAGATATTATTCTGGCTCACTTAATAGAGCGAGAACAAGGTAGAGGCCGAAAGAAAGGGGGGAAAAAACAATAGAGATAAGATGTAAACAAAAAAAATGAAGAAATGAAATAATAATCACAGTTCTCTATGCCAGTTCCACACGCACACACACACACACACACACACACACACACACACACACACACACTCTTCCAAATCTTTCAATCTTTAATCTTCATTAAACTACAGAATTCACATCTCGCCATACAGTTTCCATCTCTCTTAAGAGTCTCCTCCCCCTCCTTTCTTCTTCCACACTAATGATGATAAAATGATCTCTTTACTTGAATGTGTCTGTCTGCATTTAAATATTTCTGCTCTCTTGCTTGCTTCAGCATCCGACCCCTTTTCTTCCGTTTTTCATAAAAGCCTGTAATCCCATTTGAGAACTAATCCTTCTGATAGAACCATGGCCCAGCGACCTTCTAACCACCACTGGGCCAAATTGGCAGTGGCATGATGAAATTGTGAAAGGATTTTTTTTTTCTGTTACTCCCCACTGTGCAAGGAACTGGCGCAATAATGTTTTGACAAAAGACTGACTCCATGTTGTTCAGAAAACTGGCTGACCTATCAGTGCCCAAAGACCGGAAACAAACCGGAGCTTCATGCAGGGAAATTAACAGCTGGCTAAGAGTTGGCTTTTTCATTTTATTCACGGACGATTGTCTGTGACTACGACATGCACAGGTGTCCATCCTTGGTTCTTCTCCTGCTTCTAGTAGAGATTACTCAGCATTCTTCATTCTGGCCCATTGAATTGGTCTGGACGTGTCAAGTCTCACACTTTACCTCAGAATCACATTGTAGTGCCTTTGTTGGCGACATCTGATTGCTGTGACGTCAAAATCTCATGAATTGTCACACTATCAAATAAAACAGAGTTGTAATCCCAGTTCAAGGATAAAATGCCAATGTTCTGCGGAGTGCTTCAGTTACTGATCTCCTGACAGCACTGACAGCAGAGGTTGTCACCACGCTGGCCTGCAGGAAGTGGTACCAAAGTGATTCCATTGGTTGATTTTGTTTGTGTATTTGTATGTTCTGCATTGGAACATGACGTTTTTGATCGCCCGTCTCCTATTAAAGTTACATCTCGGCTAGGAGACAATCAGTCAAAGATATGATGAATTTTGAAGTAAGTAAGGCAGTACAAGACAGGTCAAGCGTTCAACTTGACCCGCAAAAAGTGGAGAAATACTAAATATTTTTTCGGTTGAACCGCAACTCCACAACTTCAAAAGAAGACACTTCAAAGTAAGAAAAGGACATGTGCAAAAGCACACAAAAGACACGCACACACACACACACAGACACAGATACACACATTTAAAGACTGAAGACAAAACACACTCATGCTGGCACTAAGACAATAGATAAGTGCTCACAAACAGACTTATTCACTCATTTATGCATTGTCACAAAATTACAGCATAATGGCACACACAAATACACAAAGCTATATTATAATGAAATATGCACACAATGAGATCAACACACACACACACACACACACGGGGGCAGCTCCCAGGGCTCCAGCAGGGAGCTGCCCTAACTGATTTATTAAGAGCTAAACGCGTCATTAGTGTAAGCGGCTAACCCTGAACATTGGGCTCATTAGAATATGCAAATGCTGTGGTATAGCCTGGCAGTCTGCTTAGATTGCGAGCTGAGGCTTTTGTTATGATAGACTCCAACTGCTTTTATGGCTGCTATTCTTTAACATAACTCCCTGCTATAACACTAGCTTTCATCAAAGTGCCCATCTGCGCGCTGTTTAGCTCAGGGCTGTATGTTGGGTGTAACTGCCTTATGTCTTTGCTGCGAAGGGGGTGGGTACATCTTTATGGAAGTTTGTATAGTGCTGGGGGATTAGCTATATTTCTTGGGAGGTAGTTAAATGCCAGAGAAGTGGGAATACTGTTAATGAGATCTGTATACAGCTGGGAGGATGGTACATTTCTTTGGATGTATGCTGGTACGTCTCTGCGGAAGCGGTGAAGAGCGTTCTCCTCTGGGCTTGTACACAGCTGTGGATTTCATTGGCTGTGTCAATTTAGAGGTAAGCCAGGTATTTGAAGGGAAGTCACAGACAGTCAGTTAACCTTAAAGCAAACGAGTGCATGCTAAGATACAAAAAATGCAGACTTCGCCCACTTGGTTTTTTCTCAGTTGCCAATGGGAAGGTCTCAGTGGCACGCTAATATCTTTGTTCCCACAAGAGTTCTGTTTCTCTGAAGAAATACAGCAAAGCTCAGGTTTTATTTAGCTGTTGGCGTTATAATGCATAAACATCTCCTAAATAATTTGACTGCTAGTGAAATTAAGCACTTTATGCTTTAGGCTATCGAGCAATATGTCCACCTAAGTGTTATTAGTCACGCTTATAGCTTTGGCTTTGCCTAGCCTGAATCAGCAGAAAGAGGCTTCAATAAAAGAATGCCTTTATTATTTTCAATGATTTATATACAATAAGAATAAATACAAAATACTAATTATATGTTGCTAATCCACTGGGAAACACACAGAGGGAGGATCCAGTCAGAACAAACAACTGTCTTTAACACCTGGGTGCCATTCTTTATCTGAAGGACCATAATCAGGATTTGTAGCTGTGAAGAAGCTCATAAATCCTGGTTGACTCAGTGACAAATGGAGAGCACCAAGGACCGGGGATAAGCCATCAGATATGACGAGTTACTCTCACACATCACCTCACCCTTAGGTATTTCTCCTATTCTTTCTCTATTTTTCTCCCTCTCATTTTCCTTCCAGCTATCGCTCTCTCAGCAGCTCCCTTTTTCTAGCACTTAAAAGTGACTCCAAACCTCATCTGCGGTTGGACAGGCAGTCCACTCCAGGACGGATGAACCCACAGTGTCCTTCTAAATCAACACTCGCAGAGATTAGTGGAAGTGTTTCTCCAAAGCGAGGAATAACACACAAGCAGCACATTTTTTATTCTACATTTTTCAACAACAGACACGCACACACTTCTGTGCCCTCTGCCACAACAACAACAAAAAAAAAAAGATACATTTCATAAATCTAGTTTTAATGGAACATTTCCTCCATATGAAAATCTGCTCCAGCTTCTGATTGAAGGGCTGAGGGTGACATTTATTGATGACCTTTTTCCTCTTCTTATTCCACTTGTGACACTCCTCTTTCACCCATGCTTATTCCTTTCCCCGCTTTTCTACTCAATGTGATCATTTTCGATTTGGTTCAATACCAGAACGGCCTTTGGTGCCACTGCCCTTTATTGCAAACCAGTCAGAATAATTATGGACCACAATACGCCGAAACAAAAGCCCAGCATCATTATGTCAGTAATAACTTTTCATTTTACCTGCTTCACTACATTTCCCATCATCCTTTGTTCAACAAATGTGAGTCAGAAACTGACTTTACTGCCAAGAAATGATTTCCATTGTTCTGCACTCATTATCTCTCCCTGCCTGTTTACACTGCCTGATACAAGGACCATCCTATTATATCAAATAATATCTTCCTCAGGAAATTACCGGAAATGATCTGCCATGTTAAACATTAATTGAACAGGCAGACCTACTGTATTTATACCCGCCACAAGCAAGTGGAGTATGTTCACAGAATGAATTAATTTGCTTACAGACTTGCCGCTCCACTACCTAATAACATCAAATGCAACAGTGATTCAACACAATAAGAATGCAGACTATAAATGACCTATTTCAACTTTTCAAATATTCATTTTTCTTCTCCTTTATGCAGAGGGAGGAAATTGGCTGGGGAAATCCCTACAAGCCTTGTTGGAATAAGCAAACAGCTCATCGCCATTATTCTCTGGAAACATACTGTCTTCATATTTGATTACTCATGTTGCATATGGATAGCAATAACAATATCTGTACTTCCAGTGGAGGGAAAACCACACTATCCTCTTTTGAGGAATCTGTCTCCCTGTCTCTCTGTGTCTCTTTCTCTCTACCTCTCCCTCTGTCCCTGCAAACCAAGAGCAGTAATTGAGTCCTTTGAGGCCCAAGTTGCCATGAGCTCTGTGTTGTGGTTGCTTAATTGGCTCTGTTATTCACAGGCGAACCACGGTGTATTGTGCTGTGTTAGAGGCCTCTGAGTACTGTTTGTCTACTTTTCCAAGGTCAATATTTATACTGACTGCAATTTTGCATCTTACTCTATGCATATAGTATGAAGTTGTGTGTCTTTGATTAGATCTGTGCCTTCCACAGAGCTCATAAACTTGTCTTTGCTGTTCTATAAATCTATCTTTTCTCTCTCTACGTTCAGTCTCTACTACACCATCGTCATCGTTACTATCTCATCATCTACAGGTATGTCTTCCCCCCCGACTCTACAGCCCTGTTCTGTCTTTTGTCCTACCAATTTCTTTTCATTTTCTCCCTCTTCAACTCTGAATCATTTTCATCATATATTCATACTCAAATCCTACTTTTTTTTTTTCACATGGTAAAACCTGCCAGTGGGGTAAGAAATGTTTTTTCTAATGCTTCTCCGTCCAGTTTCAGGATGTTTGTGAAATACGTGACAAAAAAATTCAACCTAACAATATTATTATATGTCTAGAAAATCTGCTATTGTAATGCAAATTCATCATTAACTTTGTTTATTGTGCATTTTGTCTCTTTTTTAGCTAAATAAAATCGCTCAAAATACAAGTGGGAGGGAGACAAGGCGAGGACGAATAGAAATAGAAACGGAAACTTTAAGGCACTTGATTATTTACACAATATTATCACATGTGTATTATTAATTAGCTTAAGTGTGTGTGATAGTGTATGGATGCTATTACGAGCAGACAGCATAACAGATCCCCTACAGCTGCAGTGCTACACCAAAACTGTCCAATCACTGTGCATGTATTTGCTGGAATTAAGCAACATTATCTTGACACGAGTGAAGTGACCAACCTTATGTCAACCCTCATGTGGTCACTTGCTTCAACAAAGGTCTCTCAGCAGGGGGAAGGACATTAAACCTAATGAGATTATTCCACTGGCAGTTTTCAGTTGTTTTAAGAGAAGCAACCTTTTAAAGGCTCAGAATTAGATTAAAATAACACATTAACAAAAGGTTTTCCTGTGCAGCTGTTTTGGAGCATCCTCTAGGCCTGGTGATATAGTCTCCCTCACTTCTCTCTTTCTCACCATGTACTCTGTTTGACTCTCAGACTTAACAATTTCCCCATGCTCTTCCCATTCTTTTCCACCATATGCTCCTTCAGTGACTCCATCTAGTCCTTCCTAAATCTTGCTACTCTAAATTTCGCTCACTTTTCCTCTCTAAGCCACATGTTTTATTCGTTTTCTTTGCTTTTCATCTTTTGCTCCTTAATACACTAGTCTTATTTTACTTCCTCCTCCATTCCTATCCTCTCTGCATTCTTTTTTATTCTCTGATCCCAATCCATTGACTGCTGGGTCCGGCCTCTTGCTCGACCTTAGGGAGAGACCTAATGATGCAGAAATGCAGCAGTGCTCTGCAGGAGCTCCATGATGCGCTGTGAGAGCAGGAAGGAAGCACACATACTCATATAAAAACACAAACGTACCCACACATACAAACGTGCACACTCAGGCACTCAATTGCAAATGCACTCCCACATGCCCGCACGTGTCAGGGGCAAGTAGTGACAAGAACGTGGCCAGTGAGCCACACTAGAGGGCAAGGAGGAGAGAGTTATATGATAGGAGCATCAATAGCAGCCTGCAGGAGCTGACACAATGAGTTCAACGCCATTGGCTTAATATGACAGTCCTGCCAACACCTCGCAGCCTCTGCAAAGACTACATACGCACACACACACACATCCACATGCACATACCCACAAAAACATGGGTGAGTCAGACACTCCCAGGGGCATCTCTCCACCTAGCTAAAGCTTGGCTCCGAAAAACACAACACCTTATGGTTGGCTACTGGTGCCCAAGGAAACAGCAACACCATCCTAATGCCATCCTTGTACTATCTCCAACAGTACACACAGCACAACAATGTCCTCACGCATTTTGTAGACAACACAATATACCCGCAATTAGGAAGGCTTTAACATTAAGAGGGGAAATGATTCGCACCTTGCATTGTTTGTGTTTATCGCCCAAGCTAAATGTGCGTGCATAAGAGAGAGTGTGGTGAAGCACCAGCGTGTGGACAGTACGGGCTGAGCAGCTCTGTGCTACGTCAGCAGCAGGCATGAAATGCACAAGAGCTAAAGAAAAGTCAATTACTTCGACTGTCATTGGTCTGCCTCCCCAAGGACAGCAACCAGTCACAGCAAAGAATGATGCTGCACCACCAATCACAGCAGAGGAGGATCCCGCCTGCGTCATAGAGGTAATGTAATGGTGGCAGACAGGAAAGAGAAGTCACATATTTTGCGCTGATTGAGCACTGCAATACAGCCATGAGTGTTCTTGGTCTGTAGACACGAATAGTTAATTAACCTAAAACTAATCAATGAAACACCAGTGTCCTCGCTCACCTGAGCAGGAACACATTCTGTGTGGATTGAAACCAGTGCTTTTATATTGTATCTGCAAAGATGCTGATATAGGGTGGTGGCCTCTGAATACACACGCACTCACACACATGCACACACTTAACTTTTCATCCAATTTCAGCCCATTTCCTCACCAATCCAATAAATGTGTGCTACAGCTCAGAAAACAAGCCCTCTCTCACTGACGGCAGCCTTCCCTCCAGTCCAGTTAAAAGGGGAAAAGGATGCCAAAAAAGTGTCTATTCAGAAAGGAGATCAAAGCACAAGACAAATGCTTTTTGGAAAAGGAGTGCCTCATTGTGTTCCCATTTTAGCAAGAATATGTGCTTTTCACAGTAATGGGCTGGATACTTCAGAGTAACAGAGCAGTCTGATTAGGGAGTGCACACAGCTATCCACTGTGTCATCAGTAGCTTTCCAAAATGTTTTCTATGCATCAAATCAGCAGACATTGTCATTATCTGATGCACGGCCATCTCACAGTCACATTTCACAGGCCTCTCATTCCGTTTTGAACACACATAAAGCAATCAAGTCATGGAAATTTCACCGGCGCTTACAGTCATGCATGTTATTATTTTCCTGATTCGTGTCATGTGCCATCTAGATCCATCACATTGGGAGCCTCGTGCAAAATTCAGGGATAAAAGGTAGAGTATGCCTCATAAATGGAGGCGGTGGTGAGGCCAGCTGAGTAACAGCGAAGACACGCGTTTTGAAGAAAGATATTTTTAATAAGCTGTGCCTCGTTTTTTTGTTGTTTTCCAGCATGAATTTTAAAAGTTCACTCACCAATTTCCTTGCAATGATTTTGGGACGCACTCACATTTGCTAGCCACAGTTATACAAGTTGGACAAGCGGTACGAGCCCCAGAAGACTAATCATGTTTTAAACAGCTCCCTAGTTTAGAGTCAATCTCCAAAAACACTGGATGCTTCCTTTCCCATGCAATTAAAAAGCAACCCTGATGATATCGACGGGGTTACTTTTTTCAAACTTTGAAAGGCTCCCTCCAGTGCCACAGAGGACATTATCCAAACAGTTTTTACAAAGCAGAACTTCTCGTGAAGAGTAAACTGAACTTCATGTGTAAAATTAGTGGAGTGGCCCTTCTCTGATCTCTCAATGTCTTTTAAAAAAAAAAATTCTAGACATGTCTCTCTGTGAGCAAACTGTGTTTTCAACGAAGAGATAAAAAAAAAAAAAAAAACAGACACAAAGACAAACAGCCACATATCCATAGACAGAGCGATCTCTCTCCACAGAATATAGCATCAACCGATTGAACCAGAGATAGACGATTAGAGAGAGCCTAAACCCCGGGAAGGCAGAGTAATAACTTCTCTCTGATGTCCCGGCCACATGGAGCTGGCAGTGTGACAGGGAGATTATTATCGTCAGATGGTCAGATGGTGGTTGTTTTCGAGACTCAGCTGGTTGAGCTTGGCCATCGGGATCATCACCAGGTGCTGCCACGTCCTCTCTGGGCACAGACCCACCATTGGAGGGCACTGCAGGGTTGGCGCATTCCCTAGCAGGCAAGGTTGTGACAAGAATAATGTTGGAAACACGGGACAAATAGTTTGGTCTCTTTTCACTTGCAGGATGGTGCCAGATTTAGATCATATCAGAGTCAATCTGAACGAAAGAAGGAAAGAAAGAGAGAACGAACGAACGGGAAAAAAACAAAACACTTGGACAAGCGCACTGAGAAAAAACGAAAACAGGAAAGCAAGCAAGAAAAAAGGGAAGAAAAAGCCACGAGTACACAGTCTGTGGGCTTTGCTGTTTGAGCGCGTGTCCTTGAATTAATTTAGTCCAAAAGTAAGAATAGAATTTCTACTCTGATTGAGGCAGATTAATTAAAAACCAAAGCCTTGTTAATTATACCAAGCTATCTCAGACAGATGAGCCCTCTGATGCGTTGTCTGTCCCTCTCTGTGATGCTCACCTCAGCTCCTCTGGCATTGTCCCACTTTAGTTCCAGCTCCTCTGTCTCTAGTACATTTTTACATCTGGGATATAAGTTCATATTGCAGATAAAATCATCAGCCCTACCTTGCTGTTATGGAAATTGCAGCATTTAAATGTCCTTGTCGCTGATCATTTGTACCATTCGTATGCATTAATAATGTGTAAGGTTTCACAAATTTGACTTTATTTCTTTACCACATTATATGTGCTGTAATTGGCATAATGCAAAGTACTTCAGGGTTGAGGTGGGACTGCGCTGCAACAAAATGCTACTACTCCCTTGCTGCCACTTCTCATTTCTTTCCCTTTATAGGTGTAATGAAGAATAGCGAATACATCTCTCTCCCTCTCTTTCTTGCTCTCTCTCATCTCTCGTCTCTTGATTTCTCTGCCACCTTATCGATCCCCCAATCCAATCAGGCTCTTGAGGCAACGTGAATCTCCTTCTGAGGACATGGCAGAACATTTCATCTGAGCACAAATCAATAGCAGTGTGTCTTGTGAAGGAATGCGAAGTGTATATGTATTTGTATATTGAAAATCTTTTCATGTATGCATATGTACCAAAATCCTGGAAATCAAGCTTACAAATAGATGAATGTAAACTGATTATAAATCAGGTGCGAGTGAAGATTTTGCGGTGTAGTGTCTTCAATTAGCCCGCAGGGCGTAATAAAGAGAGAGCCATAACATATTACCTGTATAACTTCTCATTTGAGAAAGCTCTATATAAAGTAGACACACTATACTGTAAAGATGAAATGATACAGATAGATAAGGTAACAGAGGAGAGCTTCTCCATGGGTGCTTGCAACCTGACACCTCACTGCAGTTTACAGTACTCTATATATGAGGAATGCTGCACTGCCGTTATGGCTATTTTGAAACTGCAGTGCAACTCTTCAATCCATTATACATACAGTATATAATATTCTGTGTGTGCTGGAGTCAGATAGAACCCAATATTGCTGTTTCACGCCTTCTCTGCACTCACACAACACTATCTGTGTGCTGGAGTTGCAGTAGACACAAGACGCTGTCACTGAACATCATTGTTTTTTAACTCTCTGCATCAGATTACATCACAGCGATGAACACAAGCACAGTGTTTCACGCATGGAGAACATACGCTTACATTAGCATCGTAAGTGCAGGCCCGCAAAACGAAGGACAGGTGTACACACACACACACACACACACACATTTGGTGAAGGGCAGTAAGGCAGTCGATGTAGCACAGTGTGTCAGTCAGGTTAATTACCGGACAGATGGCTGTTAGTGACGTTGGATGGGTGTGGATGTGGGTGACATGCCTGAAAGATAACGACACCTCTTCTGTAAACATACACAACTAATGCATTTACATAGTGATGGTGATAAGCAAATGTGCACACACGCACATAGGCAAACTGACTGACAATCAGCAGATTGTGCTTCCAGCATGCAAGGATCTCTTCACTGCTATCTAATCATCTCCCAGCTATTTTCCTTTTCTCTGCTGCTCTCTCACTTTCTCACAGTGACACGTCTCACCATTCAAATCTCACGCAGAGAGCGCCTGCCTCGCTGCAGCTGATAATGTGCAATGCGCCACAGAGAAGCAATCAGACAATTTAACACAGAAATAAACAAGCAGTTCACATGACAGGTAATTCATCATTAATGACTGCAAATTTCAGCCATTATTTCTAGTTCTGTGCCATTATAGTTAACGTGTCGTCAACATGCTACAGTTGCTCTATTCCAAAAAAAATAACAATAAGCATTCATGCTTAAGTTATAGCATTATGCAATGTTAAATTAAGCAGTGATGGCTGGGATGGTGCTCTTCTTTTTTTTTGTTTGATTATGCTAACAAAGATCACTTGATCTGTGATGTGTAGCTTTGGCAACAACTTTGATGCTAATGTTGCAAGATGCTAAATGCATCTGACCTCAATGGGGACACCTCCCTGATGCCACTTCTTTATTAATTTAGGTGGCAAGATTAAAGATTTAAAAAGAAAAAAAAGAGAAAAAAAGGATGCCATGTAGCCTTAAAAGAGGCAATAGCAAAGATAAGTGGATGAGGTATAGTTCAAGTAGTGCCATATGGTTTATATCATCCCTCTCCTGTGATGCACTTTCTGGGAGTATTGATCCAGGACATTCATAATCTCCCTCTGCTCTTTGTGTTTCCGGAGGTCTCTGGATGGCAGAGGAGGTTGCAGAGGGAGGGGGGCAGAGAGGGAGGGAGGGGAAATGAGAGAGCTGAAACCAGACCCAAGGACAGCTTGTTATGCTCACTGGTGTGTAAAGAGGATCGAGAATATGGGACATTTATGGGTACATTAGAAAATGATAACTATTAGTTGCATTACAATGATGTTGGGTGCAGAGTTATTGGCAGCAATGTCTTAATAAAAGCAAGCACACAGCAATTATCAGATGTGAAATATCTCTCTGAGCTATGCTAGGCTGAGAGTTTGACTGAGTATCAATGGTTTAACACAGCAACCTGTGCGGCTGTTATCCATTTAGAATGCCACACATGAGATTACCACTTAATTGGAACCATTTTCCCCTTGAATGTTTTGTTCCTATCACCTGCACCACCCCTTCTTTTTTATCTAAAGAGCATTATTAATCATGCCTGAAGCAATATTAATGCTTTAACTGCAAAGCTGACAGCAAAAAGTGTGCGGGCTTGGCTCTAAAAAAAAAGATGCACGCTAAGATCAAAGTAAGCGGAGGATTCACGAGGGTCAAATCCAATCTCACCATGCTCCACTCACAATGCCAAAAGAACTCCTCCGGGCTCTTTGAAGAGTCGACTTTGGAAATGACAGGACACAAAATCACAGGTTGGAAGAGGAGGACAGAGGGTTTCAAGATTCACTCGCACACAAACATCACTCTGATGGATCAGACCATATCTGTCACAACATCACATCACAGACAGATGAGAAAGTGAAATTGTAAACCTGCAAAGAAAAAAACATATTCCTCTGGAGGACAGCGTTACATGAGCCAGGCATTAGTCTGACAAACCAAAAAAGTGAGAGTATTGCCACCTGTAGTCACTGCCTGAATTAACATTAACAGCTGCTTCTATAAGCTGTGCACACATTCTGTGTTTTCTCTGGTCTTGCTGCTATCAATCATGTCATTTAGTATTTTGCAATACTGTATATTATCAGCAAATTCAACCAGAGGTAATACTTCTCAGTTGCGGTAGTGTTTCTGGGCTTTTTCCTACATTCTGCACGCTTTCCACGTACACACATAGACCCGCCTATACAGACACATTTCAACATACCTTTAACAAAAATACCAGAAAGCGCAAACACACGCAACAACAGTTTGTTTCATCCGAATCCAACGAGTTTGGGGCGGGAACGAGACTGGCATGGTGCCAGCTTGTTGCAGCCGTGTTGGGTTTAATTATCTGACCTTCCCGTCGACTGGCTCACAGGCTCCCTGCCGATGGCAAGTGCTAATCAATGTCACCATCGGCAGTGTGATGATAAGTAGCCATGACACCCCCTATTCTCCCCTCGCTCCCTCTGTCTCTCATCACATATATTCAGCTTCATCTCCCCTAATGTCTCTATCTTAGTAGTTATAGCTGGTTGTGCTGGCAGCCCTCTCCCTTTTGGGCTCCTTCAGTCTCCCTGTATCTCCCCCCTCTCTCTCTCTCTCTATCTTTCTCTTTTTCGCATTGTCCTCCCCCTCACATGCTTCTTTCCCCCTGCCCTTTCTAAACCTCTCTTCTTGCTTTTCTTCCCCTCTCCTCTCGCCTCTCTGTCTCCCTCTCGTCTCCTTGAGTCCTCTATCACTCTTTCCCTGTCCTCCAATCTTCAGCCCTCTATACTGTTAGTGTAAAGTCTGCAGTGTGCCGAAGGCTCAAGGTCTTGTGTAAAAGAACTCTTCCACTTAGCTGAATGTATTTGTATTCCTGGGCTCATAGTGCTGAGGCAGCGCCGGTACTTTGTTCAAGCAGAGGCGAAGTGCTCTCATCTCCCCATCACTGTGCGACCTTGGTGGTCTCCTAGACATGACTCCTAGGAGCAGTGTATGTGAGTCGTGTGTGCTTATGTGTGAAACAGTGTGGTATCAGTGATTAACCTTTGTCTAATTGACCCCTCCCCTCACACAGTGTCATTGAGGCACCGAAGTCTCTCAGTGGTGCCTCCTCGTCCTTGAGGTGAACACAGCACTGCAGAGGCTGTGCACTGTTAATGCGGAGTCAGTGCTGGAAAAGTAATAAGGGATTAAAGGTAAAAAATAAAAAAAATGACTAGTAGATCTTACAATAACAAAGTTCTCATCTCACACAGCTGCTAATGTATTCATGAATCTTGTCACTGTGGTTTGGCATTTATAGCAGATTCTAGCAGAATTAAAGCTACATAAAAAACAACGGTTGGTTGTGATATCACTGTGTTACTCATGTTGTTTTAGGTATAATGTGCTTGATTGAGCGGCAAACGCACTCTCAAAAACTGAGGTAGAAGGGAAACTCATCTGTATAGAAAAGTACCATAAAAGGCATTTAATAGGCCCGAGCTGTGTACTTTTTACCTATCAGAGGTAAAACGTTGTTTCTCATAGTAAAAGACACACATCTGTGCCAAGTCAGTCAGCACTAAAGTCAGTCAAGGTACCACATTAATGGAGGCTTTTGGATGTTGCAACAAAAAAAAAAAGCAATACACTGGTTCAATCTCTGGCAGCCGTACTTTCAGCTTGGCCAAGTGCTGCGTGGCAAGCCAGCAAAGGTCATATAGTATGCTTGGCACAGCACTAGTGACAACTATTGCTTGGTCTTTCTGTCCTGTTTCACGCTGTCAGCACGAAGAGTAGCAGCAATAAGGACTGTGGTAGGTGTTTATTCTAAATTAGAAAACAAAGGGAAAACACACATTAATTATATCAATTAAAAGTGGAATCATTGCCAAAAAAAAGTCAGTGCGCGGTGCTTGGTTAAGGTACTCAAGTTAAAAAGGCTTTATCATAGACACTACATGATTAAAAACAAGAATCACCTCATTTGTTTTCCTCACACACTAATCCGATTTTTCTCAATATTGCCTTATAAAAAGTTTGTTTAAAGGTGTATTTCGATCATTAGAGAAATACATGTTTGCACTTTAAAGGTGCAAATGGTAATGAAAGAAAAGAAAGAAAATTGTAATGTTCTTGTATAGCCTGAGCAACAAGGTTGAATGAAACTTTCTTTTTTTTTTCTTTTTCTTTAAATGTGGGTTTTATTATAGCCCATTGAATCAAATAATAGCTGAAAGATATCCTCCAGTGTTCCAGTATTTTCCGTAATGAAGAGATTAAATAAATACTGTAATACAGAATATTTAAAAGAAGGTTAAATGAAAATAATAAAATAAATCCCTAATGAGCTGCAAGAGTTGCTCAGAGAAAAGCATATGGCAGGGATACGATGATTCTATATTTGGTTGGTTTGAGTTCAAAGGTTGCTGACTCAAACTTTCTTATCCAGACAAACAGCTTTCTGAATGATAACAAGGTTAATGATGGTCAAATAGATGGAGGGGCTGAACAATTGTGAGAAACATTTGTGATGATGAGGTACACATGAGTGTACCTCATCATCACCTCACTGCCTCTGGGACCACCATCATCACCATCATTATCATCATCATCACATACAGAATCATTGCCATCATCAAGAGCTGCATTACTATCTTGAGTCTCTAACTAATCATGTCTCTGCCCGTGGCCAGATGAGATAGAGCTGCCTGCCTTTCCCTGTGTGCATGTGTGTGTGCACGTGTGTGTGTGTGTGTGTGTGTGTGTGTGTGCGTGTGTGTGTGCATGTGCGTGCGTGCGCGCTGCTGAGCCATAATGGAATCCTCAGGGCTGTGGATGAGCAGAAGAGGAGGAACATTGATGGATGTGTCTGGTCACTGATGGAGGGTGTCTCTGGTACGAACGAGAGACAGAGGGAGGGAGGGGAGGATGGAAAGAGTGGAAGAGGCCGAAATGAATGGAAGGACGAAATGTGAGAAGGGACAGGAAGCAAAAGAAATAGGAAAACATTATATTTATACAAGTAAAAGGGGACGCTGGATAGCATGGCAAAGCGTACGTGTGTATTTGAGTGAGATTAGATATTGAAAAGTCAATTTTGAAAAACCGAATGAGCAAACAGAAAGCGTGTGTATGTGTGCATGTATGTGCATACATATACGTACAGTACAATATCCAGTGTCCACTTACAGTATAGCTGTACACTGGATAAAGCCTTAGCAGTAACAGCGGGAACTCTTGACACCACTTTTCATTTGGAAGACTTCTAATTGGTCAATTGCATACCCCTCATGCTCAATCAGCTGTTGCCTAGCAACTGCAGTCCGGGGGAGCGGTAGGAGAGGAGCAGGGGGAAAAAAAAGTGGCTGGGCAAAAAAGTGAGAGGAGAGCAAAAGAGAGGTAGATTAGAGAGAGAGAGAGAGAGAAATAGAGAGGGAGAGAGAGAGGGAGAGAGAGAGAGAGAGAGAGAGAGAGAGAGATCACACACAGCACGTACAGATGGAGGGAAAGTAAAAGGAGGTAAGTATTGCCACCCAATTCCATTTTCGACATATTCACTTGAACAGGCTCAGTCATGCACGACCACATGTCCAATTTACCAACTAGAGTGTCAACAAACACTGCACCTCGAAAAACAGTCCTTAGAGTGTTTTCTTGCATGATTCACTGATAACGCTGTCAGCTTACACATACCGTACACCGTTGTCCCTCACAAGACAAATACCAATGCAGTGCCAAAGCATCGCAAAACATACTAGCTAAATATTCTCCACAAAAATGATGAAATCCTGTGCAAACTGAAACCTGTGTTGACTTGGCTAGATATCCAGGTTCCCCTCATCTTCCCCTCCCAAGAGAGATGGAGGCATAGATCCACAGTAGACAAAGTGAAACGAAAACACAACAACCATGGAAATGTTTTTAAACTTTTGAACTTGAACATGCTAGGTTGTTGAAGCGTTGCAGAGGTACCGGCTGCAAGATAAGAAGCAAGTAAATCAAACTTGTAAATACAGAAACATTGGACTGCCCTGATGTTGATCCTAACTTTGATTGGATAGATATTTGGTGTAGCATTAAAGATGCCTCTCACAATCCTGACCACCAGCCGTTCATTTTAACAATATAGATAATAAAACATAGAACTGATTTGAAATAACAGGCTCACAGTACTTTCTTTTACATAATGTGTGGCCAGATGCACATTTCTGAAACCACACCCATATTTGTCTTTCTCTTAATTTGTCAGTGTTATTAGAAAAGAACAAAAAAAAAAGATCACGTCAGCTGCTGTAACTGCTGCTAATACAATTATTTTTGACTCGTTGGAGGTCTCAGTCTCTTCCAAACTGGCGTTGAATTCTGTCTTACCCGCATGATATATAGCTGGAGCTTTCCACTGCACAAATTAATGAAGCTACTGAATTAAAAAAAAATGAACAGTTGGCTGATTCTGTGTCCAAAACTCTTGTAACACACATACTTGATGGTTTTTAATTTGTGTCTTATTTTACAGTGTATAGTGTTTTCCCCCTCCAACTGCTTCTCTCTTCCTCTCTGCTTTGCCTCTCTCTTTTCTTCTGCTTGGTTCTTATGTGTAACACGATTCACAATGTTTAAGAGTTTATAGAAACAAACACATTAAAGCATATCCAGCTTCTATTTTCATCAGTTCACATTGCAGAACTCCTTATGTAGGTCGAGGTTTTTGTCCTCTCAGGTGGAGTAAAGTCGTGACTCCTTGTGCATGTAAAAACGTCTATAAACAGAAAAGGGTATCCCTAAAGGTAAAACCTGTGACACACTTATTTAGACTACCTTGGAGGACTTAAAAAAAAAAAGAGGCCAACGTCAGAGGCACCTCGCTGCTCTGCGCCCACCAAAAAGGTAAAGTAGAACCGAGCACAATATGTGCAGAAATGGCTTTTAGAGATATGACTGCCAAGGAGTCTGATATGAGTTTCTCTAATTTTACGTTGTAATATTGAGGTGCCTCTTCTAATGGGGGCTTCTAGAGTCGGAGAGGGTGGTTAACAATGCAATTACCTACAGTAGAGCCACGTGTCTTACATTCACAACAACACTAGAACTTAATGCAATCTGATAATGCAACACACGCAGTAACAATACTTTACTATGACCGTAACAATGCATAACCATACTTTAGGGATCGACAAGCTGTCAGACACTCATGCAGCCATACCAATCACAATGTATGTGTGAGCTCTATATACCCTTCCCTTTTGTTCTCTCCCTCCCTTTCCTTCCTTCTTTCCTCCTGAGGTGGTCGATGAGAAAAGGCCTAGGTGGGTGGTAGTTATCCCTTAATGACCCAGTTTACTTTGAAAGGGCATCGATCTCAGCCAGTGCTTTACTCAATGCTAACAGAGAAGCCTGAAAGCTCATTTTAGCACCATCTTCGCGGCGTTAGTGCTGCATGAATAATGATGCAGATGACATTGATCTTCGTTCTACAAAATAAATTCTTTATGATTCTCAGTTCTTGTCATATCACATCTTTGTCTCCGTCATTGGGAATATGATTACTCCTGGAGAAATGTGTAATTCAATTCAGACCTCACTTAATCTCCACAAATCTGAGATAAAATAAAAAAAGAGACTGGTGTATGATTTTTCTTTTCTCTCCATAGAATACCTTCTATGTTTTATTTCCCGTAGAATATAATTGTGAGACTAAAGCGCCAACTGGATTGAATGAAATGTAAACAGGACTATCCTTTCTCGCCCGCTTTCACAGAGCAGGCTGATAGTGAAACAAGAGCATCGTGTCCTTCAGATGGCATTCACACAATCAACAGTTGACTGGGACTGCAGTGGAAGACCTGCGAGAGAGCGCAGGAGGAGGGGGAGCAACAACACCGTGGGCAGGTGTGTGTGTGTGTGTGTGTGTGTGTGTATAACTGCACTGTTAACAGGATCATACAGGGATGTATGCAGTTTTTGTGCAAGAAACGCTACAAATCATGTAGAATTTACATTACTGTTGACTATTTCCAAAGAATACCAATGTATTTTTCCCACCTTTGGGCAATCGCTAGTTTCAGTTCATTTCTGTTTTTGAATAAAAACCAAGTTGCAGTGTCTTTAAACCTGCAGTGCGGAACTTTTGTCGACGCATGCTTATGACGTGCACCTGCAGGTGAGCATCTCACCACCCCCAGGAGCCCGTTGATCCCTCTCTTTTTATGAATTTAATCCTTCCTCTGAACACAAAGTTTCTTTTTTCATCCGGAGCATCCGCTCCAGAAACTTTTCTTGGACACCTCTTAGGACGTAAAAGTTGCAGTAAACTTAATAATACAATATTTATAAAACATTTACACAACATTCAAAAACAACTGGTGAAGTTGACATCATCTCAAACATCTGTACATGCATAGTGCCTGGCTGACCTCGACCCACATAGAAACCCAGTGGAGGACACTCACTGTCAGCCACACTTATAATCTGTCTGGCTGCAGGAACTTTGCTGGCACAAGTCTCACTCCCTTCGGCCACACTTTCCCCAACTCACCCTCCCGACACCAAATCCTGGCTTGAACTGGAGACGTGGCTGGGTGTGTGTAATAGGAGCAGGAGTTGGTGAATTAATAGAAAAAGGATAGCGTGAGGAAAAGAAATGCCAGGATACGTTAAAGAAAGAAGGGAAGGTGGAGAGAAACGGAGGAAAAAGAAAAAGTAAAAGTTTCAGGTCAGCCTGAGTCTTGTCCACCGGTACTGCTGTCACAAGCTTGCTTTCGATTTTCTCAGCTTTTTCAGCGCGCTCCCATGGGGTATGAGCTGGCCAAATGAGGAGAAGCAGGAGAGGGACAGAGCGAGATGGGAGCAGAAGGTATGGAAGGGCTCTGCAAAGAGAAAATAGGCTGGTAACATGATTCTGAGGAGAAACGTCAGACAGAGGGACAACAGGAATGAAATGAATAGATGACAAAGGTGGAGAGTAAGAGAGAGAGACAGCTCCAAAGTAAGCAAAAGAAAGCACGATAAATAAAAGAGAGGGGATTGAATGTGAGAAAACCTCGTACCTCAGGGAGCAGCGGAAAGTGTGTTGGCAGCTCTGAGAAAGGACTCTGGGTAAAGTTACCAGTAGAAGGAAGAAGAAGAAGATGGACAGAGAAGACAGGTAAAGGAAAGATTTGTCTTACACTAGTTTAAATATAAATAACCCAATATCCAAGTTTAAAGTGGATGTTTCTGCTCTTATCTTGTTTTTAATGCGCACATGTTTTCAAGCTAATCTAATAGAGTAGAATAGAATTCAGCCACATAAATATAAGTGTGAAGACACATTATGATTGATTATGCTGCATTTACACCAGACTCTAAAAACAGTAAGCGAGTATATGCTATTGAAATAATACAACAATGCTTTTGCTTATAAAAGATTCAACAAGAGATGTATGAAATGCAGGCAAGTGGCAGGGAGTAGCACTACCAACAGTAAACACAAACTTGTATGTATTTAAATACAGTGTGCTAGTAGTGAGTCATACGTTGGCTTGCTTCTGCAGCGAGATGATATTGGGAACAGATGTGTGCATTGCCAAAAAAACTCCACCTCTCCCTCCCCTCTCTCTCTCTCTCTCTCTCTCCCTCTCTCTCTCTCCCTCCTCCTCTTTCGCTCTCTCTCTCTGTCTCTCTCTCTCTCTCCTTGCCTTACTGCGTACAGGTGGGGACGACTGAGGCAGGGAAGCAGAGGGAAAACTTCTAAAGTTCTGCATGGAAATATGCATGCATGAATGTGTATGTGTGTATACACATTTCAGGTTATTGTTCATCTAGTATGTATTCAGCATGTATTTCTATATAGATGTTCTCTACATGTGTCGCCATCCTGAAGTGGGTGCCCTGACACCCTATTTTTGTCTCATGGATCAACAGTGCGGCTCTCCGCGTTATGGATGTCAGAAACCATGGCCGTTGCCATGGTGATGCCACACTGCAATATAAGCCCGCCTGCCTGCCGATGCTTGCAGCAGCTTCCGAGCTGGGAAAACGACAGAGGAGGTGGGGGGGGGGGGGGGGGGATGAGACAAGAGGACAGACTAGAGTAGAGGGGTCTGCGGCAGGATCCACCAGAATGCTAATCATCCTTTCTCGACAGTTTGTCCTTCATTATGCAGGAGACAATACCCAGGACAACAAAAGAGGGCGTTAATGTGTAAGTAAACACACAGGCATACGTACAAAAGCGTATTCATGCGTGAGTGGGCACATACACTCCACATGTACATATGCAGACTGAAACATACATACAAGGTCATATGCATGAACACACACATACACAGTGCGACAAATTAACAATCCACGCACACTCACAATGCACACACATGCTTTGACACTGCAACATGTGTCAGTACTGCAAGGATTAACCTGATGGCTACCAGCAGTTTGCTCTGCTGCTGAAACATCCACGCCATTAAGAAATCCTCAATTATTAACGAGCCACAAAATGGATCTAATTGCTCACTGCAGCCCAACGTCTCCATCAGCATTCCCACGACGTTCCTGGAGCAGCCGGAGTTATACCTGCTCTAAGTAAGCTCTTTGGGGGAAAAAAGACACTGATATGCAGAATATTCCCTGTGCTGTTAGGGTTTAGGGTCGGACCAGTGTAGAGAATCGGGGGGAGAAAGTGGAGTTGCAATTACAGTACCATCGTGGCCAAGTTGCCTTTTAATCTTATCACTATTTTTATTGAATTCAGCATATAAAGTTGTGTTTTATGTACATTTCCTATTGAAGTGCAGATCAGAGGCCAGGCTTGGTTTAAAGAGGTTGGGGACAATGTCAGGGTCACAAGTCATTTCTGGTGAAGGCGTATCATCTGCATACTGTAATTAAAAGAAGACTCTGGGGTCACTCTACTCTCATTTTAGAGTCTCAAAGACTTAACTCCCTACATGATCTCTGGCCCTTCTTTACTTTTATTTGGGCGGGTATTAAATCAGTCATGTTTTATAAATAATTCCACAAGGATCTATTGTCAGCCTCTTTACAGTTTCATCTTCTTGTTAATGCTAATAAAGGATGCAAAGGGGGATGCCCTAGTTTTGCTAATGGTAGCCCATTAAGCTTAGCTTGCTGGATTGCGAGCAGTGGGTTCACCCCTGGTGATGCAGAGTATTGACTTTGTCCACGTTTCCAGCTGGGTAATTCTTGGCTGTACAGCATGAGCAAGATAATTTTACCCAAAATCTCAACTATAGCCACTTACTGTATCTGTGACCACAGCAGGGAATACATGTGGTTGCACGCAGGAGTACCCACTTAAGTGAGCTACAGTAAGTTTCTCTTCCAAGCACACACTTGATCATGATCATTCCTGAGTGTCTTCACACTGTATGTGTATCTGAACTAAAAAGAAAAGCAACTAGAGTACCTAGAGTAAAAATGTGTGAGTACCCTTGTTGGTCCTGTGTCAATAAGGAAACCCTCTCGTGAGATGGTTCAAACAACAAATGTGATGGACTAGCAAGAACTGTGACAGTGACAGTTCAATAACACCACGTTGTCATACTGCATACTCTTGGGTACAGCAGGTAGTTACAGCGCTCTGGTCCCAAGGTCAATGTTATTCCCAATCCTCCACAGTGGGGAAGGGAAATGAAGAGGTGGAGGAGGGGAGATTTTGACAAAGACAGAGAAAAAGAGAAAAAGAGAAAAGCAAATAGACAGGGAAGTCACAGGGGAGGGGTGGACTAGCATGATGTGAGACCTCACAGGAATCTTGGTAACTCATGGTCCTTTTCCTTGCGGCAATTACTGTTAGTCAGTCAGAGCTAGTCTCACTGGCCCCTGAACTCCATCGATGGAGACCATCCAACATGGCCCCATTCTTCACCCACTAACCAATCCCCATTCCCAGTCAGCGTTAAGACAGAAAATAGCAAAATAGTGTTTAAAAACACGAGCGGTGTGGGCATGTTGCTATACATAGTGGATGGAGGCAAAAAATGTGATACAGTGAGTCAAGTTCATCTAATCTGTTGCCCTTTCTGTGCCAACGCAGCAGCTCCATTGAAATAAATGAGGATGTTGTGTTATTTGATGCAGCGATAATGTCCGTCTGAACGAGGCCTCTGTCTCTGGCATTACCATAATGTGTTTTCATTTTCCATTCCCCTTTTCTCTTTCTTACCTTCCTACTAAGTTTTTTGGGTTTCCATATGGTTTCCGGTCCCACCTGACAAGCCTGGAGGCCCAGAGGAGCACCAGTCTGCCTCTCCCACAGCTGAGGCCCAAGGGTCCATTGCTGCCGGCGCTGGAAATATGGGCAGGCATGTAGAGTCTCTGCCTCAGCCCAGGCATGCACATCCACAACCCCGGGGGGCATGCAGACTCCTACACTGAGTGGTTAATATATTCACAACTCTCCCCTGGCCGGGGGCTTAGAGTCTGAGAATACTCCACACGGACCCGACTGCATACACTGACAACATTCACAAATGAATATGTTAAGCAAGGCTTTGCAACACCCTTTAGGCAGGCTTAAATATATAAGTGGCTATCACCACAAAGGAAATACGGCTTTGTCTAGAGTTGTACAAATGTGCTAAGTATACCTTCAGAGTGTGCCATAAGGTGCGGAAGAATGTAAATAAGTCTGGCAAGATATCATTCATCTCTACACTAGTTTCTTCCTCAGAAATCTCCCACAGGAAAATTTTCATCAAGGACTGAGAGAAAAAAAAACCCTAGAAAAGCTGACCTGCTCACAGTACTCTTAGATAAGCGCTATTTATCACTTCACAGGGTTTTCATTTAATTGAAGACACAAAAAAGTCAAAACTGGGTGCCAGACAGTGTCAGCCACCCTTCCATCCCCCGCAGGACCTCGGCAACTAGCAAGCCAACAACATGAAAAACCGTTCAATGTGATCAAAAAAAGTCACCATAAAAATCCACATTAGAATCTGCCTTTCACTGCAGTGACCTTTTGATAACCTCTGTTTAGTAGAAGGGTCAATGAGGATCCAACCAATACCGTCGATTTTTGAGGACTTTGGTCTCTTGGGAGCCAGTAAACAGTCTTGTGGCATATATACAGAAGTATAGGGGACTTGAAAGATAACTCATTAGGGAAAATATCTCCACTTGGCAGTATCCATAGTGTGTGGTCTTCAAAGACAGGCGATTTAATCTCGGCTGCAGTGGAATAATTGCTCCTGCTTGTCAGTTGTTAGCAGCAACAGTAAAGTAAACATAATCTCTCCTGTTCCATTGAGTTGTTTGTCAGCTCATAATGGGAATAATAGAGTATATAACAATGTAAAAACGATTTTTACTTCAACACACCCAGTGATCCAATAAACAGGTATGAAAGCGAAACCTTCCAGAGGCCTTAACATGACATCGGATAACAGATTATTGCCTCTTTTTTTTTTTGTTGCCATTCTTTGTTTCACATCAAGAAATTCACATATATCGAACAGCAGCTGCAAATGCACTTCATTACTAACAGCTCGGTGACACACACAGATACAATTCCCATACCAATTGTACAGTATCCCTCACTGCACCAGCTTATAACCCATTTTACCATTACACTGCATTAGTTGCCCTCGGCCTCATGCGAGCCCATCTTTATGTGTAACAATTTAATAGATTGAGGAACGGATGAGTTCTGCAGCCTCGTATGCTTAACCAGTGGAACACTGAACCATCTATTTAACGGCATGAGCTGATACTTTTAAAAACAAGACAAAAAAAAAGACTAGGCTCAAAGCTGTTTTAATATATGCAGCTCAAAATCTTCCTGACTCAAGCATTTAACCCACCATCTTAGTGTTAAGCTGTACAGAAAGGCAGATGTACCAAACAGTGAAGCCATACTGCATAATATATTAAACTACAGAAATATATGTATAAAAAAATAAATCTGCCACTTTACCCAAAGCGACTAAATCCTTTGAGAAAATAAATATGCAGTTGTGCCTTTCTGATTCGCAGTCTGCATCCCCTTAATACCACTGACAGTTATATGCTAATATGTCACGCCGAAAACACACTTTACACACCATCAACCTCTAATGCCAATGCTACAATATGTTCATTTTAGCCAATTGGGCGCACAGCTAGACTAATCCTGAGAGAATCTGAGTCTACTCTAACCAATCACAGCAAAGCAGAGTTCATCTCTACTCTACACCACGCCACCTCTCCAGCAAGGAGGAAGTGATGCCAAGTGCCTCTTTTCCAACGAGCCTTGCCAAAGTCTGACATCCAAGCTGGCAAATGTCCGGCCATGGGATGAGCGCAGGAGGCAGAAATGGCTCACATCCTGACCCAAAAATAAGAAGCACAACAAAGACGCTCGCGGATACAGCCCAAGGCGGACATTTTGTTTGCCTAAACTCCAAATACACAGGCATGTTTAGCAAGAATCTGTCACTGGGATTCTCCCAGCTGGAGTATATCATGTTACATCAACATAAACAAAACCCCAATCAAGCGCAAGTTATAACAAGATGTGAAAAAACATAGAAATACACACTGACCTCCAAGCTGTACTCTTCCACAGTCCTCTTAAGCGGGTCCACAATCTGCCAGCAAATGAGGATGCATAAGTCGATTAGCAGCATCCCGCCAACAATGATCAACAACTTCTGGTCCTTTATGATCTGGAGGGGGGAAACAAGATAAGATGCTTGCATTAGCCCAACAGCAAACACCTGCTAGTGTTAGTAATTGTGTGTGTTTGTAGAGACATTTCAAACAACATTTCTTATTGACCACTGTAATTATGTGATTCTCATCCCATCTCAGGACTTGGAGCCATGCTGGTTTCTTTCTAACATCTAATCAGGGACTGATTACTATGCATTTAGTTGCAATTAACCACCTATAAGGATAGGAAACCAGCCAAATCGTAAGTCCAAAAGACCAAGACCTGGTTCAGATTTTAATAATAACACTCTTTAACACGGTGGCACGTGTAGTATACTTAGCAGATTGCACTCCATCGTCCTAGGACTGAGAACCCCTGGTGGACATTCAGTCTGTCAATACTATGCCACCGGCAAGACATTTTGTGTTACCTTGTGGCCAGAGAATGTGGAAAAGAGCCACCAAACAAGCCAACGCTGTTGACCACTAAAGCTCCTCTTTTGTACCATGAACTTTAGAGGGATGAAAGCCATGACCTGTTTGTGATCTTTATTTATAATAGTGTTTGACTGTCTGGAACGGCAGATCAAAGGAAAGGTCAGGGAACACAGGCTGGGCTGTGTTTGGAGACTATCACATAACCCAGATGCAGCACAGTGGTCTCACACAGGACTCCCTCCGCTGGTGGGCTCAGGGTGAGATGCATGAGGGGGTTGTTTTTTGATCTGGTGTCTTTTGATGGTGTTGACGTTGAACAAATACAGGCATGGCAAGACGAGGGACATTTCTGGTAGAAATACTGCAATACTTCAGGGCGGTTTAGAGGAAGATAGAAGCGGAGCAGGACAAATGGCTGCTTTAGGCCAATGACAAAAGTAATTTGACGCCAAGATGGACGACAATAAAAAAAAACCTGCTTATTAAATGAAATTAATTCTGGTCAAATCTGGCTGATAAAACTAATATTCTATTATTCTAACAAGTAAATAGTTGTAACAAAGATATGCAAGATGTGTGATATTTAAGGGAAAATTTACACAAAAAGAAGAAGCTCCACACCACCATCTGCTCAACTGTGATATGATACTCTGCCAACGTGTGTGCTAGACAAACTATGTAATGATTCTAAATTACCTGAAGTGTTATGAACTGTTTTCTTTCCCCACGTAATATTATCACTCAGACACGTCAGTTGGGTTCTACCGTCTTTGTGTCTACCGATGAATTTCATTCAGAAAAAGACCAAATAATTGAAAAGTTGAACATGACCCTGACATGACTGGAGATAGAATATAGAAATACATGTGTCGCTCTATTCTCCACAACTAAGCAAAGTCCATCTGCTGCCTCTGAGATGTGGTTCAAAGCTCTGAAAAACTGAAGTACACTAAGTACACCTTGAGTTACGAGTACTGTCTTCAAGGTCAAGAATGAACTTTCACACTCTACTACTGTACATGTATATTACCTTGTAAAACTGAATTGGTTGTGAAATAAAATAAAAAGGTTAAATGAGCTAAGGTTAAATGGGTACTGTGTGCTTGTTTAGCTTCGCCCTATTTGTGTGTGTGTGCGTGTGTACCCAGTGATATGTCACTAAGGAGTACTCAGTAAATTACCAAGATAGGCAGTCTGACAAATAGCTGCTGCAGGAGCCTGAAGGTAAGGGTTTGCGTTTTGAAAGTGTGTTCGTTTATCTGTCTCTGTGGTGTGTGTTTGTGTGTATTTGGAGAAGGAGGACATTGATTGACAGCATGCCCCCACCATACACACACTTTGGCACTGAGCTCTTTAAGAAGTGAAGAAGTGCCGGCCGCAGACCGCCGAGTGGAGCCTTTATCGAACACAGCCCTGATTTAAAATCTGTGCTCTCCGAGAGTACGGGAAAAAGGTGGAGGGAAGGCTGGGGGAAGGAGTGACGGATGTAGTTCCAGACCCACTGTTTGAAGAAAAAGATGGCCAACATTTGTGCTTGTCCCTCCCCTGACAAAGATTTCAGGGCACAAACAGCAACTATCACTCTTCTGAAGCCATTAAATCGGTGTGGAGGAAGTGTGATGCGTGTGTGTGTCCTGCAAACAGACCCAGGCCACGAACCAACAGAGAATACATCTTGAGGTTTAAGGGCTGAAGTATGTGGTAGGGGTAAATACTGCTTCTGAAGAAACATTGGTTTTGTCTCTGTTACAAAGGGGAAAAGGGTGGGAGAGGGGGAACTGAGCAGAGATAATCGGGTTTATGAATGGATACGGCAAAGTTACTGACATCGAAAAGCAAAATTGTTCGGTTTCCCTCAGCTCTCAATAACACAATGAATAAAAAAAGAAAAGAAAAGCCAGGTCGTGTGTCATTCATTTGCAAACAGCTAAAACACGTGGTGATCTTGTGTAGACCCGACTGCAGAATTGCAGTGGAAACAGGTAAAGTAGAGCTCCTTATTTTCATATATGCTTCGCCCTTTTTGTCCAGCTTTCCCCTTTTATTTTCACAGTGTTCAACCTACTTCATTGCCATTTGTGCCACAGTGCTTGTGTCTTGTCCCTTCTTCTGCCCTGCTTTGCCTTCCACGGTCTGTCTCTCCACCCTCCCTTCTGCCATTACTTCCCTACATCCCTCCAACCTCTCTGACTCTTTGATCAATCCCTCTTTCCTCCCTCTCTTCCTGCTCTCTCTCCCTCTGGCAGGCCACCCACACGTCCTCCAATACAAGAGGGTGAGAGAGAGAAAAAGAGAGAGAGTGGGAGAGAGACAAAGAGAGGGGGAGAGCTAGATCTATAAATACAAAAAGGCCAAGCACAGTTACAACACTCAATGAGCTCGGCACCCCTTTATATAACTAGGCCAGCGAAACAGATTGTGTCAGATGTTTAAAAAGCCATTTGTATTTGTGAATCTTTTTTTTCCACAGAGAAGATTCTAAAAGCAGGTGCCAGGGGCTGCCAGTCTTTCAGAGTGTTTGTTAAAAAGCACGAGTGTGAATACAAGCACCCACACACCAGTGTTGGGCTTTCAAAAGGCATGTGAAGCTTCCTAGATAAGACTGTCAGGTCTACGTGTTTTAATGGAGATGTGTGTGGTTATATGAACTGGTAGTTATCCTATCCAACAGATGTACATGGTGTGATAAGAAATGAACGGTTCAGAACTAGATTTCAACGGAAAATATGTAGCTATAATATTTCACGACAGCTCGTTTGGGAAAAAAATAAAAATGTATGAAAAATCAAGGCACGTTTGTCATAGAAAAAGTCATCTTTGTGCCATGTGTGTCATAATTTGAACAACCCAACTCTACAAGTAACAGTTTCATCGCTCTTGAGTTCCTATCAAATATTTATCAGAAAATATATAATATTTTTCAATACCTTCTTCTTCATCTTGACATTCTTGAAGATGGCGTGCACCCTCCATGTCTTGGCGAACATGGCTCCAAAAGCTGTTGTGTATCCAACAATGAGGATCCATGTCCGAACCTATCAGAACAACAGGAATGCACATAATTGTGTCGTGTCTTAAACTGGTGATCAAGGCTTAAAACAACTGATCTGACAGGTATTTGCATTTCTCTCAAGAAGTTCATTCAAAATAGCATTGTGAAGTGTTCTAAAAATAAGAAGCTGTCAGATTTATTTTTCTTCTCTAAGTGTGGAGCTCTGTGAGAGTGTCCTGGACCACAGAAGCTGTCACACTCCTGAGAGCATTTCATCTTAATGAGAAACAAAATGTAGACCTTTTACTGCTTTGGCACAAAGGACACTGCTGACGTGTTTTAAAAGCTTAGAATTTGAATAAAGACTTTGAACTCCTAAAATAGCTACAGAGTGCTTCTGCATTCTGTGTGTGTTGGACCGCTGCATGTGAACGGGTTTGTTTTTTTATGTGTATGTCTATTTGTGTGAGCCCCTTGTGCACCACACATCCTGTAAACCCTTTACACATTTACACCTAAGTCTCTTCACCTGCCATTCTCTACCATATCTGGAGAGAATTAAAGCCAGGCAGGGACAGAGCACTGGGTAAAGAAGACAGCAAAAAAAAACAATTACACCATCTATTCTCAAGGAGACCAGCACATATTGATTGGTGGTGAATGGATCAACCTCTGTGGTCCTTTGCTGTAGAACGTCGTCTGAAGTGACACGCTCCGTTTTAGCTCTGCAGCAAAACTTCAGCCAGGTGGTGGCAGCTCGAGACGTGCCCTGCCTAACATTACGCTGGAGTGCATGTGTGTGTGGAGGGTGGAATCTCAGTGGAAAGCGGTTATCACTGTAATCAAAACTCTTTAATTAATCCAGCATCTACATAGTCACACCGTAATGCTACCTGGGGGGAGACACTTAATGTGCTCCATGCTAGCTAGAGAGCTGGAGAGAGAGATTCAATCAGTGTTCACATGAAGTTGGTCACATATTGCATGTGATTAGTGTTTTTAACAGTGCTTCTCCATGTTTCAGCTTACGTCCGCAACAATGGTTAATAGCCAATGAGCAAGGATTGATTGCGCCATTGGAACAGAATATGACGGGGAGCCAACCCCAACTTCTATTCGTTATTTGATGTATTAGTGAAACGTGCTGAGAGAACTCACAGTGCAGAGGGTCTCAAACTCTTTGTCAGAGACGAAACCTCCATCCAGGCCAAACAGGAAGATAGAGGCGTAGGAGAGCATGCCTCCTAAAATGATCAGGTTGTTCATGTAGGGACTGGACATCTTGATTAGTCTGGAAGAGAAGAGGAGGTTATATTGAGTTGATTAAAATAGAGTTCATCAAAAATGCTTCAGTGTGATATTTAGGTATGGATGAGAGTGAAATGTGAAATAATAATGTACCTGCAGATATTAAAGGTTAATCATCATTATCATACTTCATCATTCTTTTACTTCAATGCCATTCAATCTCCCCTGATTCTTCAATTTATTCATCCTTCTTCCTTCTACCGTAGCACCAACCCCTCATTTGCTTTCTGCTGCACCGTACTTTTATCTATTTCACCTTCACTTCATCTTACCCCTCCCTCCACCTTCCTACTATCAAAGCTGTGCTTCATCAATGCTGAATGCTCACCTGTGATTGCGGTTCTTAATGTTGAAGAACAGGAATGCCCCTGCCATGAGCATGCCAAGTATGGTGATGGTGGACAGGATGCTGTAGAGGGGCACGTTGATGTGGCGCCGCTGCAGACGCACAAACGTACGATCCTTGGGAGGCTCCACGCCTAAGAAGAAGACAAGGTTTGATATGAAAAAAAAGATTTGTTTAAGACAATCTCTCCAAAGGAGAGAGCCTCAAACATAATGTAACGTTGCAATTGCTTATTTAAATGTTTTATGGTACATTATCATGTCTGAAATTTCAGAGTATCTGGATATTTTCACTTTCTCCAGTGAGGTTTTTCACTTCACTTTCACAATTTAAGACCTGCGCCCTTCAAATAGTTTTCTCTTCAACCACAAAATAGTCACAATACAGCAGACATCCAGTTATTTGAGACCAATTTCCTGGTCCTCGGTTTCCTCCAGTTGAGTGCATGTATCTCAATGCACCACAGTCAAGTTATTGTGGTTAGACACTGCACTTTCTTATCTTTAGCTCTATTTTTCTCCCACCAGTGTGCCAATCGATTGCACTGGCATCATCTTACACATCTCCACTTACTGTGGTCGGGGACGTAGAAACAAGCATCTCAGATGGTACTGTCCTAGAGTTTCTTTATGTGGGGCACGGCCGAGAACATGGAGAAAGAGTAGGAGGGTGGTGAAGGGGAGAATAGCCAGGGGGATAAAACAAATTATAAAGTATGTCAACACAAGCAAACGCGGGAGGGCTGAAAAACGGACCAGTAAATAATTTAGTTGACGGAGGACAAAGTTTAGAGTGGTAAAGAGAGTAGCGAGTCCCTACACTGAGTGGTGGAAGTGTCCGATTATGTCTGACTATGTTTGTTTGCTAAAGGGAGTTTGGGTTCAAGTGAGCAAGTGAACGACAGAGGAGAGTACTGAGGTGGTAAGTGATGGGCTTTTATCAAATATACAAACACACATTAGATGCATCAGGACATCGCTTTCTTCTTCAGTGAGTTTTATGTCAATGCTCACACAGTCCCTGACACAAATACATGCACATACACACACATGTAGCCTTCTTCATACCTTGGAACCTTATGGAGTTGTTGATGAGGTCCAGCACATCAGCAATTGCGTTGTACTCGCCCACCTTCACCTCTTGACCCTCTGTTAAAAGAAACACACACACACACACATATGTAGACATTAGAATACATATGTATGTATTTCAAATGTGCAAACTGGCTACTGGATGTAGACCCCCGTTTTCTTTGAACTTCTTGACTGGTTTTAAACTTTCAAAGCAATTAAATCTGCTGCGTAAAAATTGTTTTGAATAAGATTATTAGTCGATAGCCATTTGTTAGACTGTTGGGGTTTCGTAACAGTGGGCAGTCACCCAGATGTGCTAGCAGCTCTGTGAGACAAAGCAGTTATTTGTGCTAAATGCTAACGTCGGCGTGCTCATATGCTCACAATGACAATAAGATGATATTTACCATGTTCACCACCTTAGTTTAGCAGGTTAGCGTGTCAACATTTGCTAATTATCACTAAAAAGTGTAGCTGAGGCTGATAGGATTGTCCTCAGTTTTGCAGGTAATAGGTCACAAAACAAATCATCTGACAAATTGACAGTTTGAGCTGATGACGGCGATAGATGAAAAGTTAAGGCATCACCAAAGTTATTACAACATGAGTGAACAGGACATGAATGTCTGTTTCCCTAATGTTATGGCAATCCATAAAGTAGTTTTTGAGACATTTCACTCAAATGTGAGCTCATGGCGGAGCAAGAGGAACGGTCTGGGGATCATCATAAGTATTAGGTAACGTTGTCTAGGAACCATGAATGCAAAATTTCAGTCTGGAATAAGACGGTGGACCGACCAACGGACAGACTGATCCCTTGAGCCTTGTCGCTTGAAAAGCTAAAAATAACATTATGTATGACGTTAAGTCCAACAGAGTTTTCTAGTTCTCCAGTGAGTCATGGGGAATCTTTCAGGTAGGTTCAAGGGCTAAAATACTAGATCACTGATACAGTGGCTTGAGGAGTTCATAACATTTAGCACCAGTGATCCTTATTTGAATAAAAATTCAACAGAGGCTACTTTAAAAGAACAAGTAAATCTAATTCAAACACTTCTTGGACACACAGTGAAAAATGGCTCCTTTAAGCTGTACAGACTGGCAGAGTCTTCATATAGAGCTTCAGCTCACAGGGAGATCTTCCCGAACCCATTAGTAATATAACACAATATCCCTTGTAGAATTTTAATGCACTCAGTTAGATTATCTTTTTACTATTCTCAATTTGTTGCTTTCAGATAAGGGTTATTATGGTCAGGAAATGATCGTTCCTGTTTTTTATGTTTGTTTTTTTTTTACAGTCTTAATAATCACTTTATTTTACCTCAAGGAAAAGTAAACAGCAATAAAGAGCGGAAATCATAGAAACAAGCTAACAAATAAAGACATAAAAAAAAAAAAAAATCAAATGTAGCAAGAGTAAACCTCAAATGCACAATATGAGAATAACTTCCAACTCGTGTAGAAGGAAACAATAGATAACTGCAGTTGTATGTCTGCATTAATATTGGAATATACATTGACCCTAGTATTTCCTAAATACAGTAATGGGATTGTAAACTGCTGTACACCACCGTCTCTGCGGAGTTCTGCTCAAACACAGCTTTTACAGGATTTAGTGTTTCCTCTTTTAAAAACAACGATAAGTCCCTCAGGTGTAATATTGAAGTAAGCATGACCTTGTCAGACAAGCCTGGGCCTTCACTCTCCTTCCCTCATAGAGATTACTCACCTAGAGTGTACGCCCGGGAGGAGCGAAGAAGAGGGTGGGAAGAGGGGACAGATTATTCAGATTCTTTTTTTGTAACCACTACAAACAACCTGCAATTTCTTCTGGTGTGCACGCACAAATCTGTGTCTGCTTCTCTCTGTTATCACTGTTATAGGCCCCTTGAACTCCTCAGCAGCATTGTCCTTGACTAGGAAAATGACAGACAACATCAGCTATTGCAGCATCACAGGGCACCGTGTTCCCCTCTCCTCTCCCTTCTGTGAATCACCTCATTTGATCTTCAATTCTGGCATCAAAGCATCAGCAAATGTTGAAAACGTTAGACAGGCTATATGTGACAATTTCAGATTGGTACATTTTATGTGCATACACAATCAGGATTTGTGTTTCTCAAACTTCTCAGTGCTGAACGAGGATCAATAACCATGTTTCCCTTGACCACGTCCTTTGTTAGGATCTAAACAGCAGAAGGGATTGTGTATCAGCACTCCTCCTTTGAGATGCTAAAATACTATCCTAGCACTCTATGCCCACAGGGAATATTGATGGCTGCAGCAGGCTGGTAAAACTCAACCTTTCGCTCAGTCTGTGGAAAGACATTTCACGCCTTTTAGTCACTTTAAATAACTGTAAAATCAGTGGAATTTCTAACTGCACGTGGGACAACTTATAGTTTCCTAACATGATGTAGTCATGACGAAAGATTTCAAGAATAAGGTTGCCTGTATTGTATTTTTTTTTTTTTAAATGAACAATTCACAACTATTTTAGGAAAAAACTTTTTGTTTTTAATTTAAGTATATTTTCGGAAACCGTTTTTCTACAACTTTAATAGGAACAAATGGGCTTGAGCCTGAAAGCCAGAGACGGGATGCGAAAGTATTATAATTTTTCTTTTTACGGGCTTTGTTGACAATAAAGAAAATGCAGAATATTGCAAGCTTTGCCCCTTATTTTATTTTTTTAATTCCTTTATTGCAAGCCAAAAGACAAAACATAAACAGGACAACACGAAGAAAACAAAAACAATGAATACAGCACACACTGTCAGACTGTAACTACCACCACTATTACTAACAATACTACTCTGTAAGCTTCATATTATTATATGTTACTGTAGTCGGCCATGGTGGAGACAATTTGAAGCGTTTTTAGATGATTGTGAAGATGATTAACCGCATGCCAATGGATTGTAATTTATATTGTAGGTTTTAAAATGTTATCCTGCAAAGTAAATGCAGCTGTTAAACACATTTACTGGAGTAAAAAGTAAAATATACTGTAAAAGTATACAGTAGCATAAAATGTAAGTACTCGAGTTAAATACCAGTACCTAAGAAATGTACTTAAGCACAGCAATGGAGTAAATGTTCCCAGCTATAATAGATAATGATGTTTTTCTTCACTGATGCACATGCTTCTTAATGACTTATCCAGCAGACTCATGCTGTTCTGAAAACTCAAATACCAAAGTGGTGATTGCCGGACCTCATTATTAGTCTAACTCCTTTATAACGCTGAATCCCAGACATCTTTTATCAACACATTCTGACCCGTCTTTGTAGAAGTAAATGTGATTAAATTCATTTCTTTTCCATGCGGCTCGCAATTGCTTGTCTTTGATCAAGTTCATTTTATTTTGTTTCATGTCAGGTCTGTGTAATTCTAACATGGAAACAATTTGCTGCTTCGTTTAAAAGCAGTGGTACAGCTCAATTATATTCTTGTGAGCTATTTAAACTGAAAGGACTGTAAAAGGAATATTGCCTGGAGGTAAACTGACAGCAGGGAGGATGTTGCTAGTTCAACTTCCTGCAGAAAATGATAGAAAAGCAGGAAATTAATTATTACTTGAGGGGTGTTGTAGATAGTAAATCCTATCATTTATCTCTAAAGATCCAACAAAAACTTAACCTTTTACCCACACATATCACAACATCACCTCACTGACAAATATATTATTGGAACTCTCCTCTCCTTACGGAAAGACAAACGCCATGTTCCCTTATCTAACATTCCTGGCAGTGCGTTGATTTAAAACCTGTAATCTAAGGGACTGCGACTGCGATCAAGACCTCTGGTAGCGAGCTATCTCTTATCCCCATGAGAGACAGTGGGAATAAAGCGCCATCGAGGCCCCTGACTAAGAACGCCTGACAGGGTGAAATGGAGGATCAGAGGCTGAGGACAGATGATAGGGTCATGCTGAGGACCACTGCCTTTTGAAATATTCAAGCTGGGGCTGTCCCCATCTCTTGGTGTGTCAAAAGGGTGACAAATTCACAATACCTGACAAGTGAGGAAGGAGTGATGAAGTGAAGGTTAAGGAGGGGTGGAGCTAGAAGAGGATAGTGCGAGATAGCTGTCACGCAGGGGAGGATTTGGTTTAGTTAGGTGACAGAGCGAAGAGCCAGTTCAGGGAGAAGAGAAAGAGAAACATGGAGAAGGGAAAGACATAAGTGTGTCTGACAAAATAAATACAGATGTGTGGCTGTGATTCAGGCGAAGGCATTTGTCTAATCTTTGTCGAAATCTCAAAAACAATGAAGCTCTAACACGCATTTCAGTCATGGTAACATTTTTGTTTTTGTCTTTTGATTTTTGAGCGTGCTGTTGATGTACATTATTGTCCCACGACGCTTTGCACAAAATATATTGCCATTCTATGTATTTACCGTTTGATTAATGTCCGTTTGCGCAAGTGCATCAATATTTTCAGTTAGTTCTGTAAGAACACAGATCACTTTTATATTAGCTGCAAAAACAGTATGATAAATGGTATAAAGTACATAGTGTGTATAATTGCGATCTAATATGGAAGTGGGACACAGCGTCTGTCTCACTCACCACCCACTACCCTGATGGTTCATTTTTGGTTTTGTAAATTCTCGTCTTCACTATACAATGCAACATGTCCACGCAACACTACAAACTCTTTCTTTCACACTACAGACTTATTTACTGCATTCATTTTGTCTTAAACATTTAAATTACTATAAATACTATATGGTCACTGTTTTGGTCTTACCCACTGAGCCTGGGCTGTAACTGCTTAGAATACATACACAGTAAGTCACACACCAGCATTTCTATAAGCGCTCACATACTGCCCTCTACACACAGATAGTGGGATGTATGCATCCAGAAGGATGGAACCCCTCTGCAGTGGGGGAGATAAGATGGTGAGGCAGAGAGGACAGAATAGCCCCATGCAGTGGGCTACATAAAGTCTGGGAAGCCTGGGAGCTGGGAATCCCCTGCATCAAGATGCAATCTCTGGGTAATTTTCCCACTCAGCAGGCCCTGCTGGCTCAAAAACAACCTCAGGGTGATGCTATGAGGAAAGAGAGTACTGAGGCATGTTTTTATTTACAAACCTTGACAGTCCAGACATTTCCCGTCACCACAGAAGAGATCAAGCACAGTACAGTACCATGGGCCTTGCACTTTCAAGTTTTAGATTCACCCAGCATGCACCCATAGACACAGAGAAGACATGCAACTTCCATAGAGAAAGGCTTGTGGGGACTTTCCTCACAAAAACCACAGTCTAAAACGTTTTATGTTTTTCTGACAAACAACCCTTGCAGTCATGCGAATAATGACTATCCTCTCTAGAAAACCAACTAATGAGATAAATGTAAGTACAAAGCTTCTGACTTCAAAACTGTTAAATCCTTCAGCCTCCCTTTCCAGTGTATACTGTATGACTCTGCTGCAAGCTTTTCCTAAGCCCTATTGGTCGGGATCCATTATCGGTACCGGTATATCAACCACGGCAGCCTTCTGGCTTGAGAAAAATTGTAAGTAGCTTTCCAAAAAACTGTGGTAATCCTGCAACATTTCTGAAAGAATTGCAGGTTTTATTGAACATGTGCAGTAGTTGAAATTCAAACTAATTGTAGCACTAATTCCAACTCCAACTCAGTAGAGTCACGTCAAGAGCAAGCGTGGACGGCTAGAGGCGGGTGACATCAATATGGCACTAGGGCTTTAGAAACAATGTTTTGCACTCAAAATAGATTGAGCAGAGGTAAAGGTTTCTTTACAATATACACAGGAGGCCTCAAAAGACTGCAAAACCTGACAGGTAATCGAAGTGTAGTGTCACACATACCTTGAAACTGGTTGAATTTTATTGTGCCCATCCTCTCTCCGTTCCGAAACATGACTTGGCCCTGAAAAGAAGGAAAATCACAAACTGTAATAGGTACTTTCAATAAAACATAAAACATTGGACACACATATAGTGCACATATTTTACCTTTTAAAAACGTTCTTTTCTGCTGAAGAAGACACAGCATGAGCGGTTCAGTGCATTTCAGTAGGAAAAAAAAGGGAGCTTAGCTCAACTAAATTTATGCACAGTGCATTCCTGATACTGGAGCGTGAGCAGGCAAAGGGCAGTCTTGACTCCTGCACACACTGTATCTCATTTGATTAGAAGTGGCCAAAATTGATCTGTTTACAGAGGTAAACAAAATTATCTTTGGGCCAATTCATTTGCTAATATCTTTGGAACAACATCAGGTCAGCAAGGCTGCCTGATTTAACTGAGTTTGATCACGTAGCATTGGGACAAATCTGGGCTCAGATAGCATTTAAAAGGCAATCGTGTGTCTCACATTTGGCTACAGAAAAGTGTGTAGCGGTCAGTGAATGTAGCTAAGACTTTATTCGACATTTTATTTTTAAATATTAATTTCTCGCCAAAAAAGGTATTTATTGGTCAAACAACCACCCTAAAAAAATAACAATTGAACGTCTTTGATTTAAGCTCCAAAGCCACAAGACAAGCAATTTCAAGCCAGGCGGCGTCTGGCAAACGCAGACAAGGTAGACAAAAGCAATTCAACTTTGTGGCAATATCGTAAGACATATTCAAATCAATTTGGCTTCAGTCGCCTTATCTCTCCCATGTATTCTCAGTCTTTCTCTCTCTTGTTCTATTTTCTCCTCCCCTCTGTCTCTTTATCTCTCTGTCTCCCTATTCATCTACCAAGACTGTTCAATTAATTCAGCCCACCATCTGCTTACAGAGCTCCTTAATTACACATTTAACTGGGTTTACATATTACTGGCTGGCTAACAAAACAGGTGAGAGTGAGACAGAGAGACAGACCGACAGATAGATCGGTAGACAGGTAGATAGATAGATAGCCTGATAGATAGATAGATAGATAGATAGATAGATAGATAGATAGATAGAT
>CALSBV010012213.1:7628550-7646754 GCA_943590825.1 Bovichtus diacanthus
GATAGATAGATAGATAGATAGATAGATAGATAGATAGATAGATAGATAGATAGATAGATAGATAGATAGATAGATAGACAGACAGACAGACAGACAGACAGAGGAAGAGAGAGAGGGAGAGAGAGAACATTTGCATTGGCTGATTAAAAGACAGCTGAGGGGGGAATATGGGGAAGGAAGCTGGAGAGCCAATTTTGCCTCAAAAAGATGGCACGCTTTGAAGTAGGAGAGCACGATCCCACCCCTCCGTTTGAATCCCAGTCTTTGTGTGGCATCTTTGATGTTTGTTTGAGTGTGCCCGTGCAAGCATGTCAATGTGTATGCACTTGATATGTTGTCACATTGTGCTCGTGCACATGCATGTGTCCCTGATGATGCATTTGTGTGCTACTCCTGAGACCCAGAGTCTCCAGTTTTGCCTTCACCCTGGTGATGTACAAGAGATCCTCTGCTAAGAATTTCACACGACGGCGTCAATCTGACTTGTCAACGCTAACAAGTTCCTTTCGTCACACACTGCTCTTTCCTACAATATGCTATGCAATTATGCCTGTAGTGTAAGTAGGACAGTGCAGGGCACCTCAGTTCAGCTCATTAGGTATTGCATTCAGATAACTGTGGTGTGTAAACAAGGTCGGACAATGTGGGTTGAAAATAGGGGGAACTTGACTTGAACCTGTAATGACTGTGAGTGTATGTATGGAGGTTGCTAGAGTATCCGCACCATCGTGCACTTGCTATGCATTAGCATCGCCACCATAATTGCCCTTCACATCAGCAACAGTGGGGCTATCACAAACCTTATTGAAATGGCGTGTGTAGTTTTTTTTAACAGCCCCCAATTTGTTCTCTCAAGTGTATACACGGTTTGGAGAATATGCAAAGTATATCAAACATATGCCGAGGCACTGACTCTGACATTCTTAATTGGAAATAAATGTCTGTGCTACAAAGATTAAATTAACCTCCTTTGACCAATATTCAAAGAAGCTACTGTAAAGCCTCTTTCTACAAGGTATTATGCTCCTCTGCAGCTTAGGCAACCTCGCTGGAGTTTATTGACCCAGACAGGTGTCCCTTGTCAAGTATTCAAATGACGTTCAGACCTCAGTCACAATAGTGGCTGATGGAGCAATCGCTGTGTCTAACCGTGTGTGTGTGTGTGTGTGTGTGTGTGTGTGTGTCAGCGTGAATGTGTATTTCTGAGGTGAGATGGTGGAGGCGGCCAGGTATCACTTTGTCTGTGGAGAACAAAATACTGTCAATGACAGATGTGCTGGGGTCAAATGAGATGTCAGTCTGTGGGCTGCAGGTGTGACATCTTCCGGGCTTTCAGGATTTGAGGTGGGAACACAGTTGAAGTGAATGTAACTGTGGTGCACACACATACACACACATTAACAGAGAAAAAGCAGACGTGCAAAACCCTCTTCCCTCCGTTTCACCTCAGTGTGTCCGTTAGAGGCGACTGTCGAGGTTGTGCTACCATTAGCCAGAAAGACACTAATACCGACACGATGACCACTGACCACCACTTTTTTTTTAAAGAGCAAAACAAACCTATACCCACACACTTGTCATCTCCGATCACAACATGCTGTGTCTCTTCCCATGCAGCCCTCCCTGGTGAATTCCCGTGTACATTCTCCTGTGGGTTTAGCAGCTGCCTGCACTCTCTATGCCCTGAAAGTCTCTCCCAGCCTTCTTCTCTGTGGCCCTGACAGCAGCCAGATCAATACTGTGGAGCCCTCCATGATCACTCTCCTGCTGATGCAGCTGCCTCTGCCACAGATTCAGCAGCAGGACTGCGATCAGCGCAGAATGGACACGGTTTGGTCCCATGAGACCTGTGTGTTTACGCAGCAGACACACGCCGGAAAATCGGGACATCAGGAAAGACACAAGGCTCGAAATCAGGGTACGATCCCGTACAATCAAGCACACACGCGCACATACCATTTAAACCAAGGGTAACCAGCCAGAATATACCATTTCACTTGTGCGTGCACATGGATTACTTTTATTGGAAACCCAGCAGAATTGCACTTCACAAGCGAATCGTGTGTAATAGCCGCTTTTGAAATCTGAATCTGAAAATAGCAATAAAGATGTAAGCAGTGTGGAAGGGAAATTGCCTTCCTATGCCTTTGTTCGTCATGCGTGGGCGGACGTTTCTATGTGCTAAGTGTGTGCTACACACAGGGAACACTTCTGATGTCATTTCATGTAAATCCCTTAAAAGAACAGCTATAACAGTCAACAGATCTCAAAGATGCTTTTAATTATTTTTTGCAATGCCGCAAAAATAAACAACCTACTTGTTTAAACATCATAATCTTTAAACAACATAATTGTTTACCGCGTGCACCATATTCTTGTTCCGATTGTTTTTATTCAATTGAGGATTGTGGTTGTTGCAATAAAAAAGTCATTATTTGATTTAAGTATATTTTGAGGCACATACTTCATACTTCTCACATACTTCTCTATTTTTTCTTATTAAAAATCTGAATGCTGGACTTTTATTTGTAATGAAGTATGTCAGTCAATACTGTCAATACTGACATGAAGGGAGAGAAAGAGACTGCTAGCCTATCCAAACAACCTAACCTATCCAGACTTCATAATCTATGTGGGTGCCTGGAGTAAAACGTGAATGAAATGCTACATGGCCATCAATATTCCTGCACCGCTTTGCTTCCCTGAGTCTCTAAGGAAAGACTCAATGTCAGTCTTCTCCTGATCGGCAACCCTTAGTGGGTATGTGCTGAGAGAGGTGAGAGTAGACGGGTGAGGAATGACGACTCGGAGGATTTGGTAGAGTGCTGGAACACACAAATATAGTACCGCAGGGATATTAGCCCCAAAGGACCTCACAGTAACCCAAGCCTGTACTGATTTTCTCCAAGGCTATCTTCCTCTCTCTTTATTCCTCTCTTGTTCTGTTGATATACAGCAATGTAGTAGAATCTGTACTTCTATCATTATTAACTAACTTCATTTCTCTCTCGTGTCCCACCTTGACTTTAGTCTCTCATTCTTCCAAATTCTTTTTCTGAATATTTATTGAACACTACCTCTGTATTTTCCAGAATGGCCAAGCTTTCTCCCTTTGCATTTTTTTCAGGCCATTTATTTGTAAACACAGTTATGAACGTGATATAATAATACGAGTAATATCCTGCTTTACTGTGAGGCCCTGCATGCCTACTGGCTGTCTAGGCTGGGAGCAGCATGGTATCCTCAAATAATGGAGTGGCCTTTACACGGGAATGGGAGATATCCTCTAACAGCTCAATAGGAAGTGAGAGCGAGCACACGCACACACGCACACACACACGCACACACACACACACACACACACACACACACAGCTTGTATTGTACCTAGCATAGCCACCAGGATCAATCATGAATGCATTGGAGTGAGTTGGCAGCACCAAATGACACCACTTTAGGCTTCATACGAAGACAAGGATGGCTAAGTAACCTTCTCTGCAAACAAGCTTCCAGCCTTACAGAGCAGTAATTAATGCCTTTGTGTTGTTCTGACATTTGCCCACTCCATACTGTACAAATGTAGAAGATATATAGTTTAGACATTTAAAGATACATGTTTTCCCAAAAAAAAGATGATTCTTCTCGAGTAACATATTTTCTGTTGTTTTGATTGTGTGGCTTTAAATCATGTTTGTATCTGCATATTTATTTATGATTGTGCCTCTCCCTCACTGTATGTGACACGTGTAAGGGCCCTTTCACACTTTCCTCGTTTGGTCCTGACTTTCGAACTTATTAGTTTGATCCAAACCAAAACCCCAGGTGTGAAACCTCCCCCAGACCACAGTACTGACCAAACAACCGAACCTGGTGGTCTCGGATACGGATCAAAAGGAAGCATTGTCCGGTTCCTTTCTAGTGTGAAAGCATTTTTTCGATGGTACAGACCAATTACAGGATGTCTTGGGAGGCTATCCTCATGTTATAAGATGAGAGACAGAGAGAGAGAGAGAGAGAGAGAGAGAGAGAGAGAGAGAGAGAGAGACTTTGGTTTGGACTTTCAGGTGTGAAAAGTTTTGTAAATCTGTTGCATAACTTACTGTAACCCCAAAGAAGTTGGTCTCGTTCATGACGTCCAGCACCATTTTTCCCACTTCGCGGTCATCCACGGTGAAGTTGTGGTAGGTGTTCTGTCGTTGTTTTACCCGGAGCAGTTCCATCACTCGAGTCAAGGTTTTAGCAATGACCCAGATCCCATCGTAGGCAAAGCCGTGAAACTTGCTGGCCTCCACACCTTTCTGCTGAAGCTCTCTGCTGTACTCCCTCTCATACTCCTTAGGGGTCTGACAGAGAGGTAAAAGAGAGCAGATCAAAAAGAGAAAATGTGCATCTCTTAACTTTTTGAATATGGGTTTTTCCTTAGAAAAACCTTACAAATGTACTATTATTGACAAAAGAGAAGGGATTATTTTCCACACAATTTGAGATGCATTGTTACTCAAAATGCTGTTTTAGCTCCTGTGCTGGGTAATGCAGTGTAAAAAATGAATCTAATGATAGATTTCAGTTGAGATCTCTGGTTTAATTATCTTAGATGCCTTTTTGTGGAGAAGTTTCTGTCTTGTCTCCACATATTAAACTGTATATACATTCACAGGGAAACTTCAAGTCATTGAGCCCAAAAAAAAAAAAAAGTAGAAAATCTTTCAACCTTCATTGATGACTAGAGTCTGGTCTGACGAAATAAACCAAAATTCAGTGAAGACCTTCAACAAAACTGAACCAAAATGTTTCACAATTGACCCGCACTTTATTTACATCAGGCTGCTATATTGTACACATTCAAAATGGCTACCACCTAGTCTTTCTGAAATAGCATCATAACTAAGGTTGAATGTATTTGTAGTAAGTTATTCACCTCATTGGATTTTTCTCTCTTTTTTTAAATTAAACTTCCAACTAAACTTTGTCTCATGACACATTGCATTACTTGTGTCTACAACAACAGTCTTCTGAAGCACAACAGTGGGTGTCACTCACCCTGCCAGAGATGCCCTTTATCTGGCGAGCGCTGAGTGGCTCAAAGTCCACACTGATGTATCCCTCCATGGCTGTGAGCAGCTTTTTGGTGGTGCAGTTGGTGCTGTTGGCCTGCTCCCACCAGTTGCCCTGGTACCAGCCGGGGATAATCCACTGGTATTTACTGCCAAACATGTTCAGGTTATACGCCTGGGAAGGGGTAGAAAAAAATGACGGTTGAGAAAATGTAATAGCAGGAGATACAGTATGATATATGGAGATTCATTTATGGGTAATTATTCGTACTTAATGGGAGCTGCTGGCTATCAAAAATTAGTGCCTGTCCGGAGAGTTTGGGTCTAGTGCCAACTGAGCTTAAAGCGTACTAAAATCATGATCTAAGCAACAAATTAAGTCACCCAAATCACTGAACCAATTGTATACCAAACAAAGGTTTATTGGTATAGCTTGGCAAGACATTGATTGGCAAAATTGACATCTGTAAGCTTTAATTTATAAGGCTGAGGACTTACGCAGCAGAAGACTTTGGAGGCCAGGTTTTCGTCAAACTGGCCAATGATGATTCTCACATCGTTGTCCTGAAAATAGAATACAAAATGTTACAGTAAATATAAGTTCCCTCTACAGTGTGAAATGTGTATTGTGTGATCGCTGTCACCATACAGTACAAACCATTACACTCAGTGCGAGCTTTTTATCGTGATTTTGTGACTCTTTGGCTCAACAGTAATGTTGCAATACACACTAAGCATTTCTATCAATGGTAGTTGTCTGCTTGTTCCCTGGAACTGCACTCCCAGGGTAACTGCACATTCAATACAGACATTAGGAAAGCGCTAGGATCAGTTTCCTTGTTTGTGATGCCTTTTCTCAGCATTCTGCAACATCACACTTGGACATAGGCATAGACTCAGTCATGGTGCGTGTACTGTATTTTCTTCACAATGTCTCATCAGTAGCTACAAAGCATGTGGGGTCTGGGTGGCTGAGAGGCTAAGGCAATATCAAGTCGCAAAGTGTCAATCCATAACAACAAAGACATTAGTGTCAGCGGGCAGAACTGCCTTCAATGCCAACCGGGCTGAAGAGCACAAATGTACATGGAGATTCAGAGCACAGGGCCTGGTGATTGACTCAGTAAATAATTCAGATTGCAGCATGTTTCATGTTGGGAAAAAAGATCAGGCTCCGGGGCCAACAGTCTGTCATTTAGTGTGCACGCGCGTGTGTATAGAACTGTACAAACACCCGCATAATGCACACACGCGGAGGGTGGCAAACACACACATTACTGTACAAAATTGTCCTAAATCTAATCCAATAATACTGACAAAAGTTTGATGAATCTACATCTGGTCAACATGGCTGGAGGTGGTGGTGTGTGATACATGGAGTCTATCATAAGGCCCTTATTCCACCCTGACAGTGCAGACAGACATACAACACGTCTACAGTAAGGAGGTCACTCAGCAATATAAAGGAAATCTGAATTAGACAGAGAACTTAATGGAGGAGTATAAAGTAGGAATACTACTACAGTGGTATTCATCACCAACAGTTGTCTTGTAATAGGATTCATTCTTTGGGAAAACATACTTAATATTAAGTGTGTTTTCTATGGCAATGTCATGCACTTTAAGTGCTACATGCCGTTCTCAAGTGTGCAGTTCCGTGTTTTATTGATTAGGTGAATGCTATACCTTAAAAACAACCACACACTGACACCTTTTTGTGGCATTGCTGACTAGAAGCAGGGCCTCTTTGAAACGCAATTATGAAACAGAACACTCTGCCAAACAGGTTTTATATTCGAGTTGAACCGTACTGAAAAATGAAAACGAAGGCAGCTTTTGTTTTTAACACAAGTGACAAACACGCCAGCTGTAATCTCAGTGAACCTACTGGTTTCCTGCCTTTATTTAGGATAATGAGAAAACATTATGAATACAGTTCATGAAGTCCTCTTCCCCCAGGCAATCTCTAACATATGTCATGCATCCACTGATCAGAGCGAGCAACCAATCACTGTCATCTTAATTCCAACTCCTCAAGGCAATTAGACATACAAGGAGCTACCCAACAGCCAATATATGTGTTATACTGGATGTATTTTATAGAGAAATTGGATAGATTTAGCTGAGTTGGAAAGAAGATAGATAAATAGATGGATATGTAGCTTATCTATCTGTCAGGGCTGCATAATATGAGGAAAACGTTAAATATCGCGATAACACTTTTACTTGCGATAAATATATAGATATTAAAGTGTACTCAGTGCTGCCTTTCTGCTGCTTTGAGTATAGTTCTAAAATACAACAAATTGCTGGTTGAATAAAAAAATACATTCTTTTGTTGAACAAATTGAACATTGAACTGAACACAAAAGGCAGCAATAAAAAAAAAAATGATACATGTTACCTTTTAAAGTGTAATGTTCTACTGATACTCTCTTTCAACTAACTCAAAAAGAGAGTTAACAGCATGACTTGTATCAGAAAAAAATAGCGCCTACACAGAGAGTGTAATTTAGTACGTTGTTACTATATTTAAACTGTAACATCGCCGTCTTTCGCGATGTGTTTCTCGCGCAAGTTGAAAATTGCTATAATGATAAAAAAAAAAATATGACATATTGTGCAGCAATACTATCTATCTGTCTAGATAGAAGCTGAAATTCTACAGCAGCTCTGAGATTATTTTCATCACAAAGTCATCTACAGTATATAGCTTCTCTACATATTACAGAGAATGAGAGCTTTCAGAAAGCTGTGCCGCTCAATTAAAAGGCTTCCCTGGTATTTTCTCATCAGAGCCAGAGAGCATCCTGGGATATTTAAGTTATCTTGTATGAATCCCTTCCTGTTGTTCCACTTCTCTGGCACCATCACAATAGATGTGCAAGAAGGGCAGGTAACAACTCTGAACTTTTCTGGGGTGCACTCTTGCGTTGTTTAAATGTGTGTGTGTGTGTGTGTGTGTGTGAGAGAGAAAGAAAGAGTGAGACAGTACTCAATAACACTGCCCTTCCCTGGAGGAAAGACACTTAGCCCAAATGACTCTAGCTATGGTCAAGGACCACAACCTGACAAATCTGGCCTGCCCGGCAAAAAAAAGAAAAAACTGCGTTGTTGCAGGCAAGAGCATGAGTGAGTGTGTTGTGTTTGTCCATTACAGTCACTACAGGGCCCCAAATTACTCAAGCTTTTACATTACTATAACAATAATTGTTTTCAAAGAGGGTAGTGTTAAGGGAAGCCTTGACTGCTTTTTAACCATGGAAGGGTTGTTTGTAACTTTATGATGGTGATTTATACGTGATAGTGGTTTGAGTAACATTTTTCTTTATCAGGCCAATCAGGAGCTGTTATGGCCTATTAGGCGCACGCACGCACGCACGCACACACACGATGGCCTTCAAAATAGAAGTCACTAAATTCCACATATTAAAGAGGATGAGAGCTTTCATAAAGCCGAGCAGGCTTCTCTGGTGGTTTTTCATCAAAGCCAGAGAGCATGCTGGGACATTTAAGGGTTTGGTTCTGGAAAGCTGGATGTGAGGAGGACTGTGTCTTTTGTGTTCACAGTGTGAGACGCTTGCTGTACTTGGTGCTATTTGGGGATTTGGACAAGCAGAGGTGCTTCATCAGTTTGAAAAGAGAGCCAAGAAAAAACTGCAGATTACAGGAACAGCAGCAGCTGGTCTGATGATATTATCAATAATAGACCATATGAAATGGACAAACTTATAATGATAATATCAGTGCAAACCATTTGTCTTTAATCCTCTGTGTTTTTAGGCCCACAAGACAATGTAGCATCATTCTTTAGGAAAGAAAAAATGTGTTGGCTGGGATTCTAGCATTATGTTATACCCAATATACAGCACATATTGCACAGGATAAAGAGCTTGTGGATATGGGTGCATAGACCACCACAAATACATTCACAAAGAAGGGGAAGCTGAAATCGGAAATAAAATTGGAAACAGCTCATTTTGAAATAATAATGTAGGGGAAGTTAAAGTTAGGTTTAGGGTTTTACAAATCAACCATATTTGAGAATAAAATAAAAAATTATACATGTATTAACGGTCCTTTGTCATGCAAAGATAGCTGCATCAGTGAGGCAAAAAAAATGTTTAAAAAGAAATGGACCATCCCCTAGTACGTCATAACTGAGGGGCAAGAGTTCTGGATGCATGATGAATAATTAAATCATAATAAATAATTAAGTGTTTTGGACCTAATTTAGATTTCAGGACATTTTTTCTCATGTGAATTCTCCATTGAATGCAAGCGGCCTAAATTGGCCTTCAGTCACAAAAATGTTAAAAAGCACTGGTCTATAAAATGTCATAGCATTGTTATTTCATATATGATTTAAAGAGGGAAAAACTTGATTCTGAGTAAGATTAGAGGGTAAATGTGTGTGTATGTGTGTGCGTGTGTGTGTGTGTGTAAGCCTGCCTTTGTTTTCAGATGTTGTTTTGTCAGCCTGTCCAGTAACAAACAGGGAACTTGGGACAGAGAACAAGAGATGAAGATGAATGAAGCAGGAAGCGACAGAGATAAGTAGAAGGCTGCTTCAGCGCCTTGCAGCAGAGATGCCTGTCTGCTTTTTAAATATTCCAGCTGGATCACAGATGTAAGTGCTCTATTTGCGGATCACACAGTGACGCCACGGCCCCCTTATTCCCCACACACAGTCGCAGATACACAATCACACACAAACAGTGAACCAAAAAAAAAGAACAGCCTTCACAATGAAATCTGTGTCACCCTCTACCTCATCATATTACGTAGCTGTCAGGGAGACAGAAAACTGCTGTTGCGAGATGAGCGGGAAACGGACCATTAGGGTGTCGGAGCCCCCCCCCATCCGAACGTTCTGAAAAGCTTCCGAGGCGACACCGTGATTTGCATATTTAGAGTTGATCAAGGAAGGATGGAGTCAGCTTAAAATGTCAGCCCTCCACATGGAGAGTTACACATATATATTTTAGGAGAGACAGCTTATATTCCTGTTCCTTCTCTATCCCTCTGTGTCTCTCTCTCTGTTGCTTTTCTTTCAGCCTGCTCCATGTTGCGTACGTCATATCTTCCACTCACATATCAGACCTCTCTCTTTCTTTCTCCTACTCCGCTCTCTTCGCTTCCAACATCTGACACGTTGAATCTCACTAGCTAAGCTCACCAGCCACTTGGTCATGTATTTGATTTACTTCCACTGCAATGTTTCCTACTGTTAACTGTATGTGGCACTGACTCCCTGTGCATATACAACAGGCCAGAAGCATCTTTGATTGCCTTCGGAGATAGTTTGGATAATTAAACCATCACACTTGACTGCATTTACATCTGAATTTCAAGCATTTTTGCTTCATTAAAGCAATTCTGATCAACCATGCATGTTAAAACCAGGAGTAAATGGTGTAAAGATGCACAAGTCTAACGTCTCAATATTGGTGTCATTTTTTTTTTCTTTTTCATTTAATTTCAAAGCAGAGAAGAAGAGTGGAAAGAAAATAAGAATATATATTGTATATATATTCTGCTTAAAAGGCCAATCAAGCATCCATTAGTCAGAGCAGGTCATTCGAGGTGGCTAGTTAGGCCTCCACTGGTCTCATTCACAACTCTACCGAGTCAATGGGACTCACTTTGGATGGCATCAACTCAAACACAAATACAGTGTTAAAGAGATAATAACTAAACATTTTAACACTAAAAGAAATTGCCCCTTAGTCCTTTGTTGTATCTGAGAATTAGAAGAATACAACTGACTTTGAATCATTCCTCTTTTTTTATTTAGTTTGATAGAATTGTTCGGCGCCCATGCTGGATCACTTACCTTGAGCTTCTTGACATTGACACATGGGTCATTGGAGAAACTCTCTGTATCTGCAATCTGAATGTCTGCTTTCTCCAGCTCACTAGTTAGATCATTCCTCACCTAAAAGAGAAGGATAGGGGAGAGAGGGAGAGAGGGAGAGAGGGAGAGAAGGAGAAAAGCACATGAGCATGGTGGATAACTTTCTATCTATGATGTTCATTGCTCTGTTCTTAGTTGAGCTCCTACCATAATCTTGAAATGTAAGGAGAACCATTTTGTCACAAAACAAATGTTAAAATTGATGTATCAAACAAGGTATACATAAGATGTAAGATATTACATAATATCCTGCTGCCAGTTTACCCTACACCTCGTTATATTGATGCTTCCAGTTTACATCTCATATACAATACCATGTATACAGTATGTTAGCAGTACAGATAGTTAGATGCAGGTTATCTAATGTTCTGAGCTGGTGTCTGCATGTTGTACTGTGAATGGAAAGACAAGTGTCTAGACACGACAGCATGACAGAGACAGACTGGCTGCAGAAGACATCAAAACCATCGTCGTTCCCATTTTAACTCACTATGTTCGGTGTGGAGTTGTAACATTCACAATATGTAATGTGCATTTGTCACGGTGATATGTGCTTTTCTTTTGTTTTTCAGAATGACACAAGAAAACACAAGTGCATGCTTTGAATTATCTCAACTGCTTACCCAAGGCTTGACAAAAATTGGAAATGTATCTGCAGCAGCTGTACGTCTGCTTTGATGTACTGATTCAGTGGAATGGTGGGTAATGCGATCAGAAAAGACGGAGAATGGAGCAGGTACCCCGCCGTGATGGTGAGTTTGAGGTGGTTTATCATACTGCATCTGGCTCTCTCTCGCCCCTCACAAACACAGGAACTATGATTCATCCCTCCAGCTTCCCTTCTCAAGGCTACAATCTTAGAAAAGGCCTTTTTTCACCACAGACCTTTTGACTTGTCATAGTAGGAAAAGCACAGGTGTAACTAAAAACAATTATGATGGCTCTGTTCCATTTACGTCCTCCAGTAAGGCATGCCAGTGAGACAGCATGCACAATATCAGGGCCCTGGCATGAGAGCACCTCAATGGAAAGCAGCCATTATTAATGTTACACCTGTGTTTAACAAGTCAAAATGTCTGCTGTGAGAAAGATCTACAGTTTACATGCTGAGGTTTATTGTTGACATCTCATCCTCTCTCTTGGGCCAAATTATTCTGATGTCCTCTGGCCATGCCCTGCAGCCATCCGCCCCCGCCCAAAAGCTTGACATTAGGGGCCATGTTGAGACATCAGAGAGGGTGTGCGCTCAAATGGGTATGCCAAGTTGCTCAGTTGGCAGAGACAATATGTAACAGCTAACAGATGAAGGCCCTCTGCGTTTGCCCTAGATTTGTCCGTAATTGTGCATGTGTGCCATAGGTTATATCCAAATTCATGTGTCCTACATTGCTACAAACGCATATATGGGACTGCGATGGCAATGAATGGAATGCAACTCCTATTTATATACGTCAAAACACTGTTGTTCGAGGGATACTCCATCCAAAATCTATGTTTAGCTTGAAAATTGTTTGCAGTTTCCTTATTGGAAGATGATGGAGGGTTGGTACAGCTTGAATTTTTATTATTCATAATGACAGGTTGTCATTACAGAACAAAGGCATCAAAACACCCATGGAAACTTTTCATTCCTGCAGCAAATCCTTCCAGTAAAGTTTTACAGAGAGATGGAAGGCAACATCCAAACACATTTATTTATTTAGCCATATTTCTCCCAAAAGAAAATGTGGAAAATACTGAAATGGACAGCAGAGAAGTGGATTATGCTGGGGGAGTAGTTTAAACTTTTCTCAGGACATTTTAATATTGCTTTGTGCTGTTAAAATGTAGGACTATTGAGATCAATTGTAGATTCAAGCTGACCAAAGCCTTGTTTTTCTGCAGATAGAGAAACTACAAGCTTCCATCTTTCAAGCCTACAGGGTGTAAGTGTTTCATGTTCAATTCAGGTGGAGAACCACTTCACGAATAGCTACAGCACATCAAAGTAGTGAGAGCATAGTTACAGCAGTTAGCATCCTCAAGGATATAAAACCATGAACACCATCGCTAATTCCACCATCACTATTGTTACTGCTGTTCAAATTTGCCATTACAACTACACAAAATCAGCTGTAATCAACTAGAAGATTGCCGCCATCTGAAAATCAATGAAACTGAACAAGCTCAACTTTATTTCCCTCATGTCTCTAAATGTCTGCTGTCATAATCGCCTCTTCCCCTGGTGCCCTGGAGGGAGCTCTAAATCACTCGGTGCATCATTCACTCCTGTACAAACATTCCCTCCAATGTGCTGCTTGCTGAGCTGAAACAACAGGGAGGCTGGAGTGGATCAATACAACCAGGTTTTGCTCTTGAGGAACAATTGGTGTGGTGGTCTGGACAAGGTACAAAGTCCTGTAGTGTTGAGCATTGATCTAAAGAACCTGGCTGCTGCAATGCTAAGAGCAAACCAGCTTGGACGAGAGAGGGATTGCTGCGGGTTAGTGTGGTGTTTGAAGAGGTTTGTTGGAGCGAGCACACAGGTGGGTGGAATAACAACCTGCAATCACATACAAGACAAGACATATGCAGACACACAAACAAACATACACAACATCACAAAGGATGACACACAAAGCCATTCGTCTCTGAGGAAAAAAAGCCCTTGTCACAAGGGGATTTTTATTGGTTTGAGTTTGTATTTCCTCCACTGAGATGGAAAAGGACAAATGCATCTGTGATTTGGTGGACGATGGATTGAGGGGCGGAAGGAGGGGAAAAAAGTGAGCAGCTTTTCCTGCGTAACAAAAACATCCTCCATTGTCTGAGCAGCCTGGGATTCCCCAGCAGCAAATACAGAAGAGTAATAATCCTACTGCACATCTGGGCACACACGCACACACACACACACACACACACACACAGTAAATGAATGGCGAGCTAAAGTTGACTGATTCTTTGGATGTAGAAGACAGAATGAAGTATCATCCCACACCTACACTACCAGTGGATGCTCTCTTCCAGTTGACTGTGACACTGAAGCACAGTTAAATGTATTGTATAGGAAAATCAAAAGCTCCCTCGTCAGAGCTTTAGTTCTCAAGGTGCAGACGTTTTTAATATGCATTGGTAGTACAGAAGTGTGCTTGTGTCATCTTTACAAATTCGATATTTCCTTCAATAATTCCTCTACACCTAATTGCATATTTTCTAGGGCTGCAGCTAAGGATTATTTTCATAATCAATCTGCCATTTAGTTTCTCAATTAATCGTTAAAAAAAAAAGAGAAAAATGCTTGGTTCAGTTGGCTTGATAAATGATCTAAATGATTATTGAAATACTAACCTATTTGCTAATTACTTTTCTGTTGATTGACAAACTGCTTCAGCTTTAATATTTTTTTTGAAAGATTTAAACCTCAGCAATCGCACATTTCAAGCATACCATCAAGATTGAAGTAGGTGGACTGACTTTCATTCAAAGCTGAGGTGCTTTCCAAAAACAACCCACAAACAATTACTGGCTTAACATTTGCAACCAAACAAACACACTTGCCCCAAAAATAACAATCACACCCTTCAGGCACCAGACAGACAGACTAAAGCGAGTGGCCTGATGCAGAGTAAGTGAGAAGCTTTTGATGATTCAGATGGTACCAGTATGACACTGTGAGGCAAACAGGCTGCGGTGGTTTAACCTCAAATCATTAACACATCATTAGGCATGTTCACAGCGTAAGCCCCCTTGTGTGACTGCATGTGTGTGTGTTTAATAGTGTCATACATACTAGAGTGTTAGCAGGTGCTTTTTTATAATTCCATCTGTCCGTCTGAGCTTTGTGCATGTGTACCTTTTACAAAGTATCATGTAAAAAGACAAAACAGAGGATGCGGCGTGTACATTTCCATGCAATTTACAAATGAGGCAATGTGATGGGTTCGCACACATCTGTCACTCAAAAACGGTGAGCTACATTCCCATATAAATCTCCATGCAAATCCCAGAGTTCAGAATAAAATGCCACGTGCTTATTCAAACTAGCGTGAAAAACGCTTCATCAGCCTGATGACAATGGCTTCCCCTCATGGCCTTGCATGCCCTGTACAATTGCATGAATAAGTCATTCTGGAGAGGGATGTATACAACATTACCTGGTCATTTGTAATGAACAGCCGCTGATGGCTAAAGAAACATTGTGTAAAGAGCAAACGACGACAACAACCAAGCAATTTTTTGATTGTAACCAAGATTTGTGTGTAAGAGGACCTGAGAGAGAGTGGCTGCTGAGAGAGTAACTTCTGCTAAATTTATCAGTGGACATAGTGTAATTAAACACTTGAGCTCAGAGGGTTGCAGGCAGAGGACACAGTCCTAATCCTGTACTCAGTCATGGTTGCTCTGTTCCTGGGTTAGCCCTGTTTGTCTGGCAATCTCAATAATGTTGATTGCTATGTCTGTGTGTGTGCGTGTGTGTGTGTGTGTGTGTGTATGTGTGTGTGTGTGAGAATGGTGTGGACAGATACCTTCACACTAGCAAATGCCTTTACACATTCTCATCTCTCACTACAATAACCCCCCCGCCACCATTAATGGAACACCAGTGTCCATCCACAAACAGGATATATGTGTATGTGTGTGGGTGTGTGTGTGTGTGTGTGTATGTGTGTGTGTTTGTGTGTGTGTGTGTGTGCCACTGACTGAATCCCTAACAATTGTTACATAACATTAACCTTGTCTCCCTGGGAAACAGCACTGCTGCAGACCCATAAGCAGCGAGGTATAATGGCTGTTCCAGGTGGCTTCTTTTAGTCAGAGACAAGTTTGAAATGATTAATGTGAAAAACAGTTGTTTGAAAAGCTGTCAAAGCTTGCCCCGAACATAGCTTGTTTTGTCAATGTGTCTCTGAATCTCTGCAATGGAGGTGGAGAGTGCAAATGTAGCAGGACCCATAGAGCCACAATCGCCGCATTTATTGGCAATACAAAATATTATAATAAAATGGAATTATCCTGTAATGGAATAATGCCATCTGTATAAGAAGGTAACAAATAGACTCATAATGCATTCCGTTGTCGTTGTTTTTTTCTATTCTTTGACAGTATCCAAACAACATTTAGCACTTCACATCTCATCAGCCGTTTGTCTTTCTACACGCTACCGTAATTTCCAGATGTACCAAAAACCGATGTGCACTGAACACGACAGAGGATTGTACAAATCATGAAGTACGGAAGCGATGCTTGCATATTTGTAAATCAGGATTAGAGGCCAATTTTGTGGCAGGTTGATTGAATCGGGCCGCCCGTCTTCCTCCCGTCCTAAGCCCCTTGGCACTTTCAGGAGAGGAGAGATAAAGGGATTTGGGCTCTCTGAGATTTGCAGTGAGACTTCTTATACACCCCCCCAACTCCACCTCCCACCCCAGCTGCTGAGCAGATTGTTTTCAACCAGGGCCGCGAGGCAAGAGCTCACAATGTGTTTCTCAAATTCATGCTTTCAATACCTCTGACGTGACTTTTTTTCACCGAATGTTCTGTGTCGGCGATGTGATATAATGTTTGTGCCATGAGTCGTCAAAGGAATGACAAATGTGTATGTTCAACCCTAACCACAAACAGGAAAACGTTTGTCTCACCAGTTGTTATGCATTTTTTTTTTTACAAAATGATTTTAACTTGTAATATATTTCTCAGGGGTTTCAGGCAGTTGGCCGAATTGGATTGTCATATCTCCTATTTCTTTTATAGTAAAAAGCTGCTCAACAATAATAGAGGAAAGGACTTTTTTTGTTGGAGAAAGCAAATGTGTCCACTCCTGTCCCGGGTGGAAATCCGACTTACTCCAACTTCCAAAATAAGTCCTTTAGCTTTAAAACTTTCAGTGCCAACAATGTCACAAAGGTGTTAGCTAGAAGTGCGGATTAAGTTCTTCATCTACAGTGGGCTGAGTGGTGCTTTCTGTCTATTGAATAGGAGAGGGACATTAAACTAAACACCAGAAAATACTTATCTAGCAAAATGCTTTGCTGGTACAAATGTGGATGGAAACCAATTTCTTCAATATTTCCAGCCAGAATATTGTTTATATTTATTACTAAAACATGAAACAAAGTGTAAGTGGTAGGATTAAGGTCCAGTTTTAGTTTCAAAAATATTAATCTTGGATATTACGCGGGTGGAAAAGTATTAATTCAGTCAACTAGTGTAGAATAGTTTGAATTCAATTGATTGCCACCCACTCAAATCATGTTTGCATCATCTGAATGATAATTGTGAGAAAAAAAATGCCACTCAGTGTTCAGTACTGACACTACTCCTAGTCTCTGCATCGGCAAGATAAAAATCCCACTGACTGAGAATGTATTCAGTGTCAAAATTTTGTTCATTTATTGATGTTGTACAATTAACTTTCGGAAAAAAGAAAAGGAAAAACAACGACGACCATGGAATAATATTTTATATATATATATATATTTTTTTTTATTATTATTTTTTTTTTATTATTATTATTATTATTTATTTTTATTTTTTTCATTACAGAATACTGAGGTTACAGTGCTTTCTGATGGAGCTAAATCTTAATACCTGCTATACTTCAGAATACAGAAGTGGCTCTCATTTCCCGTGCATGCTCAGTATGCAACCGCAGGTTTCCTTGGCAACCTTTGCAAACGTTTACAGATATAGTTTCTTGAAAGAATGAACAAGGAACACTGACCTCTGAGAACCTCTGCACATCCTGTGTGAGGGTCCCCACACGGCTCCAGTTGTAGTAGGTAAGAAACTTCACTACAGCTGGGTTCACGGCATTGTCTGATGGGACGGTGCGGAAGAAGTTGGGATACTTTTTCTTGTCTGCCAGGACTGGGGTTGTTGCTGCAAAGGACAGCTGGAACGATAAAAGAGAGAAATACACAGTGAGCTTCGAGTCTGACAGTTAAATACAGTCCTAAAAAATCATGGTCACTCGAACTGTTGTAACAGGAGCACTGTTAAGTCCTGTGTCGCTGAACCCAAAGCACCAGTTTGCCCTTTGCATTGGTCAGTGGCCTTCGTCATTTCAAGCCACGGCATCGACACTCATTCGTAGTCTAAGGGTGTGAACACATCAACTCTTTAAAAATTACTTCAAATGTCAGCGAAGGAGCCCCTTCAAAGTGTATCTGTAAATAGATCTGTAAAAACTGGGTGGAATTGATGACCCCTGTATGCATGACCTTTGTGTTTGTGTGTGCGTGTGTGTGTGTGTGTG
>CALSBV010012213.1:7647154-7668919 GCA_943590825.1 Bovichtus diacanthus
GCAGAGACGCTAACTGGATGAAATATAGGCGGAAAAGCTGTGTGTGTAACTTAAGGTGATGCAGTGAAGATTTAATGAACATTCAATTTAGTGCATGTGTGCTCATGAAACATGATGAGAATGTTTACAACTGGTGTTATATTATATTTGAGTCAAAAAAAAATTCTAATTTGGTCGTTTTCAGCTGTGTTTTTCCATTGCACAGACACAGACAATCACCACCTACATTGTCCTTATTTCCACCCATCCCACCTTTCATTTGTCAAATTCATGGTAATCAAGTTTTTCTCTCTGCCGCTCTCTTCCACTTTGTAGCACATTTTCAACAATAGGTCACTCATTTTCTCAAGAGGCAAAAATGGCAGTAATTAATTTTTGCATTAAGATTAGAATTTGCAAGTCAGTACAATGTAACAACCAGCACACACCAGAATAGACAATGATCTGCCACTTTATTTTTTATTACGTTTAATTATGCTTATGACATGGCCTTAGTTGGCCTTGTACAGAAAACAAACCAATTAGGTGAAGCTGCCTATCTGGCCCACACTAAGACCCTTCAAACATGGTGTCGCATTAAGCTGCTTTCACATGATTAACGGTAAAACAGCTCTGCGGTGAATGTGCCGTTGTTGTCCTATGGAGAGACTAACTCGGCGGAAGGGCTACCCTTGGCGTGGCGCACCGCTCAAAATTGCCACCGAGCACTGCGGTCAAAGATGAAATAGCTTTAACTTTGACCGCAGTGCTCGGTGGCAATTTTGATTGCCGCTGACCTTTCACAGCGCAACCAATGAGATAACAGCTGTATGAAGAGGCACAGGCGAGCAGGAGAGGTAACCATAGAAACAAAACTAACTAGCTGCCTTCACCGCAAAGGCTCCTCGCCTTGAGAACAGCGCAGAGAACATTTCCTGTCATGTGAAGGCAGCTACAAATCAATGTGGCCAAGGCAAAATGATTAATTATCTGCACAAAATGAGATCTGAAAACAGAGAGAGTTTCACTTGATGGCCAACATGTTAAATCTGTGGAAAACTTTAAAAACCTTGGTACAGTTCTGGACTCCCAGGCCTCACTAAAAAGACACATATATTATATACCATATATACAGTATATAGACATATATTACTACTGTATATATTATATACAGTATATAAAGTAGATTTTCAAGAGATGCTCACAGTGACTTTACCTGCTTAGGAAACTTAATGGCCTTGGTGGTAGTCAGCAACTTTTAGAAGTAATGAACAAAACTATTGTTGAGAGTGTTTTAACTGTTCACCTCCTGCCTGCTATGGTCACGTAAACTGTGGATCTAAGAATATAAACTTGTTTTAAGGATTGTGCAAAAGGCAAGCAAAATAGTTGGCAAAGCCCAAAAGTCCTTGACTGAATTTTACAGAGAAAGGATGAGGAAGAAAGCGAGGAGTATCCTGGCAGATAGCTCCCATCCTCTCTTCAGCAAGATTGAGCCCTGAGCCACATAAATAAATGAAAAATTTAAATTTAAATGAAATGAAAATGAGATCTTGAGCTCCAGGAGGCGCTATAGAGTCCCTCTGACAACTAAAAATGCATTCGAGAAGCCCTTCATCCCAAGTGCCATCATTATTCTTAACTCCACACAGTGACTGGGAACATTTAGGCCACAGACGTTGACATGAACTGTTTCAATGTGTAATATGACCTTGTCTATGTGTTTGCTTTACTCACTGCTTGTCTGCTTTTCATGTTGTTGTTTCTTGTGTTTCTAATCTGCATTCTGTTTGAATGGCTTCATTAATATCTGTTACTGGCAGCATTATAGTATCACATTTGTAGAACTTTACCTAACATGTGTGCCATAAAAAAAACAACATTTTAGTGATTTTACATGATGTATTTTTTTTTTTTAAAAGCATGTCAGAAAAGGTACAGACTTGTTTGCGGTATTGTACATCAAAGAGACATTTGTTAATGGAAAAACTTCCAGAGCAGAGGAATGAAAGGTACTTAATATTTAGGCACTAACAGCTGAGCTGAGATAATAAGGCATCCTGCTCTATTTTCAACGTCCTATCTGCAGTAATATAATGAGCGATATAAATCAGTGCAGGGTTAATTACATACTTTGTAAAGATTAAGTAGAACTTGTGATTCATGATAGCGATCAACGCAAGGATATTATAATTCTGACTGAGTCCAAGAGGTACACCAGTAGATTTCCTAAAACTGTGCTAAAGCCTTGAGGAGTTCAAGCACCTCCTAACTTTAGGGATGACTGTGATCTTCTCATTAAGCCTCTATCCACTTCTCGCTACTCATTAATCATAGTACTGCTGGTATAATTGTACACTCGTTGAAATCTAAATACCACTGAAAATGTACAGTAGCATGGTTGAGAAGAGTAACCGACTTCGAATGACAGACATGTGAGAATGACAGCTATGATGCTACATTTGAACCTGATTTGACTTTTACTTAAATACGGGGGACAAAAGATTACCAAAGAACCTGCATGAAGTGCATGAGTATAACTTTTTAAGAATGTTGTCCTCCTCCTTAAAGTTTCTATATTAGCAGAACATTGGACACAAATTGCAGACCTGCCTTGTTTTTTTTTTGTTTTTTTTTACACTTTCAACTACCACTATGTCATCAGGGGAGCAGTGTCATTGGATCCCAAATCTACAAGTCTTCACCCAACCAGTGGGAAACCCCTCAGTTTGGCACTCAGTCTAAACCACTACTTTCTGCACAGACCCACTGGGGTTTGTGTTCACACATCAACGAGACAGGCTTTTAAAACAACACATGGATTACAGCCATCAATTAAGCAGGAAGAAAGGCCTTTATCTTGCTACCACTGCTAAATCCAAACTCACCCACCAGTCTTAGAGGGCTTCAAGGGGTCTTTCCAGCGTTGCCTTAATCTCCGTTTAGCTAAGGCTGTTTGCTACACCCACAGTGGGAGATGCTTCTATGGTTCTCTAATAAGAGCTAGTGATCTTCTAAAACCAAATTGATTGCACCAGTCCTCTCACGAGTCCCAACTGCACTGGGAGGAGACTCTGTGGTCAGAAGAAGCTCCACAATTTTATTCCCCCCCCCCACCGGTTAGGTTTTTTAGGTTTGCCTGGCTGTTTTGTAAGAGTTGTTTTTGCTTTTGGCACAATTTTACTTGTACACTACACTGAACTAAGAATCCCAGATAAATATTGACCAATAAACAAAGTGCAGGTGCTACAGTTCTGGTTATCCGTTTGGTTTTCATATAGAGAGAAAATAACATATACGTGGATTTTGGTTATGTGTAAATGCAGAGATGTCAGTTATAAAGCTTTAAAAATAAAAGAAAATCAGCAATGAATGATTATTTCCTCAGATTAAATTCACCTAACATTGTGCAACATTTTTTCACCACTTGAGACCATTTGGAGAATCACAGAGAAAATGTGCCGTTTCAGCTACTAATGTTCACATCCTGAAAAATCCAATGAAAACATCAAGACACTATAAGTAATCAATTTTTCATTTCTTTACTCTTGCAGATAAAACTCGGTCATGCAGTAACCCTTCTGGTTCACTGAATAGGAGGCCATCAGATGTGTGTGAGAGAAGACCTCGACATATATGGATCGATATATTTAATAGTCAAACTTACTGTCGACTCAAGATAAATTGGTCCCTCTGCTGGGAATCAAAATGGACTATGGAAAACAGACAATATTGAGTATTAAAGTCCAATCATGACATTAGATAAGCCTCTCCATCTGTTTGATGTCAGAGCAAAATCTAGGACAGTAACAAAGATATGTCTTGTTTTCCCCCTGAATCCAGGTCAGCTGACGAAAAGCACTAAAGTTTACTACAATAAAATGCATCATTTTCTTTTGCAACATCCCAAAGAAGCCAACGTCTACAGGTCAACCCGAGTGAGCTTTGACACGATTTTGTGAGGACAGTGTATTAAAACAGTCAAGATGAGAGGGAGCTCCAATGTATTATTTAAAGAATAGACTTGTCTTTATCTAACTCTGTACAGCCTTTTTCAGAGGAAAAGCCAAAAATAGTTCCATGATATCACACATCTGAGAATAGTGGCTTATGTAAGAGCGTTTTAAAGAGGGCCGGCCCAAATTGGATGGTCTTTGGTGGAGAGCTCTACACCAGTGTCAGATTTACACATGTAGTGTGCACGTACACACAGATCACGCATAGGTGCTTGCAATCACACACTCCTTAGCCACAGATCTCTCGGATACACACAAACTACAGCAGCCTTTCTTTGCCAGTAGTAATTAAAACTGTGGCAACAGTCTTAGGGCAGCTTCTCCCTCTCATTTCACCACAAGGTCACTGAGGCTGTCGGTGACACGACTGAGGATCCGTCTGGCCCCGATGAGACACAGAGCTTTCTGTGAAGACTTGAGGTGAATTGCAGCGGTGATCTATTCATACATTCTGTACGCACAGTCGCTTATCACAATATATTTGAAGTGAGGACAAAAGCTTTGTTGCTGCTCCGTTTTGGCCTTATTCAAGTCACAATCAAACTAGTTTTTTGTTTATGTATGGAAGCAAAGCGAGAGAGGGGCAAGTCATAAAAAACACATGCATTCACACTGCTCCAAGTAAGTCGGACCAGGGACGTAAAGTGGGTGAAGCCAATGGCCCCTTCCCCACTTCCTACCCCCTTCCACGGCCATCTTCAAACTTTTTTGCCCTGATGATGGCACAAGAGTTAAAGTCAGGGGATTACAATTCATCCTGAGGAAAACATGAAAGTCAGTGCCAAATTCGTTAGTTAGGGGATCATCAAAGTCACTAGGATCCATCATCTAGGAACCATGAATGTATACAATGTCATGGTAAACCATCCAGTAGTTACTGAGATATTTCAGGAGCAATATTATTGATATTGCCGTCCATGGAGCCAGCCATGTCACTCGTGTGGTTGAAATGAGTTTAGTAAATTCACGTTCCATTTGATAGGAGCTATGACTGCTTCTTGCTAAGTTTGTTATCCGTGCTCTTTGCAGGAGTTAGGTGTTCTGTAAATTTCCCCGCTGTGGGACGAATAAAGCTTTTCTGATTGCTAGTCCGTGAACGAGATGAGGGTGGTTTGTCTTTCTGGCCACGTTATAACATATCCCAGAAGACCAAGATATAGCTGTTAAAGCTCTTATCACAAACATCCACTGCAAAACGTCTCTTTGTTTATGTCTTATCAGGCAATATACCTGCCTGATTTGCCATGGGTTAGGATCGATGGTGCCTAAATTAAAGACAACAAGCCGAAGAACCTTTCCTAGCACAAGCAGTTTAAAGGAGAAATAACGAAGATGCAAGAGTGTGTCTAATCACATTGACGGATCTAATAGCATTGATTGGTCCTAGCGGGACTGCTTCGCAATAGGATCTGCTGCTGCTAATTGTGTGCTTGGCCTTTGAATAATGAAGTGGCTATCATGGAGAGGCTAGATAAAAAATGAATAGTAGGTAAATATCAGCTCACTCACAGTGCTTTGCTCCTACCTTTCATGTCGATCATGCCAAAGTTGTTGCATCACGTACTAATCTGAAACAGGATTTGTAATCTTAACGCTTCACCAATGTAATCTAAACATATGACTCACACGAGAGGAATGAGGCAAACATAATTTATTTCTATAATAAATCTTTAAAATGGTTTCCAGTTAAGCAAAATTGATGTTACTCAACTAATGTCCACCATTTATCCAATAGCAAGTACTTAAAGGCAAGCTGTCATTCTTTGATCAAGTATCTTGGTACAACATATATCAATGAGACCATAAATTTTGTGGAAAAGCATGATCAATATTTCAACAACACACTATAAAACATACAAAAATAAACACGTGAAAAATCCCCTTCTTAATCTTTACCTTACAAATTCAAATAAGAAATTCAAAATGTGTCGTTTTGTTATTAGCCTTGGCATGTTGGCTTTTGAATGATTTAGCCACTACAATAAAGGCTTTTTAAATATTTCCTTCATTGAGGTAACCTTTTTATTTTGGAGTGCCTGGATCACCTTTCTGTTTCACAAAAATCACTAAATTCAAAATGGCTAGATATTGGTTTCTGGTACGATACAATGCAAGTGTGCTGTAGCCAATTGAAAATGGACATGTTTTGCAACATTATTTATCCCCCAAAAAGAGAAAGTATGAAAGTTTATGCATTTCCCACAATGCCAATAACAATAGAGCCGACATTTTCGAGGGTTAATCCGAAGCCGCAATGAATTTTACACACCTGCAGTAAAGTTACCCGGGTGTCACATCTTGATTGGATGCACCCCAGAATAACACACTTTTGTGGTGCTTTGAGGCAACTTCAGCGAGTTATAAAACTGAAAGGAAAGGTTTCATAATTGCAATGGATAGTATCAAACAACTTCAAACGCTCAACCCACCTCTGCCTATTATCTCTACCTTCGCCCACAACACAACAGATTCAAAGCCCAGCCATCCTGTCGGAGCACTAAGACCCCGTGCAGAGTAATAGCTAGGTAATAGTAGTGCTGTTGATCAGGAAGCACAGAGGTGGTCCTGGGGTTTATTCAATATTCAAGAGAGGCATTTGGTGCACCGTGGGAGCACCCAGCTGGAGAGGCGACAGTAAGGGAGAAGCTTTAGACCCCACACCAACCACATCCAGAACTCATTAGCACCAGGATGGAGGAGGGTGAAAGAGATGAATATTGCAGGTAAATGGTGGAGGAATTGAGTGAGAGGCACAGTGTTGATGAAAGAGTCAGACGTGGAGGTGGAGAGACAATGGAGGGAGTGATACAGACAAACAGGGAATCTGAACAAGAGAAATGAGAAAGACGAGATGGGAAATATGAGGCGTCAAGTGCTATCTGCATCTGATTATTGATCTTATATTGCATAGTGAAGCTGGTGTGAGTGGGCTGCACGACGTTTAAGAAGACAACCCACACATGCATCATCTCATCTCATTTTAAAGATGGGGGTTAAATGGAGAGAAGGGAATCAGCTCGACTCCACTGCAATTCAGCTCTAGGATGTGCAGAGTGAGAGAGATATATTGCTACATCGATTGACTACTAGCAGAGAGATCAGATGTACTTATAGCACACAGAGAACAAAGTGGCTTCAGGTCTACAATATGCACAGTAGAAGTAGTAGATCTTACAGCTTCCTACATGGGCTTGAACAGGCGAGTGTGACTGTTGAGTTACTCTGGTGTGAGCATGTACCACACATAAGTCCAGGCTTTAATACTTGCGTGCAGTTGTATGTATGTCGAAACATAAAGACTCACTTACATACGGGGCTATATGGGTGAAGTTTCCAATCTAAATCCATCAAAATGGAAAAATAATTATCACCCTGCCCTACTCACACATGAAAAAAATGTAATAAATCTGTATATGCAGTATATAGGCTGTATGTGAGTGAGGGCTCCACCTTTTACTGGACAGTTATAGCCTGGACACACACATACACCTGCACAGATAAACGCAAAAGGTGGGCATCACAATTGATTTTACAAGGAATCAGTGTTTTATTTTCCCAAATGGCTTTCATTTTAGATGAGACACATAAGCTATGTATGTGTGTGCGCATCTATGTGTGTCTAATTGTGTTGTATGGGCCGAGTGTCCACGCAGAAGTGGAAGACGGGAAGTGGAGGCGGATTAAGGTGGTGCTGGCAAACAGACGACATCAGTGCATGTAGACATGAGAAGAATCCAGAGTAATAATTGAGGCCTTTTGACCCCACATAGTGATTATTTTCAGCATGCCTTCTTCAGAGGGAATTCAAAATAGAAACACGATAATAAAATCAAATATTGCGTAGTTGTACAGACTCACCAACACATTCACATTCATCAACATTGGTTCCCAAAGCGGTTTGATTTATTAGGGTAATTCAAAAATGTGGTGCACAGTGCAGAATACATGTGTCGATCAGTTATGATTTATATTTTATTCTAGTTCCGGGGTATAAAACAAAAATACAGAATCACCCTATGATTACTATAAAAGGTATAGAGGACGCACTTCCTCGTTTCACTTTCAGAAAGGTCCATTAAAATAATTCTGAGTGATAGAAACAGCAAGCCTTACATTCAGGTTGATTTCAACATCAAAACAACTGTGAAAGCTCTCTTCATTTGTGCAAATGCTCGTCTCTGACACTGCACAGTACTGTGGCAGGATACTACAGTGCACATCATCACATACTATGCCAACTAACTGGCCTTTAGACAGGTGAGTGATGTGTCCGTCGCCTCCTCTCTAATAGTTTCTGGCCCGCTGCAGCCCCTGCTCTCACATGTCAATCATGTTATAGCTAATGCCATGTACACACGCACTCACACAAATGGACTGAGGGATGTTCTGTTTATGCTGTTGGCCTTGCACAACACCCCATCATATCACTCTTATCTCGCATCAATTGTTTCCAGTCTCTTCTCTCAGACTCTTTCATTTCTCATGCGTATTGGCTGGCTTCACTAACTAGGACATTGTCAAGTATGAAGTCCCATTATGGACAAATGTCAGACCAAATAATATCAGGAAGAGGTTGAAGGGTCTGATGACAAAGTCTAATGGGATTTAAATGATGAATTACTACATTTGACATCAGGCCTGGTCCTGCAATAGTAAATCATGTGCACCGCCTAATCCTCCCACCTGCATCCTAACATGCATTTAAAGTTGCTGCACAAGGTTTGATGTTTGGACTGGCCTTGTCTGAGCACCTGATTGCACATGCACGATGCCACTAAACCCGTGCTGTGCAAGCATCCAACCTTTCCTGCATCGTGTTCAACGTTTGGATTGCCCTGCACGAGCATTCAATCATACACGCACTGCTGCTGAGCGAGGCAGAGGCTTTCATTTACTCGCCGCAGGTATTTCAATCCACCATGCACGCACATCTCAGCCACACACGCAACGCCTCCTTCTCTAAGGTTCCCCTCGTTCAGTTTAGTCCGCACACCACAGACAAGCGTTATGCTGGCAAGAACAAGGTGTACATGCAAGAGAAAGAGAGGAAAGGGCTGAGAGTATAGCAAAGAGTGAGGATTAGGAGACAGCAAAAGAGAGTGAGGACCAAGTCATTTCAAACACACACCCGAAAAAAACAGTTTCTTAGGTCATCTATCGGACCAACTGTTAAGCATCCCAAGAATACAAAGTCCAAGATATAAGGCTCAAGCTTAAAGGTTAAGGCTGTAGTTAATCATTGATAGGCTGATGGTTGCTCATCTCCCTTGTTAATGCTGTGTAAAGCAGTTTGAGCTCAGATTAAGATGCTTAGGCTTTGACCACTTAAAGCTACATCACTGGCACAGGCTGTATCGTGGTGTAAGCTTGTGGACTCTATTCTAAGGTAATGGGTGACCTCAGCGCTCGACTCGCCTGACACAATTGCGTGTGTAAAATAGCTGTAGCTGAGCTTGGTATGTCTTATGTCAAAGGTAAAAATAAATAAATAACTTTGCTATCTAAAGCTGTGAATCAAATGAGACACATGAACATACAAGCAGGAAGCACTCACTCCTCTCCTGTCCCATCGTACATTGCCAAATAATTCACAGGGGCCTATTTGTTGTACAATATATATGTATTATGTGCTTGGCATGTTAGATGTGGCAGTTCCATGGACCATTAATCAATAGAAGGTGTCACATGTCACCGCCGTGTCTCTGGGAGTGAGAAGATGGGACACCCCCCTCTCATCACGTCGGCCATGAGACGGGCTTGTAGGACTCTGCCATTCTTCATATAGCCATCTGTAGACACGCTGTCCTTGAGCGGTGGAGATGAGTGAAGCATCGCTATCACAAACAGGATCGGGGGAGAGCATTTTCTTATCGATCCAGGTGTGATGGAGTGTACGGCAGATATTGACAGGATAAATGTGAAATGAGAGGAGAGGATGTGACGCCCACTTAAGCTGCAGCTTGAGAAGTCAGTTACCGGAGCATGTTTATGGGTGAGCGTGAACGTGAGTGATATCTTACATCATTTCATAAATCTATGCAAACGACCGACAGCAAATCTGAACGACGCAGGAGAAATATAACAGTCGTTCTACCCTTATTTCATCATACTGTATTTGATCGCTCTCCAGTTTTAAGAACACTTTTTGGGTCTTACTCATATGGTTACATAGTATCACTGCTTGGTAGCTAAACCATCGACGCAGAGAAATCAGTGAATACTCAGGGGGAGGTAGGAGGAGGGGGCTGTGAGTGATGCTATTCTGCCGCCTAGCTCCATAACTATTCTATTTATAAATTGAGATTTGATAGCGTAACCTGAAATCTCACTGTGCTCCCTGCTGCTGCCACTTGGCTGCCTATGAATGATTAATGAGCAGATACTGAACTGTAGAGACCATTATTGTTCTTTTTTCTCTCCCTCCCTCTCCATCCATCGCTCTATACAGTACACTGATTCCTTTGGGAGGGGGGGGGGGGGATTACATTGCATGAGTTAGTATTTTCCTCTGCTTACTTGGCCAGGTTATAGTGAATACACTGCAGAAAATGTTGATGTCCTTATATTTAGAATTAAAGTGATACTCCTGCCAAAATCTTTTGAGAATCAAATACCCCCTGTAGACTCTAAAGCTGGAATGTGGGACTTTTGCATATCAATGAACGTCAAACGAGCCAAACAAGCTCACACAATGCTGATTAAGCCTATTGCCGGCAGGGAAAGCTCTCTCAAAGCTCAGTGTTGTGGCGTCTAGTGACTGCGGCGACTTTACGGCGATGGCGCACGTAAGCCTGCAGGTGAGCTCACCGCATCTCCCCCCCATTTTTTTTTTAAACTTTAATCCTTTTCTAAACGCAGAGTGTCTTGTTATCTGGAGCATTCGCTCCAGATAGCTGCTGCTCCGTCGCTATAGTTTCTCCCATATGATAATTACTCTCACTGCCAGAGGGGGGAGACAAAAGTGCCACACTCCGGTTTTAAAGGCCCTCAAAACCTTTTTTTGTCAATCAGCTTCTCACTATGAGTAATGGCAAATGACAGACTTTTAAGTTAAATTGATCATTTCACATTTGAGATTTATGATTTTCTTTTTTTCTCTGTGCTCTTTTCATTGCTTTGAAAAGGTAACATACTCCTGTGCACCATTCAGGATTAAGCAACATTTTAAACAGGCTGATGACAGTTGGTGGGTTGTTTTGTTAGTGTCAATACGTTTTATCAATCTACGCCAACGCAGTCTTGATGTAGCAGATAAACTGAGTTTTTCAGTGTAACTTCAAGGGAAATAGTAGGCTAATACAGTACATTGACTAGTTGTGTTGCTGAGAGACAGATAAGTAGATTGATACTACATCGGTAAATATAAAGTTACAGCCATCAGCGTGTTAGTTTAGCTTAAGCTGAAGCCTAATAATTCAATGGTATATCTCATTTGTTCAATCTGTGGAAAAACAAGTGTAAAATGACGCAATGTGGTTTTATCGGGGGTTATGTGCCAGACTATTTTCTGGCCCAGCTCAGTAACTTTCTGGAGTCTTACCGTCACACCGAGGTTGCCAGGCAACCAGTGAAGAAGTTACTGTGTCTTGCCAAGAAACAGACGAACTACAATTACAGCAGCATAAACCTCACAGCGCTTGAGATGCAGGACACAAACTCCTCCCTACAAACTCTCACTCTGCTGCCATTTGAACACATTTCTACTTTTTACAGCCACTTTTTTGGAGGTGGGTGTTTCACAGTCACAATATCTGGGAATTGGAATAAGATAAGCAGCCAAATTTCACCTGTGGTATGAATTTATGAGAAACACAAGACTATATTTCTGAGGAAAATTTACAAGGTAAATGACTCCACTAGTACCAAGCTAATTTATTAATTAGCTGTAATGTAAATGCAACTTCAATTTCAAGAACACTTCACATACTTGGCTAAATGTCTTACTTCTTTAGACAAAAGCATATTTACTCCAAAAAGAAGTCCCTTATCTTATGATCAATAGTTTTGTTTAAGGCACTTAGCTTGGCCTTTAAACGTCTTCCCTCCTACTATCTTTAACACGCAGTAACATTTTGTATTCTCTCCACTCTATCATTTTCCTCTGAAGTAAAAAAAAAGAAGAAAAGATTCACACATGCACAACCACACACAATTCTATGTGCAAACACACACTGCACGTCTCTGATGTAACACAATGTTTCATCTTCCAACCGGAAAAAAAATAAAATAGGGGCAACTCAAAATTGCTTATTAAAAAAAAGCTGTATCACATGTTTACTGATGCTCAGTTAAGTATTAAGATATTTGACAGAACCGCCAGTAAACGGCAGTGTAATATTCATCCCATAATAGGTTATGTATGGGCAGTGCAAGGGAAGCCCACACACAGGCGAATTATGTTGTGAGTGGGCAAACATTTCACTGGAGACAGCCAGCATTTGCAAATTACTATCTTTTAAGTTGGCAGACATCTCGTTTCTCTGCCGGAGAAAGCATTTAGAGCCCATACTTATGGGATTGTATCTGTCCCATTTGGTCGAATGATATTCAGATGTCAATCTTCCCCTTGCTTTTCAATTAAATTGTTAATGAAGGCAACCATAAATAAAGCATGGGTACACAGAACACGGTATGTAGGAGAGAGAGGAAGAAGAAAAGAAAAAACACGGCCTCTGTGCCAAAGCAAGAGGATGATGCTGGGAACACCCAGATGGCTTCATGAGCAACGATGTCTCCCTCTCTCTCATTTTTGTTATCCCATACATTCTCTGTCTTTTTTTTTTCACTACTCTCCAAGGATGGCAGCATCTTGTTTTCATGCAAAGTAGAACAAGAATGCCAGGTGGGAAAAGGAAAGGGCGGATGCTGATTGCTCATAAACAGTTAAAGCTCGGCAGAATAAAAACAAATGCTTTGAATGAAGGAAACAGTGATCATTTTCTATTGTACAGCGAGATGCCTCTCTATCACATTTCATATCCTCTTACTTTTATGCCTGTATGTCTGATAAAGACTGGACGATTTCTGGGCTGAGGTTAGCTTATCAAAGGTTGGTTGTTATTGCTGTAATTGTTGTCAGATAGAAGAAAATCGAGTTTGCTTGAGGTCTTTCAGATAAAGTGTTGCCGTTGCATAGTTTGTCCACCAGGGACTGCACACTAGTTCAGCTGTATATAGGCACAACATTGAAATATTATCGACTTAATGCATTGATATGGTGAATAAGTTAGCCCACAATTGCTAACGACAAAAATGAGAAAAACATTAGCGTTGATTTGAAGTCGAATATGAGCACAACGTTCTTTTAGCTCTGATTTGGTTTCCACCACCTCCGGAGGGAAATATCTGAATCTTTAGCTGCTAAATGCTGCACCAGCAAATGTTCACCAGCTCTAAACTGCAGAATAGGGAGATCATTCTGTGTGGGTTGACTCCTTTCACATTAAACATTTCTTCTCATTTTTAAAATAAAAATATTGATTAGTGCAGCTTTAACAAGTAAGAAAATCAGTATCCAGTAGCCTAATGAATCCATTGTTGGTCTGGCTGTAATGTGTTTTCTTACATGTGCATCTGTGTGTGCTGTATATCTGCACTGTATGTGTGCGTCAGTAGCAGTATTCCTTGATCGCTCAAGCAAAGGATTACATTACAGAGGTTGAGCAATATGGAATCTAATACAGCACTGCAGCACTGCTGGAGTTCCAGTGACTTGTCCCAAGTCTGTAAAGAAGCTTGTGGTGGGAGGGCCACTGTAATTGGTTATACATCCTTGAAAAAGCTCCCCTGAAGTCAATATTACTCAGACCACCAAGCCCATTTCCCTTTTTCCCCTCTCTCTCTTCCTCCATTCACAAGAAAGACAATAACGTAATCCTGCCGATTTATCGCTCTCACCCTCTCCTCCCTCCTTCTCTCATCTTTCCTTCTCTCTTCATCTCTCTCCATTAGACGGCTAATTTGATTTGCAGGCTATCTCTTCTCTACTTACAGCAAGGGTAGAGATGGCCTGAAGATATCAGTCAAGAGAAGAAGAGGCATAACATGCTTTTACAGACCAGTGTTTCCCTATGCATAATTTATACGTCATTATGGCTTCACATAGTTGATCATTATTCTCAGCAATTCAAAAGCCATTGCTGTCTTGTTACGAGGGGTCACAGTTTGGCATTTTATTGTATGACACTGTATTACCGCAGAGTCGATAAAGTGACCACTGAGCACAGGTACACAGAGCAGGTAAGTCACTTCCCTGGGAACAGTGCCTGTAACCATAGTGAATGTGTTACCCTTGGGAAAGTATTTTTACAGCAATTTTCCATTCAACAAGCCGAAGGTGTGCATTTATCCGGCGAACTATGATAAGCTGACGCTAAAACTGACTTCAAATGCTTTCCTAAGATTTTTGGGCTTTTTAGCCGGGAGGTTAGGGTAGAGCGTTGAGTTTTGATCACCCAGAACTGATGGGATCAACTCTAATGGTAAGATAGCAACCGGGTTCAAAATGTTTGGATGACACATACTGCTCTTTGCTCTATTTGTTGTGAGGTACTCGGGATGGCCATTCATACGTCAAATAGTGTTATATAGTAAAAGACTTTGGTCAGCAGGTATATACCTCTATGACTACCTATCTGTACGCTATGTTACAGATTTGCTTTCCATCTTCACAAACCTTTTCTTGCACTGATATGAATGTAGAATGCTACAGTAGTAGTAGTTGCTCCATCCTACAGTCCATCAGAACACTGTCAAAATATTACATCACGTAATTTATAACTTAACTATCATAAATCCATATAGTTGACGAATGGGACACCCTAGAATTATTTTTTTTGTAGAGGAAGACATGTAAACAATGAACGATAATATGAGGGAGGCAACATTTAAAACTGTTGACTTCATCCCTTGTGTGAACTGAATGTTTAACGCACATACACAAAACATAATTTCTCCATCATTTTCCATTCATCAGGAAATAAGGGGCTGGAGAAGAAATGTTATTATCACCCCCTCGATCTGAGATGAGTCTCACAGCCAGCGCCACAGGAAATGCATTACTTAGAAAACACTCTGTTGAGATGTACTGGAGATGACAGTATTTTTAGACAACAGACTTGCTAGTACATCAATGTTGAGTGTTGGGTATAAGACACATAGTGAAATGTGCCTGCAATTTCAGTCGGATACAGCATGTTTCACATTTCATATAACTTCGTACTCATTTACACAAACACAGCCCATATGCTGTATGTCATATCTGTATAGCTTTCACTGAGACAAGAGTTTTTTAAGAGATCTGAAGAGTTTAAAGGGTAATACAGAAAAGGCATCCGACACAGCAGAGGAATCAGGAAGTGGTGGGAAATAACAAGGTACAACACACAAAGGAACTATTCTTTACATCTGGAAATGATTATTGTGAGCACTCACCTATTCCGCAGTGACTCAGTGTTGAAACAAGTGAAAAGCATATATCCACACTACATGTATCACACACACTAACATACAAAGTAATACACCCGTGCGACCAGACAAACTCAACATGCTTACATCCCAGCCTTACGTCAATCAGCAGCACATTGTGTGAGGCTGGACATGAGTCCTCATAAAAACACTGGTTGAATAAACCACAGGGGAAAAGAATTGAATAATCAAATGTGGCTCTTCACTCGGCCCGCATTTCCCAACATGTGACTCGTTGTGGGCTTGCTGGATTATTGCTAACAGATTATTCCTCTAGAACCAGAGGGGAGTCGTGCCCTAGGGTTTAGCTCCGCAAGGGACAGCACTCCCCTCTGAGTAGAAAACGAGGTGGAGGCCGGATACCCGACTGGTTTTTATGGTTGCAACACCTTTGGTGGTCGCCTTCGCTCTTCCAGGAAAGCTGCACATTACATGCACGCACATGTAAAGACACTAAATATAGTTATGTCCCTATGCTTTTTGTAGTACAAGGGTTAAGTTCTGCCGCTCTTTGCCTTCACGATACCTCTTTTCTCATGTCTCTTAACAGAACATTAAGCACACAACACCACAGAAATCACTTGGAAGGTAGTGAAATAAAATAAAAACAGAAAGATAAAGATAGTGTGCATTTGAAAAAGGTGAGAAAGAGAGAGAAATGGAGACAATGACTTTAGTGTAAATGATGCCTATAAAGCCTAACATGCAACAGCAATACAACGTTTGCCTGGATTTCACAAATGCTGCTGCATTATGTTCATTACACCTAGCAATTACGTAACATGCTTTGCTGTGGCAAGTGGAACTGCAGAGGGCTTAATTTTTGGGCGGAAAAAAAGCACACTTTGTGCACACAAACAGCAGCACAGCAGTCACCCCTCCGGCCACTCAAGTTATCTACAGAACACTAACTTCTACAAAAGCATTTTCTTCATTATGAAGTATTATATTTTTTTCAAATGTCATTGCTAGTCATAATAACTGGTTAGAAATTCAGACGGATTTTCTCCATACCGTCAAAAATGGATGAGCCCAGTTCCTCTTCCCCTCCCATCATGTGTGTCGAACATGATGCTCATTTGAACAAATTCTGGCATCGTATCAATTAAAATATGTCGATTATCACTAACAACCATTCTGAACAAACCTCTTCCTGAACAAAATGATTAATCTCTCATGCTACAGTACCTACATGCGTCTACATAACAGGTATTACAGATAGTTAGATACATAAAATAAATCAAGAAATAGGGAAATAGTAGAGAGGTGAGCAGTCATTCTGAAGAGACACAAAACATCTCTTCTGGGGCTACTAGGCCACTGATACTGGCCCTAGAGTAGCATTCACCACAGCTGTCTTCATTTGCCAACACATTGTGATTGCACTTTGCAGTAGTATTGACTTTGTGTTAAAGTCTGTCACAGAAACTCACAGCAAGCTCCTTCTGCATTCGTCTCCACCTCCTCGCTCTCCCTCACATCCTCCACATCCTCCTCAGTCCATGTCCAATATTCTGATATTGACAGATACACTGTGGCTGTGAAAAAGCCAGTTTTTTTCACGTATCCTAAAAAATATCTTAGGGCAATGGTTAATGAACACCGTCCAAAAGCTGGGGAAACTCTGTCAACATTTTAGGTGAATTGGGTCCAAACGACTCTTTCTCTGCAGTCCATAAATATGTTCAGTATGTTCCAAACACTCACACTTTAAATCATCACGCATGACCCTCTGGAGATCGCAAGAACAAGCATGCGTTGGTTTGCAAACATTAAAAGCATCCGCCCCCTGCTCTTGCGCTGGTCAGAAATGCTCTATCCTAGATCACTCATTGGCTTCTGATGATCTCCCTAAGTGCCACCTACACACCCATTCACATAACATAGTATCCTTTTTTTGAAATAGCCTCAGAGATTCTTCTTCACACCTTGGATTGTCAATTTTTTTTTTAAATTGAATCATCAGATTGTTTTGTGAAAGACCGAGCAGAGTTAATTTTCAGTTTTGTTTTCCGTCTCTGGTGACATTGTTTCTGACTTGAACTGAAGATATACAGTACAGCACATCAATGGCGTTGCTGACACATGTAAAAAGCTGAGAACACAGTCAACCTGCATGCATTTCAACATGGCAAGTGTGCATTCAGGCTCACTCAAATATCTCTTCACTCTTCCACCGCCCAATTTTTTTTTTTCTCATTTCAGCCTTTTCTCTGTTTTCTGAGTGTATAAGTACCTTTATTTGATATTCACATAAACGCATTACTGTGCTGCGCAACGTCCCTCACCCTCAGGGGAGGCTACATTTTTCTACACGGTTTCTCCAGAGAGAAGAGAGCACATTCCTCTCCACTGCTCAACAGCCGTCCAGTCCTCTGGGCAACAACTCCGCCACCTCCCTGCTTGTCAGAACACCTCTTTGCCATGCAAATTGCTTTGTTTTTTTGACGCGCTCGCTCTTCCCAAGCATCCCCTTTGAGCAAAAGTCAGTTTGGGAAGAGAAAAGAGGTCTTTTCTCCTCATTTCAAAATTCAGCCTTTCAAACAGTTTGAGCCCATGCTGAGAGGGGAAATGCTATGTCCTGGTGGATTTATGACTACAGGGTCAAAGGGGCTTGGGTTTCCAATTGGGAGCTTTTTGTGGGTGTGAGGTATACAGTGTTTAGCTGAAATGAGTGAAAGAGTGGCTGTGGCTGTAGCTGGGAATAGAGTTGGCAGAACTGGATGGTTTCAATCACGAGTGCTTCACAAGGTTATTGATTGCTTTACGTTTCTGACAATAGATGTATAAGTGAGTAGGTTTCCTTGTTATTTCAGCGGAACAGCAATGGTCTTTTCTGAGAATATTTGGCCACTTCCACAGTAGTGGATGTCCCAAAAGGCTGAAATAAGAGTGTAACAATTTTACATAATGTCTTTTTACATAACGTGTTGTATCGCCTCTGATTTGTATCAAAAGGTTAGATGTTTAGATGTCTTTTAAATATTCTGACACACACATGCATGCATAAGCGCACGATGCATGTTGCGTTTTTTCTCGAAATTCTGATCTGTCTTCCAACCGCCATCTTTTCTTCTTCTTTGGCTATATTCTTTCCCGTTTCCTCTCTCTCTCACACACGCAGATACACACAGCTTAATTTCATCTCTTCAAACTACTTTATTCTTATTCAACCACCTCCACACCGAGCCAACTTCCATTCAGTGTGGATTTGTGTGACTGATGGAGCTTTGAGGGGAGTGGAAGCAGCATTCACCTCCCTGGAGCGTGGCTGGAGGGTGGTAAGCACCTCCCTTCTGCTGCACACAGACACACATACTAAAAAGCCACTGTCCAGGTTTTCCACTTGCCTGCGTTAACCCAGAAGGAACCCTAAGGTGAGGCTGACATAAATAAGATTTTGCAACACAGGGACCACAGGGGCCACAAAAACAAACAGGACTGAGAATCACTCCTTAAGGGGGATTTCTACTGTCAGTCAAGAGGCTATAAAACAGTGAGTAGTAAAAATGCATCTGGTACCATTGAACAGAATGGCTCCAAACATTTAGTTTGAATGTTTAATTTTCAGCCCTAAAGAGATAGTTGGGAAAAAACTAACTGTGCTGGGCAGAGCAGAAAGAATTATTACTCGACAGACAGAAAACTCAACGAGAGGAAAAGAAGGAGAAAGAGGTGGACGAGTGTAATTGTATTAAGAGCACTTAAGCAAAAGACAGACTTAGTTCTGATCAACTCGCAAGGACTTTTTCTTCTGTCTTAAAGAAAGGTTCTGCTAAAAAAAGACTTCACAATGTAACTCGATCACCATTACTGGCACTGCCACAAAGGTCATATTAGGTTTATTTACCAATTAGCAATTTGTCTTACTTTTGTTGACTTTTCAAAGCAACATGCGGTAAGAAAGCTCTATAAAAGCCAAGTCATCTGTGCTGACAGTGCTGACGCATCGGTAATACAGTGAATTTGCCTTGATAATTGACCAATTGCACCAACAAACAAGTTAAAACTAACTTACAGGAACTATACAGCTTATAGGAGGTGGAAACTACTTTAAATACCTGGCAACCCAATATGTTCTTTGTTAGTTAAAGTGGTTTAGGTCTGACTACTATAGTGTTAAGAAGTTGCAGGACGCCTCTGTCTGAGGTTGTCAGCATAAATTCTGTAACTGGAATATGGAAAACATTTTTGCAAAATGTTACAGTGCCTGTAGATTCCCCTTTATGCCCCCAACATTAATGCATGTATTAACTATGATCATGGAAGGAAAAGTGCATTTATGCTCAGAAATGCTTCTTGGCCTTCTCTGACACTTTCACTGGCAGATGAACACATATATAGTAACAATGGAAGTTAGATGTCTAAAGGTACAGATAATGTGAGTGAAAATACCCCCACAACATGACATGATCGTCATATCTACATGTCATGACAATAGACACAATCAAAACATAATCAGGAAAATGCCTTTTTATCCTCACAGAATCATTGTTTGGAAGAAGACCTTCAGTGGAGCTACCAGCCACACACCTCTCTCTCTCTGCCGTTCTCTCTCTCTTCTATAAGTTGACCATTATTATAGTGGCATACAGCTGCAAACGTGACATGGGTGTCAATGCAGCCCGTTCCCACACTCAGCATGCTGGGTATAAATCAGCGACTCATCTCCAAGACACAGGCTCCAAGGTCCTTCAATGTGAGACGTGCTATTACTTTAGGTCTCTCCCTATTCCTCTCTCTTCTTTGCTTGAACTCTCAGATGTCATTGCTGTATCTCTATTTTGGTTTCCTATGACGATGTTATTCCCTTTGATGTTGTTTTGTGGAGAGTATAAAAGGTGGATTTGGCGGCCTACGTGTCAATGTATCAATATCATATTAGACCATATAACATCAGGGTGCCTTCTTTTACTTTCACACAAAAATAGCAATATTCTGCTGCATGGGGCCTAAGCCATGCGGATAACCTGCAAACTCAAAGCTTATTTTATCTCTGATTTAGTAATCACCAGAGAAGCTATGGTCTACTAGAATGACACCTAAATACGCCAATGTATTCACCTAAAAATCCTACCTTGATCAACAGTTCAGCTGCCACAAGGAGAGTCAGGAGAACAGAAGACACATTGAGCTAGTTATCAGTCACTGTGGTATTAGAGTGGTACAAGTTAAGAGGAATAAATAACAGGACTGTGAGTGAGCCAGGGTTAAGGCCCTTATTTTGTGTGTAAATTATACTACCCACAGAATTTTAAGTTATTCTCTGCCTTTTTTGTATTCCTTAGTAATCACTAACAAAGCAGGAGTGATAAGGAAAGAGGGGGAAATAAGAAAACTGGAAGAAAATCAGTATCCACAGTAAAAGTGCATGAATCCTTATCTGAAACAAGCCTGATCTACAGCCAAGTTAGCGGCACTGTGAGGCTCTGTGAGGCTGTACATAGGTACAGCGGTGCTTTGAGCTGAATGCTAACCTCAGCATGCTGACATGTCAACCCTGGCACTAGAGGAAAGACAGTAGGATACATTGACTGGGAAACATGAATCTCTGTATGACATTTCATGACAATCAATCCAATAGATGTTGACATATTTCAGTTTGGATCAAGTTGGTAGACTGGCCAACCAAGCGACTGACAGAGCAAGATTGCCATTCCTAGACCCATGCCTCTAGTGTGGCTATGTATATAAGGTCTCAGAAAGTGTGTCACCGGAAATATTTATACATGTGTGTGTTTATATAATCGTGTACATATGTGTGTGTTACTGCCAATTGTTAGAATCAACAGGTCAGAAATCCAAGTTAGAAGTCACCTAAACGATGTCAATACTACCTCAGCCTGGCACAAGAGCCATCACACAGAACAGATGTGGGTGTTGGTCTTAGATCCCTGCAACTGAAGGAAAATTAATTACCAAGGGTCTGAGTCAATCAGCCATGGATTTTCAATTACTCTTCGAATGGTGTGGCCATGAAACAGCTTCAACTGTGAAATATGCTGTAGAGAGGTCTGAGAAAACAGGAACCGGTGTGGGGATTCATTTCAATGAACTGCCCTCAACACACATTGAATTTTTCAATGATGGTATCTGATAGCATCTGGCCTCTGATGTGGAGGGCCACTCCACTGAGCACAGGGGGGAGGGAGAGAGAGACAGAGAGAGAGAGAGACAGAGAGAGAGAGGGAGAGAGAAGAAATGGCTGCGAACCTGCCACAGGGCTGATGCAAAGTCTGTACCAGCTATACAGAACCCTCTCTCTCTCTCTCTCTCTCTCTCTCTCTCTCTCTCTCTCTCTCTC
>CALSBV010012213.1:7668929-7696535 GCA_943590825.1 Bovichtus diacanthus
TCTCTCTCTCTCTCTCTCTCTCTCTCTCTCTCTCTCTCTCTCTCTCTTTCATGGCCTCCCTCCATCTTACCTTAGCTCTCTTCTTTACTCTCTCTGACTTTTCAATTTCCAGAGACCTGCAGGGGCCAAAAGGCTAGCTCAAAGAGGACTGTAAATTTTTAAAATTCCATCTCCTGGGTTGCGAAAAAGACATGGCAGGGGTCTGGGGTGGGTTGGCAGTCACGTAACATAAAAGACTGAGCATGATGACACCAAAGACTGAATACCACTCAAACCTTTGCTTTCTGCAGGACATTGTTGCACTTAATAGGTGGTGCGATATTGGAGGGTTTTATATTTTAAGCCTGTTTATCTTCTGATTCTTCTGTGAATGTTAAACTTTGTTTTAACATCTATAGTTCTAGAAGTTGAGCTAGTGGAATATTTTTTTTATACAAAACTAATTCTAATAAAATACATCATTGTTCAAATAAAAGCTAATAAAATATGGTAATAAACCAACACTGTCTGCTAAGAATTATGTTTATATACTTTAAAAATTCACAACAGCAAATCTGTTTTTGTATGAAACATTTTGCTACCCACTTATGTTTTCCAACAACTTAACAATGGAACTTTGTTATTATTGTACGTATCTGCCAAGTTGCAACATGTTTGTACCCAACAAAAGGTTTTTCACTGACAACATATTTAATTTATTACAATTTTCTCTCCTGCAATACAATATCTGATGGTAGCAACTAAAGCATGATACATGACACATGATTTTTATGGTTCTCTTCAGGCAACATTTGGTTGTGGTTAGGAAAAGAACGAGGTCTTGGATTAATAAAGTCAACAGCGAAGTTACATTCTTTATGCTTTATATTTTGGAAAACCATTCTAATGCTTGGTACTGGGATAACGGGAAGAATACTGCTATTATTGAGAAGACGCATCAGTAAATTAAACAAAAAGGAATGGATTGAATCCTCTGTATTCTCTGTGATGATCATGTTCCACAGATTATAGCCCCCATTCATAGACAAAGGAGACCTAGGTAAACGCTGAGGAGGAGAACTTAACCCTCATAACCTGCAAATATCCGTTTAGAAAAGCAAAGGCGTGTGTTCAAGGGTTCACTGCTTACCCCTTAATTATACCAATTAAGCTCATTACTCCCACTGTTCTCTGCCGGTGGGGGAAAAGGAAGTAATGACACAAGTTTACCTCTGCAGGATAAACACCCGGTCCAAGTAAAATATCTATACAGGCCCGATGCTCGCTCCATCTCTCTCAGCCCTACGGATCGATGAAAGCAGGTTGGAGAGTTCAAGGAGGAGGGGGTCAGTATGGATGATGAGGGGGAAGGGGCAGTTGTTCAGGAAACCAATCGATGGAAAAAAATGAATATTTCACACTCACGAGCACATTGTTGTCTTTTGATAGCCTACTATGAATTCTCTCTCTCAAGTTGTCTGTGGTAAGTGTCCCACACTTCCTTGTGCTATAAAAATCCCTCTGGCATGGACGAGAGGAAACAGGATGAAACATAAATCATCGCTGTTGGCCTGTCGATAAACCGTGTAAAGTTTGAATTGGGTGTTCTTATTTTCACGCACCATCAAAATCTTGTCTCTGTGTGCGGTTTCTGCAGAGTGTCCTAATGACACCACAGAAAATGTCAAGATTATTATTGGCCAAGTTGTACGCCAGATAATGGGTGGTTGGCTCTGAATTGTGTGTGTGTATGTGTGGGAAAAAAACCAAGAAAGTGCCAGTGGTTACTTTCAATTATGTCCTTATTCATATTTAATGGTGTTTATTGGAGCTTAAGGTCAATGGTGGTGTGTTTATGTGCATTTCCTAACACTTGGGGATGGCAGCTGGCAACCTGCTGGTAAGTCTGCGCTGTCTCTTTAAAAATGCACGGCCTTCCACCACAGGGAGCGGTGACACCCCTGGCCTTAACCTATTGAGCGGTAAATATCAGGTAACATGGGAACAATGAAAATCCACATCTCACGATCTTCTTTCTCCCTTGCAACCTTCCAAAGTGATCCTTGAGTGTAAACACTACAGTTCCTGCTTCATTTAATGAAAGAAATCCATTTATGATCACTGACGATTTGGAGCACTGTATTATTTCCTGTGCATATATGCTCAAGTTCTAGCCCTAGGAACTCTGTATACATCATACTGTGAATTCAGATGAGTTAGCAGCGATAGATCTTGTTTAAACACGGAGATTTATTAACCGAGACAGGAAGTGGTTTGAGAGGCCAAGCGCCAGGGTGTGTGAAGGGAATTTGATACTATATCAGCATTTAGGAAGATGAATCATTCCTGTATTTTTCACTGTGATACAATTCCAAGGTACCTGTATTTCATGCCTGATTTCGTACAACTAAGACATGAAAGCACTTTTATGCAAAAATACAAGAGCTGGTGTTCAGGAAAGAACCACAGGATCCCTTTGAACTGAGAGTTAGGTGTCACCCTCCCAACAGCAGGTGATGGCATTGAAACTGGCATTGAGCTTTCAATGGAGAAAAGAAGCAATCAATATGCAGAATAAAAAGCATCTGAGAGTACAACGTAACGTAAATCTTTTTTTTTTTAAGTAGGATAATGCACGATTGTTTGTGATGGTTTTATACTGTATTCAGCCTCAAGATTTATCCATTGTGCTTTGTTTGATCAAAAATAGCAATGCCGTTAAGGGAGGAATACAAAGCTTCACAGAGCCAGACCACATCTGGCAGGCTCTATTTCACTGTAAAAATAAGACAACTACATAAAAAATTAGAATTGAACCATTAAAACTAGACACGGTAGGGCGCCCAGATAGCTCACGTGGTAGAGTGGTGGCCCATTAACCATTGCTGAGAATTCAGCACGGTGGCCTCTCTTTCTCCCCCATTCAACTCTATCTGTCCCATCTCTATAATAAAGGCAAAAAGGTTTTTTTGGTAGTTTTCTAGCAGTCCATGTTTGTTTCCCGGTCAAAAGCAACAACTAATACAGTCATTTCAACCCAACCACTGGTTTGTTCGATCCGTCAGGTGTAGGAGGGTAACTGTAGATATCTCAAGGAGGGAAAGAGCTATCACTCATATCATTTACAGCACATTAAAAATTATGTCGTACTCAATAATGAAAACGAATTTATTTTAAATGATGCATGCAATAGTTTAAATGACCCAAGATCGGGTCAGGGGCGAAAGCTGGGAGGTTTCCAATGACCCGTTCACCCCTCTTGCTTGGACCACGGCCATCTGCGAACTCAGCCTTTATTTTGATCTCAACTATACATCTGTAAAGTTTTGCGATTTCATCTTGCACGATTGCGATACAATCGCTGTTACAAAAACAGTCCACAGACATATAAAACACAAGTACTCATAACTGCTTCTAAGGTAGAACCGGCTACAGTAGGTGTCTCCAGCAGCACATTTCACCATGATGACAGACACAGACTCACAAGGTGAAAACATTACCAGCGTCAACTTCATTGTAGCGGCTGGTAATCATATTACAAAAATGGACAAGACATGCAGTAGCTGAAAAGCAGCACTGTACTTGGTTGCAGGAATACCCAGAAACTCACTTTTAATGCCAGAAGGGTATTTATAAATTTAAAGGTTGGTGCAGGTGAAAATGCACCTACCTAGTCAGTATGACGTGTGTGTGTGTGTGTGTGTTGTACAAGGAGATCAGACCAAATGCACTCTGTGCTCGAACATTCTGCCCCACTTTCCCCTTTTTTCTTATGCCAACCTGTGGAGTTCAGTGGACGTCACATAAGTGTGTGTGTGTGTGTGTGTGTGTGTGCGTGTGTGTGTGTGTGTGTGTGTCTTTGTCTGTGTTCGTGGGTCTATCTATATGCAGGCAATCGTGTGCAGCTGTATGACCGTGTTTATACATATACTGTATATGATGTGTAAGTGTGTGCGTATGAGACACAGAGGTATAAGGACAGACAGAGTCCACTCTGTGCTAATGATCTAGCTGTGCTGCTCTGTCTGCTTTGTCTCTCAGGCCATCCTGCTTGCAAACCACTAAAAGGTTTGAATTAAAATTTTAAACAGAGCTGCGCCGTGCTGCCTGCATCTCAGGACATTTATATATAAAACACACTTCACATTACACTTCACTAACTGTGAGTCATATGGTTTTTGTGCTGTCTGTCAAGTCGGAAACCCTTCCTGTGACTGTAAGCTGCTCAGAAAAAAAAGCCAAAATACGACTTAAGAGTCAACTGTTGTAATAATAGGTTTCATGTTATGTCTAGTATTGCTGTCTTTTTAACATTCAGTCATTATACAGCATTGTTTGGACAAACAGCATATCCTTGATGTGCAGTTCCATCGAATCAAGAGTTTGGAGCTATTTTAGTGGACAATCCTGTACTGCGTTTGGACTGTGTTGTGACTTAAAACACACTCTCGTGCAGCAGATTGCCTGTTGAGGGACCATACTGTCAAGCAACATGTTTTGTAGTATGGTCCTTAAGATATTCTATTTAATATCACACAAGATAAGGGTGTGTTTCGAACAGCTGCGGCGTTGCAAATGTTATGAAACATCCTTGCGTCCAAATAAGCCATGGTAAATGTGTTATCTATTCAAAGTGAGATGTACACTGTATTACCGGATTTAAAGGACAGCGTCATAAAGAAATTGCCTGCTGCATAACGACGTAATGGCACCAGTTAGAAACCATAAAAAAACTTAAAGGCTGCCATTTGACAACACCCATTTTTCCCATTTTCCATTCTCCATATTACACGGTGAAAGTGCCCAGTCATTTTGAAGATGCACATCATGATACCAATTTACATGTAAATGTGTTGCTGCAGCTACAAAACAAAGATACATCTTTATACAAACGTCACACTACAAACATATCATAATGCAGCAGAAAGCATGTTATGACTATTCATGAAAGCAGTTTCCTAGCCATGTCTTTCTGCGCTCTGAAACAAGTACAAGCCCCTATCTCTGCCGGCATAATTAGAATATGGGACTTCTTCGTGCCAAGCGCTTCACCACGTCTTCACCAATTATAGCAATTTCTACTTTGTGTGCCCAAGGGTTTCTGAGGCCCTTTGAAAAAGAAAACCCCTTTTGTTACAGGAGAGGGTTAGAAAGAAAAGAGATTTGACATGGAGTGAGAAAAACATGTGAATGTTATGTGCGAGCCTACGACAGCCTGCATTGCACATCTCTGCTTCTGCATCTGTGCATGTATGGGCATGTTCATTTATCCATCTGAACAATTGTTTGCCTGTTTGTGTTTTAGTATGAGTGGCACAGCTGTTCAAAGAGGACACCAACTGGCAGTGGGATTTGTCATTCGAGAGGAGAGAAGCCGTTTGCCTACTGTTCACCGTCTCCGAACAGAAAAATAAGCTTGGCAAATCACGTTAAATTTACCCACTGGCCACAATTTAGGGAAAAAGGCAGGGTAGAATGGAGGGAACGCTCAATCCATATATGGATACAATGGCAAAAAATGTTATTAAAAAGAAACAAAAATAAATAAAAAATACCAATCATGTAGTCGTGCAGACATTAGGGACCCATTACTCTGTGATGAATCAAAGATGTCAATAACTTGTGTATCTTCTGTGTCAGAATCTATGATTGGAATTGAATTGAGTGGACATCACCCCTGAAACACTGATCGACTAAATCAAACCGGACTACTCAGAAATCGTTTACGGCGGCGTTTAAAAATGAAATTATGAATCACGGACACATGTGACAAGCCTCATACACCGAATGCAGGTCCATATCTGTTGTGATTATGCTTTCTTTAAGTTAATGTTGCCTGAAACTAGAGTGAACATTATCATTTATCACCACTTATATCACACTGGATTCCATTTGCAGTCGTAGACTAAGAAAGAGAGGTATTGAATGACTGCGCCAACAGGGAATGAAAATAGCATTGAGCTCAGTATCAACCTCAAGGAGGCTTAACGCTTCCGCATTCTGATGCCCCGATAAAGCGAAAGAGGATCGTGTGGGAGGAAAGAGTGACAAAGAGGAAAAGGAATTTAATCAAGTAAGGAGGTGGATGGAGTGTTCGAGCCTTTCTGCCTGGATCTGAGGTTTGTTACACAAAACACTTTGATCACTGTGAAGATGGATGCAATTCGATATACTAAAGAGTTCAGGCGTAGGTGTAGTTATTAAGGTAGCATAACTAAGGTAAACACTGCCATCAGGAGCACAGATGAACACTGGCTTACTGTACTGCGCCTCATGCTGAAGTAAACAGACCTTTTGGAGAATTACTGCAAACTATAATAGAAACTTTTCTTTTCTCAAGTTGAACCAGTATTTCTCGTGCACTTTGATAGCATGACGCTTATCCTCCTGTGTGGTTTGCTGGCGTCGGTGTTTGTTTATGCGTGTTGTGTGTAGGATTTTAATTATCCAAAAAGGAAAATCTACAGTGGAAATGGGGTTATATCATTACTGTACATGTATACTGTACAGCAGGGAGGGGAGGCAGAAGGAAGATGGAAAGCACTCTGTAATGATCTTAAGAGTCTTTCTCTCTTTCCATTTCCTCTCTCTCACCCACTAAGTTGGTCCTCATCTTCTTTCTCCCTCCCTCTTTTCTCTCTCTCTCCCCCTCTTCCTCTGTCTCTCTCTGAAGGGGCGTTGATGTTTCAGATATTAGTGAGCTGTGTCAGACAGTTAAACTGCCCTTTATCGATCCTCTAAGCTTCACTCTTTCCAAGCAGCCGTTATGGTTTTAATGGCTCGTAATGGAGCCGGGTCCTCTTTGATGTCCAATTGCTCGGCGAGTCTGCCCTTGTTCTTGATATCTTTTCATAGGATCCTCCTAATGCCGGCCTCAGTGAAGCCCGTTTCCGACACACATTTTTGAGTCGATGATACCCAGCCCTGTGATTCTAAAATGTCCCTATAAAGGGAAAAAAATCAGAGGAGATGAAGGTGAGCCGGGTAGCAGCAGTATTTCGGGGGGATGTAAAAGCTCACAGGCAACTTGGTGCCGTATGTAGATGAGATGAAGCTTATTCAGACATTACTCAACAGAGAAATTGACTCACTATATATTTTAATGTCTGTATAACTCATGTTATACAGACATTAAAATACTCAAATCTTCTAAGAAGAACTAGTTAACGATGAAATATGAGCTCAAAGCTTATTGCATGTACACGGACTACAGCCCCCGGTTAGTGTCAGTGCCCCAGTAAACACAGATGGATCAGCCCCACGTGAAGATTATGAGACAGCAGTGTTTTCTGACCGGCTCTCACAGCTTCAGCAGTTTGGTTGAATGTTGGTGTTTTTGCCCACTGACTGACCAACAGGCATTACATAGGAGTACATGCAATACACAACCTAAAGAATGAATTATAATACAATAAATATGAACATTAGCAATTGTATGGACCCAGTTTAGAGGTGAAATACTGCCCCCTTGGTCTTTGGAGCAGGTCGCTTGGAATTACACATTGAACTTTTAACGCTGTATTAAATATTAAAATAAAACCGAAAATAATCTCTTTGGTCAAACTGGTCAAAGAAAGTTGACATGGCTTTAATTTAAGTCATGAGCCAAAAAGTAAGAGAACTTCTGGCTTTAAGCCACACATGAATTTTGACATGGGTTTTGCATTTTTTTTCTCTTCTTTGCCCTTAAGCGCACTTTTCCTTCAGTTATTTGGCGTCTTAAGTGAGAGGTAACTATATGCTCAGGGAAACTCTGGTCTGACGTTCGCAGCCTTCTCCTATACTCCGAAATTATATTTATCTCCTCCGTTAATTTTTCTCTCTACATTCTTCCTCTTATTTTCTTATTTTCTCCTGCACCTTTTCTCTTATGGTTTCTTTTTGATTATTTTTCAATGCAACGTAGCTGTCAAATTAGCTTGATTAAGAGGAAGTGTTTTGGCCCCTAAAATAAAGCCAAGTCAACCTCTACATTTATCGGAGTGCCATTTATAGGTTAAAATATTATATTTTAGATGGAGATTAATAACAAATTAAATTCATCATAGGATTTTCTTGTTAAAAGCTTTATTTTCATCTAGAAACTAAAAGTGGTATATGCGCAGCTAGCTAGCTCATCAAAGTGCTATGACCTAAATAGGGAATATCAAAGCCTGGAAACCCCAAAAGAGAAAAGAGAGAAAAGCGAAAAGAACCAGGATTTAGGGGCACAAAAAAACATATCTTACAGTCTTCACAGGATGGGTGTGTATGATAAAGTCCCTGTACGAAACATCAAAAACACACTTGTACTATTATTGTGTAGAGCTTGTTTATTGTAGCTGGTGCCTGGCAGGTCCTGCACCATCATTAGTGCCGTGAGTATGACGCGCTGATTTTCTTTTCACTCGCCCTCCTTCAGAAAAACTACTGGGGGAATGATACTACTCGAATGCAGGGGTTGAATTCAGCATGCATTCATCTTCTATTCCTTTTGAATGTGTCTCATAGTTTCAATTTGCTGTTCCTACTTCCTTGTGAAGCACAGAAACAGAAAGATGTTCAGTCAAAGCTAGTGCCTGTGAACTAGAATGTTTATTTAATATGTGGCAGCAACAGTTGCAACCCGTTAACGGCTTGCATTCAACAAATGTTGCTAATTAGATAATTACTGTGTTTCCTGTCAAATGGCGTGCATTTAGCACTGCGAATAGGTACGACAGAGTGCGTGAGCTCGGCTTTACAGTACATGTTGCTGCATTATACAAGTGCAGGCGGCATTCATGACCACAACAATCTGATTAATGCACAGAATAGCATGTAATTAATATGTTCTTCTTTCTCTTTCTGCCTCTTTTTTACCTTCAGCTCTAAAAGAGAGGGTGATAGGCTCAATGAGAAAGCATGGTCATTAAGCGTAAGTCTTCCCTATTTTTACATCCGTGCAGCAGGCTCATTTGTTTTAGAATTGGCGTTGCTTTAAATGTCAACATTCGCCTTGTTTAACTTCGTCAGCAATCTGTCCCAGAAAGCTGCGGTGCAATTTACAACCTACTCACTTCCTAAAAGGGACCTCCACATCTATGGATAACATGACGGAATCAAGTCTTTGCCCATTAAAAAGCAACAGTGAGATGAAGCTTCTCCAGCCAGTTTTGTGAAACAACATTAATCCAGAGTTGGACTGGTTAAGATAAAGTCAGGGACACCACTTCCTGTTTCCCCTGGGTCTTGCCTAGAAGCTTTGCAGCAGTATAAGAATCAGGCATAATTGCATCTCTTAAGCATCCTGTATTTTTCCCTACAGTCCGCTCCTAAATAACAGGGTGGGGGGGGATTAATCAATTGGACTGCACCTTGTGCTTAGAAAACGCACATAAGTACACATACAACCAAATATGAGTATTATGGTTTATGAGAGTCACTTAACCTTTAGAGGACAGTTTATATAACCTTTAGTTGCCCACGGAGCAAAACAAGCACACACACACACACAGCACAAACAGGTGAGCCCTAACTTTACTCATAATGGTGATAAATGACGATCTATTGTGATTCTCACACCATCCTTGCCCTTGCACTCCGAGATTTTAGCTTAAACTTTGAAAGTCATGAAATATTGATACGGTACACAGGAGGATTTGACGTAAGTGAGGCAGAATACTGCAGTGCTAGGCATCACATGTTTTATTGAAGCATCCGGTGTAGCACTCAGGGAGAGTGAGAGAAAGAAAATGGGAAAAAGAAGACCCTAAAGAGTTGGAGGAGGCTTCAAAAAAAGAGAATGCTGCATTTCAAGGAGGCAGGGATGCAACTTTGCTGTCCCCTAAATTGCTTGGTTTAATGAAGCATCGACGATCGATACAGTAAGTGCCGAAGAAAAATGAGCTTCATATACAGGTAAATATTAGCTCTATGTCCAGGTCTGGACCACAATACCTTGAAGGTGCATCCACATTTTACACCCTCCATACTGTATATGTACTTCATTATTCGGTGGGTCTATAAGATAAATGATTCAGATGTTTGATGCTAAAGTTTTGCAAGCTCTACCTTGAGGCAAAGGACACCTGGAAAAATCTAAACTACGACAAAAAGACACAAGTAAACAGAGCCGAACAGAACAGCTTTTCTGGGCCAAAAAAGGTATTAGAAAGTCATATTCACTCCCTTTTCCATTCAAAAGTGAAAAAAAAAAATTTGCCTTTTGTCTGTATTGTTGGAGAATTTTTTTTTTTGACATGACACAAAAAAAACCTGCCTTCTACAACATAAATCCACTTCTACAAAATAATAATCTTTGAAGGAATAAATCTCTCTTGCCTTCTTCTTCTTCTCTTCCAAATTAAAAGAGGCGAAATGATCGGGAAGCATAATTTTTCATTACACACTCGACGTGGCTGAAAATGAACAGTGCCTCCACTGATAGGCCTAATTGGTGAGTGAGAAGGGGCAAGCAACTGGCGGGAGGGTGGGTTGGGGCTATTTCCTGGCACTCAATGAGCCATTTACAGAAAATAGACACCACTGCTGTGGAGAGGAAAAGGACCTCTCATACGTTAAGAAAAAAGGGTAAAGTGAGTGCAGCATGTTGACTGGGCACAGATACCTGTGCCAGCAAGCATTTACGAAGCTCGCCAAATGCTTTTTGGAGTTGTATAATATCATGGCGAGGAGAACACAAGATTAATCACAGACCAAGATGGCTGCCAATAGGATGGCTTCAACATTCATTGTCTTGCGGAAATAAAACCACAGCAATCAGTGGCATTTGTGGCTGATGGCAGCTCACAAACACAGCTGCGTCTTACCCCATTTCTTTGAATTTCAATTTTATGTTATTACAGTCTATGTCTGCCCCTGTCTGTCTATTCCTCCATCATTCCCTCAATCCGTTTCTCGCCATCTGTCCATTGGCCCTGGTAGCATTTTTATCCACCATTTTAATTTGCTTGGGCAGTCATTTTAGCACATGTACATCACTGCATTACACAATGAGACTGGGAGTACAAGAGGAAAGCACAGCTGCTCAGGGAAGGAGTCTTTTTTTTTTTTCAAAACCCTGAACTGTCTCTGATGTAAAACTTCGCAGAAGGGAGATTCTCGATTGGCTGCTACAACCTGCAGACCCAGGGCCATGTGCCAGACAGGGAGAGCCGAGCTAGCAAGCTAATCTGTGATCATATTTACTGCCAGCTGACCACTACTTTTACAGCGTTATCTTGTTGACCACATTGGCTGTGGGTTTGATGATGTTGATTGTTTGCTTTATGGGGTTTTCTTTCTTTCTTTTACACAATGGACATATTTCAGCAGGAAGTGCATTTTTTGTCTTTTACCATGTTAGCATCTCTTCATTACCTTAAATGTCTCCAGCCAGGCAGAGTTGTTGGAAGTCTTTCGCTTACAGAGCCACACATTAAGAAACTTGAGGGACCATTAGTTATGAACATTTATGTCAAATACTCGAGGGATGTTGACTTGCTACAAGTCTTCAGTTTGTCTCTGTCATCCTGATTTTTGCATTGTTCGAACCACAATTTTGACAAAAGAATATAAAGGTGAAAGAATAAAGAAACCTGGCAGGTTGTTTCACCAGCTTCACTGAGTTTTACCCACTGCTACAGTAGTAAACTAACTAAGTGACGCCGTCAGTTGTCCCAGTTGATCACGTGACCTCCGTCTTGCCGGTCTTCAGAGACCCATCAAGAGTCTCTGAGGTTGTGTTTCAAAACGCATACTAATGTACTGCGTACTACATACTCAATCAGTACTGCAAACTACTAAATGAATGATTAAGTATTCCATTACCAGCAGACTGTTAACACTGAAGTATACTTAAGTTATACGTCTTCTCTGCAACACATGACTGTATCGATCACCTCTTAACTCTACCTTAACGCGACTCACCATCATCGTAATTATTTTATCTGACGGTTAATTATTTAAACTGTCTGCCTCACAGTCTGCTTTGGAAAGTCTGAAGAGCTGCAATGCATGTTGGGTGCTGTTGACTATATTCAATAAGCTCACGTCTCTGTACTATATCATAGAAGTTCTTGCTAATGTAGTATACATCCGGGCATCTCGCACATACACAAAATCCACATACTACGCAGTTGGAAGGCACTACATACTCAAAGTTCAATGTCAAATCAATGTCATATTTATTAATCGGGCGGGGCAATAATTCAATATTAGAATTTATTGTCTTTTAATGGAATCGTAACCTTATGAAATCATATATCCAGAATCACGTTGTCTAAGTTGATAATAACAAGCACATACTAACTCAAATTTCTCAGAAAATCTGATGTGAAATATTTTGAGTGAACATCATTTTAGGTTTGCGGTTTTGTTTTTACGTCACACTTTACATTACCACTCAGGTCAATGTGATTAACAAAATGTGTATATATGGAAATATATATATATATTTTCTCTATAATTTCACTGAAAACTGTTATGTTCATTTTGCACTAACGTTCTTAATTAAAAGAGAAAACTGAGTAGTTTTCATTTGTCAACTGTTTAATTCACACAGTGATTTTTTTATATAGACTTTTTATTTCTTAACAAGAAAACATGCTATATCAACATGATATAATTGCTATCGAGATATGAAATGACCTTTATGAGGATAGAAGAAGCCATACTTAGTGTGAATAGTAGGTTAGTATGCAATTTTGAACACAGTCTTATTCCTTCTATTTCTTTCTGCCTCTTTTACTCTCCTTCCTCAGTCTTCTCAATTAGTATTACTAGTATTTTAATCATTGTATCATCCACTAACTTTAATCCTTATTAGGGAGGTTTATGGCTACATTCCTTTTAAAGACATCATTCCACCTGCTGGGAATAAAAAAAAAAGTACTAGCTTTTAGTACGAAAACATTGGCTTTGATAATACCCTTATAAACCCGGTTCTGCTTATATGTGCATTCAAGTGTGTGCATCGAGCTTAATGAGCGTGGATTCAATGGGAGTTTATTTTTGTTGATCTTTACAAAGCTGACTTCATTAGGCATCAGCAGTGATTGAAAGCTATTTTTATGGGTGTATGAATAAGCTTTTTCCAGGAGTGGTTGTTCTCTCAGCTATCTCTACTGTAGATAGTATAAGCAAGCTCCCTGTTTTGATGTGGAAATGACGAGCTTGTTAAGCCTGGCTCATAAAATCACCATGAAAAACTTCTCCATTTCCCTCCACACCAACTCAAGTCTTGCATACGAGGTGCCAGGGTTGGGTAATAAATATGCAGAATGACAGAATTCACAGTTATATATATTATATATAAAAATATAAAAATATTCCCACTTACGTTGCACAATAAATGTTGTGGGATGCAGAATTCAAAACTTCCAATCATCTCTACTTTCCTCTCTCACTTCCTATTTTCACGCCATTTCTTCATTCCCTCCTTTAAACAAAAGCATTATTCTAGCTGGAGCATTGTCTAACTCCCTCCCACCACAGCTGTTGTCAAAGCAGAGAGTTGACTGTCTCTCGTAAAAACACTTTCATACACACATATACACAACTGCATGTACAGATTCACACACGTGTCGACACACACAAGGTATAAACGAACACACGCGTTCAATGGGGACTCATGAAAGTCAATGCACCAGAAATGGAGCAAAGAGGCTCAGGACAACAATCTAGCTGGCAGGTGCAAGGACCAGCTTGATAAGTACATGATAGCTAAACACACAGGTGCCACCTTACTGCGAATTGATGCTCCATTGAACAACCAATAGCTATCTGGTGTGTTGTTTACATACACTGACGTGTCTTTCTGCAGATTTCCAGTGCACATTAGAGTTGCTTGGTGAGTCATACTTTGATGAGGATGTAGCTCAGGTCTGCATGGACATCTTGCGTTTCAGAAAACAGTTACCTAGGCTACTCATATTCTACCACACCAGATATATGAAAACACACATGCCTATATTAATGTTCACTTGTTTGTACACAAACACATTCACAAGTAATGGCAGATAATTATGTCTTGTGTTGTGTGATACTGTATCGATTCTCAAAAACACTGTGTAGATCGTTTACATGCGAAGATTTGTGGCTATACGTGCAAAAAGTAGTGCCGTGATGCTAGATGTTACAGGTCGTGACCATATTTATGCCTGACGTAGTGCTTTATACAGCCTTACTTACAGAAGCACAATATATTGAACTGTCACCCCTGATCATCATGATACGTATCTTAGTAGCAGCTTCCAGCTTCAACATGAAAAAAGTCTCGACATTGTGCTGGACAAGTGATATAAATAGTACCCTTGTACCTACACACTTGCTGGTCTAAAAAAAGAAAGAAAGAAAGAAAGAAGCAATTTGGTTCCTTGTAGCAACAGCGACAACATTTGCCATTGAACACAGGTGTGGATTCTTAAGGCATCACCTTTTAACACAGGTACATTATAGGTGTTTTCCTAAGCATTCCTTTACATTTTTCCCTAAATCGCTTGCTGTCTGGTATTCAGACAGCATCAGAATGTGTATTTAGGATCGGAATGTGTTGGTGTTGGTGTAATAATGGTGAAAAAAGCCTGGTTGGTAAAGTGCTCTGGGGAACACATTGTACCAGGCAGTGTTCTGCAGAGCAGAAGATTGCTACTGCACTTCTCACAGGTAATCACTGACAAACAAGCCAATAAATAGAAAAAAAAGAGCATACACACATACAAACACAGAGACAAATACCTAAGAGCACTTAAAGTGCGACTATGGCTTGAACCCCTCTTTCTAGACTGAGATCATTACCACTGAAAGAAAGTGAACACAGAAACAAAAAATTACTCCTCCTTTCATTCCCTCATCCTGCCGATCTTTTCACTCTTGAGTGACCCTGACAAGATGAGTGAGCAGAAAGAAACATGAAAAGCAGCAGATTCACAGTAATTGCAAGCGGAAGAAATATGTCAAGTAATGTGACATTCAGTTCAAAATGCAGCCTCTTGAATTATGCTATCGCTTCCAAGCACAAGCTTAACTCCTTTCTTATCTGTGCCCGATAACCTTTGTAGGGTTCGCAGCAAATGAAATGTATTCTCTGGAAGGAGTCATTTCCCCTCTTTGGTACTGCAGTACAGTACACAGTCAAAGAAACTGTAAGAAATAATTCAGGGGGTCAAAAGTTTACCAGAATGAGTGGTGTTTAATGCCTACACTGAGCAATCATAAGGCTCTACTAATTTAATGGCAGCAAATGTCATTTAGCAAGCAAGAGCATAATTGAATGGTAAAATCTATTGTGTGAATGTCTAGGTAATGAACATCAACTGGACTGAGCAGTAAAACTTTTATTAGCTCATTCCAATGACAAAACACCCCACAAACATATGGCACACGAAACAGCATTTCATTATAAGGAGGAGACCTTATAATTTGACAATGTGTTTTCCTTCATATAAAGAATCTAAGTGCTTATTGAAAGTTGGGCCCAAATATTTAACAACAGACTTTTCTACAACTACAACGGGTTTAAACCATTTTGACTCGGTCTGATCGTAAAATGAGGGAAGTTTCTACGGATTAGAGCAACGGCAATTAGACATTCACCCTGGCAAGGTTAATGGAGGATTAAGCCACGAGTTGGGACCCCTTTGAAATCAAAGAACCCATCCGCACGCTGCAATTCGAAGGGAGAAGTCTTTTTTGGGAAACTCATTTTAGTAGAAAATGAAGCTTTTCTGATAGTTACGCAGAAACAAGAAGAAACCTTAGACCTTAGAATCCAGCGTTCACAAACATTGTACGTACAGGCTATATATATACCACAAGCACGCATACACACGCGTCACAAGATGTACAGTACAAACCCTACCTGCACCAGATTCCAGCCCTCCAAGGACTCTGCGATGATGGAGGTCACAGAAGGGCAGACACCGCCGAAGATCATCAGGTGTTTGGGACCGTAGCATATGGCATCAAAGAAGGCTCTCAGCCCCTTGGCGTTGTCACACTACAGACAGGGAGAAAGAGGGTGAAGGGGGAAAAGGGGTAGACAGAGAGAAACAAGAAAAAGAGAGAAGGAATGTTTTAATTACTTTTTAATTGTAAAAAGCAGGAGGAAGTAAATTAGAACAGTAGACACATGTCGAATTTAAGATGAGGGTTCAGCAAGAACGTGGATGTTGGCGGGGAGAAGAAATGTAAGAAAGGTAAATGTTATAGAAAATATTCCAGCCTATTTTGGGCAACCATGTGGCTGGTAGCGAGACAAGAACTTGATGTTAATTCTACTTTGCAAATCCCATCTTATTCCCAAATCTACACACACAGACTATGTACTCCTCTGCAACAAATACATAAATCATAGATTCTTTTTTTGTCACGAAGAGTCCAAGAAGTAGGGCAATTATCGATCTAATCTGTGAGTCAATGAATCAATAATTACCAACCGTACAAAAAAAAAAAACTGCTGCGCTCACAAGATCATTATACTCTGACACACTGTGATGGATGCACTCGAAAAAGTGTCAAAACTAGTGTCAATTTATTGTAATGTATAGGCCTACTGCTTATGAAAAACGATGTGACATTTAAATAACATTTAACTTAATATGCTCTCGAAGCGCTGCGGCACATACTAACACACTGTAATTGCAGCCGTGTGTGTGTGTGTGTGTGTGTGTGTGTGTGTGTGTGTGTTTTGAAACCATGTAAAACGATGTATCTCACATGCTGCGAGAGCGGGCCCCCGCTCTGATCCAGTGCTGCAGAATGCAGCCATTTCATGTCACTATGGCAACCGCAGGAAAAGAGTGCGCGAAAAGGGAGAGTGAGAGAAATGAGAGGAGAGAAGAAGAAAACAGCGTAGGGTTCCTATTGATTGCTACATGAGCTGCTGGCTAACTGGTTTTGCTGTGATTCCCTGATTTCCACAGTTTGTAATGATATTCCTATCAGCAGTAAACACTTCCCCCCTCAGTCCTCTATTATTGATGCTCAATTCAGGACGTGCTCCTGTGAGACAGATGAACTGACTGACTGAATGGCAGGTGGTGTGTGTGTGTTTGCGCCTTCTAACACACTTCATCTCATCTGGAGAGTTATTTGACCTTGTTAGCCATCAGCCGGCAACTGAATGAGATTTCCCACTGAACAACAGCACAGGCCCGGCTGTTCCCCAGCGCAGATTGAAAAACTGAAAATCGAATGTGGAGGAATGAGACTCCTAACCAGACATGTAGGACTGTATGTTGTCATCTGGTTACTGTATTAGGAGCATGGCAGGTAGCGTTGCTGCAGGCGTGATGCATCTTCACATCTCATGTTCTTCTCTTGTCTGGTCACTTTTTTTGGAGCCCAAAATTGAAGTTGAGGACACAGGCGACGTTGCAACTCACACTATGAGCTGCTGCAGCCATCTTCCTGCATTGCACACAACCCTCCACAGTCTGATTTAATGATAAGATTTGACTCATCAGAATCTTTTTGTGTGAATGCCCTCAAATCGTTGAAGTAGAAGACTATATACTGATAAAAAATCAAGGTCTTCCCCTGTGCATGTACATTCATGCTGGTAGAGAACAATGTATGCCGTAATGTCAGTCAAAAATAGACTGGATTGCGGATATGTCTCAGGTGAAATGAGAGGGAGAGGATGTGATTAGACACAGTGGGGATTCCTTATCCTGGCCACACAGCTGAATAAAACAGCAGGCTATTAAAGAACATATCTCATTTGCATACTCTTATCATTCATTTCTCTCCAGCTGGCCATAACAAGGAGGGTTGGTAGGATTGTGACTCTCAATTGGTTACCATGCAACAGAAAACAAATGTGGGCAACTAAACTTGTCAACATGAGTACAATGGAGCTTGGTGATATTGCAGGTTTAAGCTGATTTATTACAGAGAGTGACAATGTAGTGTAGGTGTTAAAGAATGGTTATGTTCCTCCCTCTGCAGACAATCAAACAGTTTAAACGCATTTGAAAGCAGGAGATGGGGAACATCATAGATAGAATAATCTGCCTGTTATCTCCTTGATGAATCAATTACTCGTTTGGTCTATAAAATGTCCCATCATAGTTTCCTGAAGCCCAAGGCAACATCTTCCAATTGCCTGTTTTTGTCCAACCAACAGTCCAAACCCCAAATATCCTCAGTTTACTATGATACAAGACAAAGAAAAGCAGCACATTTTCTAAATTAAGGAGCTGGAACTTAACAAAGTGTGGCATTTTTATTTGATAAATGACCTAAACGATTTATCGATTAACAAAATAATTGCAAATTATTTTTCTTTGGGTCTACTAAACAATTCATTAACTAAGCGCTTTAGCTCTAATCATATATGTAATTTTCTCGGATCACTATGGAATCGCTCATCTGAAGTTGCAGCAAAGTAATGAAAAATCACCAATATCGGAACCTCTAGCTTTTTCATGGAGGAAGGAAATCAGCAAGGGAAAAAAGCGAGAAAGCAAAGCAGCTTCAAGTAAAGCTAAAAATAAAATCAAAAGCTATCTCGTTCTTTTTTCTTTCGTTCTCTGTTCATCCCCCCTGCCTCCCTTCATCCTCTCCTACTTTTGCCAGGCACACATGCACAAAATCTGTTGTGACTGCTCACAGAGCCTTGACCGGTGTGTTGTCATGCCAACAGTGTGACTATCCACACTTTGTGCGCGAGATGAGGGAGGAGGCCGCGGCAGGGACGGTGTAGCGATGGTTATATTTAGCCTCTCATTAGGTAGAACGACCACTCGACAATACTTATTCAGTTAAGGAAACACATTAAAGCTTAATGCCAGATGGACAAAGCAAGATAGACGGGAAAGTCAGTGGAATATAATGGGACAAAAAGAGTAAAGAGGCATGGGGAGAGTGAATGTGACGGAGAAAGGGGCAGAAACAAGCAGTTGAATAGAGTGAGAGAAAGACCGGAGTGAAGAGGTATTAGCCTGACATTAAGCGCGGACTCATAAAGCCAAGTCAACCAGTGTTATAAACCTGCCCTTCATTATAACCCCACAATGGAGTAGCTCATGACTGTGGGATTGATTCAGTGCGTGATGCTCAGCAGCTGCACAGTGTGCCCTGCAGATTAGCCTACAGTCCTTCAATTATGGAAAAAAATGCATTTTAATATCAAATCTAAGGCTTTTTTTTTTTATCAATTAGTTTGAATCTTTAGATCTATTTTGTCCATTTATGCAGTACACGAGGCACTCATGTGCCAGAATGAAGAGAATGAAAGTTGAATTAACCTCTATTTCTAGTTATTTCTTTCATTTGCATGTCCTTATTCAACAGTACTGAGACATTTATGTGTTTTTTTAAGGTTTGGGTACAGGCCGTATCTTACATCCCAATTTTCTCCAAGAAAAATTCTCTAAACAAGGTATAAAGGGAGACAAATATAACTGTCCTGGCAAACACAAAGACTTTCTGAGGAAGAACTCTGAGGAAGAACTGGTACAATGAGGAAGGCATAGCAGCACTTAACTCCAGAGTCGAGCAGCAAGAAATACTACAGCATTTTATTTCCCTCTTCCCCAGTCTGAAATCTAATTCCTGGCATTTGAAGGCCATTTGGAGCAGATCGATGGGGTTAACGCCCGTAGTAATCTGTTTGACCGCCTTGGGAGGAAGCCAAGGAAGGTGTGTGTGTGTGTGTGGGTTGATGACTGAAGAACCTGGAGATGGCAACTCAAGGGAGGCATACTGTATAACCCTGTCTAATGATGACGATCAATAAACAGAAAATTTACGTCAGGTGACCACAGCAGGATAACCTTTAGTTCATACACACACTGGAATCTGACTCTAGTTTTGCTTCACTCTCTGGAGTTAGACATACTTAGACAATTTTCAGGCTATGTTACGGTTTTAATTGTACAAAATGTCTCCTCCTCAACTTCACATTTCAGTGCAGTGAGTTTGCACCACTACCTTTATCATTTAGAGGATATTACTGATGCGACAGCTGGCCAAGGAGGAGTTTATTTTAAATGCTCCTCAATCCATTGTCTCCATTACGTTTAACCTTTACAGAAAGCTACTGAGATTTCATCCTTATTGATTTATCATTAGATGATGACATTAGCCTACTGTTATTGTGTAACTAATAAATTGTACTTAATTAGGCTAAATGTGAGGAAACAGCTGGCGAGAAATGTCAATTATCTCATGTTCCATGTGGTAATTTGCATCCTGACCATTATATATTTTTGATCAAATTCCTGTAACTTCTTGGAAAGCGATGATCTTTAAAAAAGGTCAGCATGCATTAATGCTGCTTAAAAAAAATGTAATAATTCAAAGCACATCTCAGCAATAGTAAGTCACTAAAGAGGAATAAAACACATCCAAAATCTTTAGCAAAAGTTTGAGGCAGTCTACTGCAAGTTTAATAGCTAGAGTAGATTTCCATTTTTTTCACCAAAAAGGCTTTTTGAATTAGTCTCCTCTGTGCCGCTCTGCCAACATAATACAGTGCAGTGCACTACAGTAAGAGAAAACGTAAAACAATCCAATGAACCTGCCCGGGGTCAGCCACAGTCAGCATATATGGAGCCTGTCCTTCACTTACAAGCCAATGCAGGTTTTTCAACCCAAATCCTCCGTTCTAACCTGCACTTGTGGAACAACCATGTAGACCACCGGAGAGTGTCTGTGTGTGCACTGTATGTCTGTGCGTGCGTGTACATGTGTGTGATATTGTGACAAGAACAAGAGCTGATCAGAGCACCAGGCTGGAGCTAACCATGATGAAATGCCTTGTTAGCGCCGCAAACAGAGGCAGCTGCACCTGTCTAATGGCAAATTACTGAACCCAAATCAGCAACCTGAGGCCCAATACTGCACACATGCAGAGAGAGAGAGAGAGAGACACAGAGAGAGAGAGAAAGAGAGAGAGAGAGAGAGAGAGAGAGGGGCTGATCTGATGTCAAAAGCAATCTGCTCCTCACACACTGTGTTTATTCATGACAAGGCCAACGGCACAGGTGATTACTGAGAACAAAATCCTCAAGAATCCCACCACAGAAAACACGCCTTCACAGGTTAATGTTGGATGTGTTGATGTTGTCGCCTCATCTATTAAGATAATGGGTTGTCATTTACCCACAGTTGTATACTGTGTATGTATTATAGCTGTGTGTGTGTGTGTGTGTGTGTGTGGACATGTTGTGCGCGATAAGAAAATGACTTCTCTCCATCTAATAAACAGAATCTAAGCAACTTCCACCCTTGGCTTCATTTGTTTTTTAGTATCCATGCAGCAGCAGTGCAGCAGATACAAAAAGCTGGTCTCCTCTAACAACTACATCTGCCTCCTGCATGTACTCCTCATTGAATTACTTCCACATCTCCCAGCCAGGAGAGGAAATGTGAGCCAGGCTGAAACCAGCGATTGCTAAAACATATGCTTGGTATTATAAAGCCCTATAGAGTTAGCAGGGTGCAGCCAATAGGTCAGATCTAAAGGAGATTATCTATTTCCCCATGTACAAACCCAACTAATCCTCTAAACTCTGCCATGGCTGTCAATACCAACTACTAGAACAAGAGGGGGTTGTTGTGTATGCGAATCAGTCTGCAACAGTTTAGGAGAGTTTTACTGTTTCAGTGTAAAGGCGATGTAGCTGCAGTTTATTTGATTTTCCCCCTAGTATATCGATTGCAATTTCATAAAGAGGGATCCCTTGAGTTCATTGGGTCAGTTAAGGTCAACACTCCCCACTGCTGATTAACTTCTCACACAGCAGTGGCAGCATCATCCTGCCTGCGACCATTCGTACACACTGAGATCTTCAAGAAGCTAGAGCTCTTTGTTCCCCTACTGAGCAGGTCCACTGTGGTGTAACATATCACCCACCCTGCCTTTTCTTTCTCTTTCTAAATGACCCGCAAGACACGGCTAGTAGCTAATCCACAGACCTAAAGGAGAAGGAGAGAAAGGGAGGAGAAGTAACATCAGTATGAAGCAAGCATCAAGGCTCCTTGTGGTACCATTTAGACAGCGGGCCCCAGACTATACGAGGAGAGTACAAACTGATTGAGAGAGAGTGGATGAAGCAAAATTGAGAGCAGGACGCGTTGATGGAGTTGTTTTTTTCAATCTGTTCCTTTCAAATTGCATGCCTGCAACACAGGGGGAAAAAAAATTGAAGAACCCAAGGAGAGACTGGCCTTTAAAATCCGCTGCGACAGACTGGGTTGCTCAAACTGATGGCTGTTTGCCCTCCATCTCCTCCGCTCTCCCTGTAGTCTGACTCTTCTTATTGTACTCAATCTCTACCTCGCTTTCTCGAGAGCTCAGATGGCCACCAGGATAACCACGACGGCACGTTGGAAGCCCCTTCGGTGGTGACAAGTCTCTTTCTCTCTTTTTCACGTCCACACACACACACACACACACCTCCCCTTGTGTGCACGCTTATTCTCAAACGCAAAACACATACACACACACTAGATGAACTATCATCCTTCAGCAAATGCATGCCCAAGCACAATCATAGACAAATACACACATACACATCAGCTCACTCACAAATCCGAGATAAGCTCAAATTGGCCAGTGGTACTAAAATCACAGTGAACACATTGCACCTTTATTAGCAATCTGTGCTGTGCAGGGAGCAGACGCGCTGTTAAGCCTATTACAGGTTGTTGTGCTTTTGACAAGGCCTGACAACAGCTGTAACATGTTGCGCTAACCATTGAGGGGGACAGACCAAGGTGTAATCCCACTGAAATGAGCCAATCGGTCTCTGAGGAGACAGCGGACAGATAAGAGAAGAGAATGGCCTCAGAAGTGATGTATTCAAGTAAAAATGAATAGGTAGATTTAACACAGGTTTCACGTCCATGTAAACGATCTACGTAACTGAATTGCTATTTTGTTTTGTGGGACTGGAAATCCCTCAGACTTAATATCTCAACATTTATTAGATGGACTGCAGATATTTGTGGTTCCCAGATAATGAATACTAACGACTTTGGAGATCCCCTGACATCCTCAGCACACGGCTTTGAGTGAAATGTCTCAACAACTAGTAGATGGATTGCCATAAACTTTGTTCGGACATTCATCTCTCCCTTAAGATACTTTTTTTGTAACTTTGGTGATCCCCGGACTTTTCAGCTAGCGGCACCATCAGGTTAAAACTTATATTTGTCGTTTGTGACCAAATATCTGCAAAACTAATGACATTCCCATCAGCTGTATTTTGTGCTTAGCGCTAATTAGACAATGTTCGCATGCTAACAAACTATACAAGTAATCTCAGCTGAACTTTATTTAGCTATAAATCGACTTTTCTTACAATCATGCAAGATTAAAACAGCACTGACAAAAAATGATTTTGAAAGACTAAAAATGACAATGTTAAACTAAATAAAAGTCACAAGAATAAATAAGCACAAGAGATATTAATCGTATGAAAACCAATGAATAAAAGGCAATAAATGACGACGCACCTTAGGTAAAAGCCAGGCTAAAAAGGTCTAAGGTTTCTTTTAAAAGTGTCCACAAAGGTGATGAACATGATAATCATTATAACTCCTCGACTAAATTAGCATTTAGTTCAAAGCACTGCTGTGCTTAACTACAGCCTCAAAGAGCTCAAGGTATTCTACAGTTTTTGCAGCCAAGTTGCCCTGCATAGTAAAAAAAAAAAGTCAAAGTACATTCATTGCGCATAATGTGAGGAGTTTGAGTTCCTCGTGAATGATAATTCTGGCCTAACAAGAGGAAGGTTGTTTTCATACCTGCCAAATACAATTTGAATTGAAGGGTGCAATAAATGTCATGTATTTTATCATTAAGGTCTAAGCAACAGAAGAGGTTTCCCAGTTGGTGTAGCTAAATAGTAAATGACAGCCACCTGGAAGAGGGGCGATGTGGACAGAGAGGGGGGAGAAGAAAGAGAGGGAAGGAGCCCATTATCAAGTTAATTGTTTCTTGGCCCCAAAGGTCCCTCCCTCTCTCCCGGAAAGCGGTGGGACAGAGAGGGCTTTGGTTCATGGTTCAGGAGTAAATGAGTGGGACTGGGTTAAGAGTCAGTTTGATGGTATTCAAGTGTCCAGTGGAGTCATGGGATCTCTGCTGCTACAAAATGCGCCATGGTCGATTTTGACTCAAGGCATTCCTCCTCATGAAACATTTTTCCCTCTGGTTTATCACTGACAGCACAAACCCAAATGAACTTGAAATGAAAAATTGCTACGCTTCAAGATACTTGTTAGATTATGTTTGAGTTTTCCTCAACTGAAGCAGACTATAAACTGAATAATAAGGGACCACATAAAATCCTTCATATATTTCATGTCAATTAGGGATATAAACGCATTATGGACAGCAACTGTGTGAAAGTTTTAACCAAATACAAAACTTCTCTCTCCCCTCACCTTCTCAATCTTTTTGAAAACTCTCCCAGCATAAATAAACAAGTACTCACGCACAGTATATCACTGACACTGACCTTTGCTTTTTACATTTAAAAGTCCCTGCCTCCACTTTTTATAAGCCCTCTCCAGCCTGTTTACCTCATATAATACAGTCTGATAAAGTGGGGACCGTCAGTCATATACAGGTTACGAAGAAAGGGAGATAACAAAAAGAAAAAAACCTTTTATATTATAGTTGAAACATACACAAACTAGACCGCGACGGGCTGCATCATCTCAGTTGCCCAATAGAGCAGGAGCTGAGTGGCATGGGATGAGGATTTTCTGCGGCTCTGTGACTGTTACCTTAGTTGGAGGCAGTGCTGTTACCTGTGCATATAATTGAGGCTAATATGTGAAACAGGTAACATGACAAAATAATTGAGTGTTATACAGAGTTTGTTTCATCGTGTCCTGTTGGTTATTTAAAAGGAGCAGAGAATCATTTTGGGAAATACATTTATTTACGTACTTGTCGAGAGAGAAAATCGACACCACAATCATTGTCCGCCCATACAAACTAAATCCTTCGACCAGTGACTCAAAAGCTCATTAAATAACATCTAGTTAGATTGAAGTGTGAAAAACTAGCTGCTCTACCCTGTTTTCAGTCATTATGCTAAGCTAACTAGCGGCTGGCTGTACTCTCAGCAGCATACATTAAAAAAAGTCAAAGTGTGCCTTTGTGCATGAACATCCTCATCTATTTGCTCCTTCCTAACTATTTAACATTCAAGTCAAATTATACTAATATTGAACACACACAATATACAGATTTAAAATATAAAAAACTCTAGAGGCCAATATATCTGGAATTTTATCTCCAAAAAAAAGCTGGATCCTACAATTCCCAAAATGCAGCTAAATGGGGTATGTTATTAGACCTTCCTTGCCTGATAAAAAAAAAAAGATTTCTTTCAAACTCCGGCCGTCCAGTTTTATTTTTAACCCAAGTCTTACTTTGTTTTGCGGTAACTTCCGCTGTCAGTCATTTTTTGTGTGATGTTTTCATTATTTTCCATCGTGTAACACATAATAAGGGTTTATTTTGGATTCAGTTAGACATTGTCTTTTGGAAGGGCACTTTTCCTACCACAATCATCACACAAGTCACGTTTGTACTTGTGTGACATGAGACAGAGGACTTTGCCAGTACTCCTATTGGTTATCTAATAACGGCCATTTAGAGAGTTGGAAAAGGCAGATATTGCTGTTGACATTTGGTCAGGTCTGAAAAGACAAACACTGGCAGATTACTCATCCCTCTACAAATTAGGAGGACCATCTATTGACAACTTTTATGACAAGGAAGAGAGGAGTGCAGCACCTGTCTTTATTTCACACAAGACAGATGGGAGTCTGGGAAGTGTAGGCATGGTGGACTTTGGAACTGATTAAAAAGAAAACGGGCATATTGGGTGAGTGGGTGCATGGAGGTCTGTGTGTGTGCATGTGTGTGTGTGTTTGGCTATGTGTACTAAGTAGGATAGAGCAGCGCACAGTTCAAGCTGTCCCTCTCTGCAGCCTAGGGATTCTTCAGTCCACGCACATCAATCTTGTTACAGCAGAACGCCGTCTCCCAGGAATCCTGGCCTAGTCTCTGTTTGGATTTAGGACCTCTTTCATTCTCTAAACCTCTCTTCCTCTCTCCCTATCCACTACTTCTTTCTCTATTTCCTCAACATGATTTTTTCCCTTTCATTCTTTCACTCGCACTCTTTCTTTGTCCCACAGTTACTTGCTCTTCTCTTCCTCTTTTTGTCACCCGTCTCTCTTTCTCCCCTATCACTTCTCACCTCTTATTTATCCCTTCTCTCTCTCTCTCTCTCTCTCTCTTTCTCCCCTCTCATCTCTCGCCACCAGGAGGTCTAAAGTTATTAAGGGTCATGGCTGTAAGCATTGCATCATTAACACATCTTCTCTGAATGTTAACGTTGCCGTTTTCTGCTCAATCCAATTAATTTCTCACTTAATTACCTACCCATATTTTTCAAAGGGCGCTTTGAAAGATTGGACTGACATAACATGGCAAGCTAATGTGCTTATCAATCATCAACATTAGCTGAAAATTGATTAAATAGTTAGTGACAGGAGAGCACAGAGGATTGCATAGTAGCTGCTGAAGGTAAATGGATAATGACATCCAAGTGAAATGAAAAGATACAGGTAAATGTGTACATTTCCGGAATGGAAGAAAACGGGGAAAACTCCACAATATGACCACCTATTGACAAAACTAAAAAACATTTTCAGAGGTTCAATCATTACTCGTGTGTGACTGCTTTGAATCAGCATTGCTTCACATCAACTGGGAGATCCAGTGCCACCAGCAACACATGCACATCACAGTCACTAACACATGCAGAAACACGCAGGAAACACCATGCACCCTGGGATTCATCAACCAGTGTATATTTAACCCGGCTGGGGGCCATGCCAACAGCCAAACAATCATCAATCACCACACACACACACACACACACACACACACACCCATGTGCACTATCCAACCAGGTGGTCGACGCTTGTCTCACAATAGCTAATTTTTGGGCATAATAAACACTCCAGTTGAAAGCATTGACTGTGAGTGCTTGTCGTTTCTAATGAATCGCTTATTGACTCGCCTGTGTGGAGGTGACTGGACAGACATGGGCAATAAGAAAGAGTCTCTCTCTCTCTCTCTGTCTCTCTCTCTCTCTCTCTCTCTCTCTCTCTGCAGGGTGACGGTAAAGCAGGAATGTGACAGCCCGAGCAATCGGACAATACAGTCTCATTTCAGAAGCTGACGTATAACACTGTGTTGCCATAGCTGCTGAGAAAGAGAGCGCAAGGGGAGGTGATGGAGAGAGGAGGGAGAGAAGGGGCTAGACTGCAAAGGAAAATTAATTTGTGTACAAGGCCATGTCGCAAAGAAAATTGCATTTTTCCCTTAGATGGGGACAGAGGGAGAAGCCGTTGCTAGTCCCATGCTTGCGTGCATAAAAGTGAACGTGGATGTGTGTGCGCGCATGTCTGTGTCCGTGTCTACAGTCAGCCAGATGCCATCTCAGTGGATAATGGGCAGAAGTGTTGCACAATGTCAGAAGGCTCTTCATTACACAGGCTTTTAAATGAAATAGACGGAAAGGCTTAACATAAGATGCAGCCCATGGTGCAGGATAGACACACTAATGCAAAGAGGAAAAAAAAGAAACACTGATGAAGTTATTGCGTCTGTGTGTGTGTGTGTGT
>CALSBV010012213.1:7696545-7718244 GCA_943590825.1 Bovichtus diacanthus
CACACTTTGCATACATCTCCCTGACACACACATACAGACAGTGAGGGAAATATTTCTCTTTTTGTGGCATGACGAGTTGTCTGAATTCCACGGCTCTCTAAGTAGGTCATGCAGCCTTTTTAGAGTTCCACTCCTCCCCACGCTGCATCAAAAATGCATAAATCCCTGCACATTCTCCCTGCTAGCAGCTTCCCAGGCCGACTAAAGCACATCTTTAGTGATTCTAATCCCATCAAAGGTGGTTCTGCTGGTATGTAAACACAACATGGGATAAAAAAATGCCTTCTCTGGCAGTTCAATTCATGACTGCTTCTAATTTTTTGGGAGATGTTCATGAGGTTATAATGCAGCAATCCACTTAGGTGTTGATAGTGGGGGCGAGGTGTATGGAGTTATGTTTGGCTCAAGTTTGGTTAAAATGAAAGCGAGCTGAGCACTTTGGTTCCCACTGCCAAAGCTAGGCTGGTTGGCGATGCTATCTCCAACGATACACTCCACTGTCACATGAGTCGAATGGGCAAGGAGCAAAGTGGACCATGAGGTGAGATAAGCGCCGGCAGACAATGGAGAGGCAATCAAGGGATGGTAACTTTACAAAAGGTAGAAATGTTACGACTGATGTTCAAATGGTCTTTTTTAAGAGCTGTGGTGTGGTATCTTTCTACTTTTTGCTGACTTAAAATGCAAGGTATCAAAAATAAGACATCTTCGTTATCCTAAATCCAATGACATTAAGAATGACAGGAAAACATAACTTTGAAAGCCTTTGCGCCATTCTTTTCATGAGAGAGTCACGTTAAAATATGGATAGACATTTTAACTGAGCTTGAGCATATGACAGCTATGCTTTATGTCAACCCAAACTTCTCTTTGTAGCTCCCAGGTATTGAGTTCATCCATAGATGAATAATTGAGCACATCACAATAATAGTCTTCCTCCGTAACATCCCAATCTCTGACCACTGAGCCACCCATGGGACCAGTGACAGTCATCACTAGTGACTCTTTGAGATTGCATGACCTATTCTGGTGCTCCTGTGTGTGCTTGAATAATTTAAAAGAGAGCTGAGTACACATTCCAAATTACATGAAAGAAACCCACATACAAGGGTTAATGCACATCTGAATAAGCATGACGTAATGCTAATCAATGTATCCAGTCTATTTAAAGTTATCTCTAATGCTTAGCATATCTTCTGCCATGCGAAATGTTGGACTCTCAGCCAAAAGCCATTCCAATTTCCTGCAATATAATTTATTACCCGATGATCCTTATTGATTTTGTGGAGCTGGTTGAGATCCAGCAGCAAGAAGAGACTTATGTCTCTTGTCACATGAGCAACATACTTTTTTGGCTGGCCTAACCCATTAGACCAAAAGTGAGTAAATCAAAGCTACCTCTAGGCTTGAAGTAAATACTCACCACACCAATTTAGCTCTGATTCATGCTCTCAGGACACACATCCATACAAAAAGAAACAATTGCAAACTTCTCTGCACATACTGATCCGTTCAGCCTTTGAGAGACGCATTCTTTTGAACTACAGCAGAAAACCTCAAATCTGCCACAGTTTCAGCAGAAACAATCACTGTCTTCCTATCAAAGTTACGATGAAAGTATAGAGGATATTTTGGTCAAGTACAAAACTTTATTTCGATGCTATCCTCTGGGAATGCATATCTTTCAGGATGGAAAAATGTAATATTAATGAAGACCACAAACACTATCAATAAGAATGGAGTATAGATGCTAGCTTTAAAGGCAGGCCGACAGCCAGTATTGAACCCCACTTCATAAATAAACCAACTGGTGTTAGCCACCCTCAGTTTCTCAACCAAAAGAGTCTGCAAGACTTTATATCAAGCAGACAGAAAAGATGCTGGTGTGTGTGTAGTATATGTGAGGGGAAGCAGGGAAGCTGGAAACATATATTCTGAACTGATGTGTCACTGATGGACAGTCAGAGCGCATGCAGCACATTAGGTCCCTAACAGCTGAGCATGGTGGCCTCTGTGCAGAACGTCTCGACACACTATTGTCAGAGTCCACTGCAAACATACTCACTCTCCTATTCAAATTATACTTCTTTACATACGAAAACGGATGGAAAATGTTTTTCCACTGGTATTGTGACTGTTTGTCAGGTTCATGTTTCTAGGACTCATTAAGAGGGGGAACTTCATACACATCGCTCTCATAGGGAGAGGATTTCAAATAATGATTTTGCTTAAGGTCTGTTCAAACTTTTACGAAATGATGAGCCCATATGTACAAAAGTATCAACAGAGACTGAATCCCTGTGGCAGCCCATGACGTGTGACGCTATAATGTAAATCATTAAATACCAGGGAACTCCCTGGTTTGTCATCACTATTACACAGAAAGTCTAGTTGCCTTTGCGTGGCATCATCTAGGTCTAGGTACCAGATGACCGGGGTCAAGCAGCTATATCAAAACCGTTTTCAAAATCAGAAGAAGGGTACATTTATTTTTTTATTCCTCCACATTACAGCACAGTGCATTGCAGAGCATCACCCTGAAAAATGGCCTCAGACCAGTCTTACGCCTCCCCAAGCCAGACCACACTGGAGACATATCAAAACTTATTTCCATCTCAGGAAGAAGCCAGGGAGATAAAGTCTAATTCAGAGGTTGTTTGGGCCTGCAGGGCAAGGGATCGGAGTCTTCTTCAGTTTGAATCTCCCAAACTTTTACAGCACAGGCAGCTGAAATTTAATGAGTGTTGTTGAGCTCCGGTAAGCATGGGCTACCAGGCAGTTAGAGAACACCACACAGTGTCTCCTCTTTACCTTCTTTCTTGACTCTACAATGCCCAATGGCTTCTTTTCTTTCCCAGCGAACCAACAACCTCTCACACGCAACACGCCATACAAAGACCAAGAAGCAACATTGAAATAACTACACCTTCAGGGCCTGAGCACGGTGCTCTGATGCACCTTTGTGCTCGCTCCCCTTTACTCTGTGTTTCATTCTGTGTACACATGTGTATTTGAAATGTACTACTGTTTACTCAAGTGTGAAAATCCGGAAATCCTCAACAGCAACTGCCCATGGGTTCACTCCTAATTGCCCCCCACCACAAGTAGGCCAAAGCGGTTCATCTCAAATTGACAAAACAAAAGAGAAACACAAAGCACAATCTTTCCACCGCGGGCAGCAACGGTTCTTATATCTCCATGTAATCCTCGGAAGGCTTCAGAGCAACTATTTAAAGATGTGTTTAAAAGCCTCAGGCAACTGTAATGAGCCTAAGTGACATGCCTCACAAATAGTGGTTATATAGAGTAGATACACAAAAATAACCAATATGAGATGAAAATAACGAACAAAGAAATAAGAGGTTAAGAGAAAAGAAAAGATGATAAGAGGGAAAATAACGTCACATGAGAATGTGTGCGCTTCCTGCCCACCTGATTGCCCGTGCGTGTATGCATGCCTGCACTGTATTCAGCGTATGTGTGAGCCTGTTCCCCTCTCCGACAGGCAGTAATGAATAAAATAACAGTGGAGGAAGATGAACTACTTCCTCTGTGAACTCATCAGGCAGACATTGGCATGCACCACTGCCTCCAAGATGGCTGCATCTCTGCCCCCCTCCTTGTGAATACTGTCTGCTGAAGCTGGGAGGAGGCACACTGCAGGTGAGAATATGGTAGAATACGTTGTGGAGCATAGAAGATGGCCATGTGAATGTGCTACGTGGTTGAAATGAAGAAGTACTGCTATTTTTTACCCCCATCAGCTTTTGGTATGGGAAATAAATCTCATACAAACAGCTTTTGCACCTTAAAATGTAGCCAAATAATGATATTCTTTGTGATGTTTTCCTGTGTGATTCAAATGAGGTAAACCTGCTGAGGAGAATAAAGTCCTGCTTACTGCTCCGGTCAAATTTAAAACTTAAAGCGTACATTTAGGTATGTTTTTGTATCTAAAAGCAGCTTGAAAAGCAGATCAAACAAAAACAAAAACAAAAAAATCTGTGGCAATTTCAGTATGCCTCGGCACAAAGCATCATAGGAAATAACTGCCAGTCAGGTATGATGATCAATGCGGACTGCTGTGATGGAGGCAAAGGAGTGTGACTCTGGAGGTTCTTCTTTCATGTGTTTGATGTGTCTCCTGGAGGATGGCAATGCCCCAGGGGAGCAGGCCAGGCCAGAAGGCCTTTGATGAGGCACCTCTACTAGCTGTGATCGGATAAAACTGCTCCCCTCTCATTCACCTGCCCCTGGAGATGATGCTATAACTCTGATGGTGGAATGGATCTGCTGAATAATACAGGGATGCTATTGTATCGAAGCTTGAGCTTACAGTGTTTTAGGAATGTTTATAAGGTAGACAAGAATTTAGAGCGACATACCCAGGCAAAAAGCTCTTTTTTGAGATTCTGCAATCGTAGATGAAATAACTGTATCGCTCTCTTTTACTGGCACGATCACGACGCAATATTTGAATCTTCTGTTCCATCTTTCCTTCCAACCTTAAATCAAATGTAATGAGGGGTGCTTTACTAGACAAAGATCAAACATAAGTACTCTTTGACGACATTGCAATCACAGTGGAAAATCTTAAACCCTTATATGCGTAGTGGAGGCACATTGCTAATACACACACATTTTTGAAAATGTACTCTCTGTCAGAAAAGACAGTGCCAGGGTGGGATGGAGGCAAATAAAGAAGAAAATGGCAGAAAGAAGAAGGTGAAGTTCAGGAATGACAAATGAGGTGTGCAAGAGCGGGAGACACAAATTGCGGAAGGAAGCGTGACAGATAGAAACGGGGAGAGGACGTGTGAATGGGAGGGAGAAAAAGAAGCAGAGAGTGAGAAAACAAGCAAGGGAGGAGGTAGAAAAGTTCCATCACTGCTGCGATGATGTGGGTGGAAGGCAGCGCGTGGGCAGATTCATGGGAGAGAAGAATGCAGAGGGAACTGGCTCATGACTCTCTCTCTCTCTCTCTCTCTCTCTCTCTCTCTCTCTCTCTTTCTCTGACTCTCCTCGCTTCGGCTCATCCACGGAGATGCAGAATGAGCATGAGACTGTTCTCTTTTCATGTCTCCACATTCCCGCACACAGCCACAAACCAGTGGTAGATAATGAGGGCTGCAGTCATTAAGGGAAACAAGCGGAACTATGCCTGCGTTTGTATGAATGTGTACGTGTGTGTAAGTCAATTGCTTTCACGGAACAAAGAGTCGTGTCAATCACGAAGGAGCAATCCCGCCCCTTACTTACAGTCTGTTTCATCATTGGTGGGAATGATGAGACGCAGAGTTGGGTGGCAAGTGCACTGACGAGATCTTGAGGTTGACACATAAACACACATCAGCTCATTGACTTTCTGCGCACGCACACGCAAGCCATTTGATGTTTCTGCATGTCTCCACTAGTCGCCAAGGAAATGGGTTTTCCACTCACATCCCGCTCGGTCAGCCTGCAGCACGTTGCCATGGCAACAGAGAACACGTTGAAGGGGTTAACAGTAGAGAGGTTTTCACGTGACCGTATTTGCAGATTTGAACCGGTCCACCCGCCAAAGATTTGGTGTGTTTGTGTGCATGTTCCCTGTGTGTATCTATGTTTGTCTGACGTGGCATGCACTGATGTGTTTCTGCTTCTTTTCTTGTCTGCATGTTTGCTCGTGTACGTGCGTGCATGTGCTTGGGAGAAAGGAGAGGCTGACGAGGGGGAGAGGGAGAACATGAGTGAGAATTAATGAGAGCAAAATCGTTGAATGCTATTGTCTCCATGGTTGCAGGAGTTCAATATATTTTTAAACGAACCAATTCATCCTAAATCTGTGTTGAGTGTGTGTCACACACTCTCCCGCTGAGCTCGTTGGAAATAACTAGAAAGGTCTCAAATGCTCGGAGGCAGTGAAATCAGATGTATGACTGTCATTATGCAGCCCACTCTACACACACACGCACACGAACATATGTGCACACATGGATCAATAAACTGCCTTTGTGTGCATGAAAAAGAAACTGAATACCACTTAATACAACAATCTTTATCTGTATGCATGAATCAGTACTTTAGATCATGAACTGCAAAGACAGTCTTAGAGCAGGTCCGCCAGTCCTGGTCGAAAAACCCATTCATTAGAAAATACGTATAATGGGGGAAAATTATTTATCATTGCTGTTATATTACATATTTGCACTATAAATGAGCAACAGTAAAAACTGTTCTGGAGACCATGACTCAAATATAACATAACATTACAAATCACATCACATCACTGTTTCTGTATGAGCGGCTCGCAGGCTACAGCTCGCCAAACCTAAGCAATAAAAAACGGTGTATTAAAGTAAGTAATGATAATAAATGCAATGAGGTGTGAAAGTCAGTATCATAGTCAGTATCAGTGATGTATGAAAGTGTACGAGTGCAACGGCTAATATAAGAAGCGTGCACACACTACACAGGGCCAAGGCAAAGGACGCAGAGGCCGTCACAGTACCAGGCTATCTGGGGACTTTATGAAAAGACAAAGTGATCAAAGGATTTGGCAAAGTTGAGCTATTTATTGATTTATTATTTATATTAGAAAATATAAATTCAGACATGGAAGTACATTTTTGAAAAATCAACTCAAGCCAAGCAACCTCAATACAGTATGTTGTCCAACAAAACCTGTAAACCTCCTCTTCCAACTAGCTCCCTTTATTAGAAGCTAGAAGGGACAGGTTATGGCTACTTTCGTTGACTAAGCTAAATACTTTTTGGACTCCTTAACATACAACAAAAAAAAAAACAGTTTTGAAACAGATTTCTACGCCTAAACTACGTAATCGTTTGAGCAACCAGAAGTGTCAGTTTAAGAATAGAAATGCTGTATGTTCACATACTGTAGGTCTGCATTTTTAGCCAAGCAGGGCAAAACATTATTTAACATGCATAATATGTTATGGCATTTGTGATGCCTCTGTGGTGGCTCTTTTTAGTTGCAGGGCAAAGTGGTGTAAAATGCTGATATTGTGGTTTGCTGCTGAGAAATAATATTATTCACACACACAGAGAAATGTTCTAGTCTTCAGGGGTCAACTACCAGCCCTTCTTTAGGAATACTGCTGACATTCAGCATGGTCAAATGATAACACAGGGTCCATGGAGGCTGATAGCCCTTCATACAGTAGTTGCTTTAATATTACAAAGGACATTTATTTTTGTTTCTCTATGTAGACAATGCTTCAGTGATGGAAATCCAACCTAACTTCATTCAACTGTCCATCAGGTATAATAGATTGCTAGAGCAAGCATTACTGTGTTAGCGCTACAGGAATTACAGTGAAATAAATACAGTTCTGTTCTAGAATGATGCCAGTGCATTAAATTGACAGCACGCTAACGCTACGCAAGGCTACAACGTTTTATGCCAGAATTATTAGGGATGCAACGATACAACTTTTTCAGTCCTGATACCGATTCCTGGACTTTGGGTATCGGCTGATATCGAGTACCAAGGCTTGACTTAAACACTGCTTTCCTAACTTTATAAAAAACAAGATGTAACTAATAAATACATAGATATAAATATACTGAATTTCTATTTATTATTAAAATAATAAATCGAGCACTGGCATTGCGTAGCAAGCTGCCTCTGCTACTGTATGTGGTGTGCAGGCGTGCTTCTGATGCAAGACGTAGTACGAGCACGTGTGATCAGATGTAAACATGGAATTGAATTTAATAGATCCGCCCAATTGTCACCGATAACCGATCAGTCAGTATCGACCCGATATCCTATATCAGTATCGGATCAGTGCATCCCTATAAATGATACTATTTTGCTTTATAGTATGTGTAGTTTAAGTAATAGTAAATTCAGACTGTCTGAGAATTTGTGTGTATGTGCTTAAATGCCTCCAATTTGCTATGTTAATGTGATTCAGTTCATTAACGTTAGAAAAATCTATGCGATGCACATAGACTGCTTACAAAGCACACACACAAGCTCCATTTCTGGTTCACTGAGTATCCGTGTTTTCGAGCCTCCTTCAGTGTTTCATAGTGTCACCAAGGCTGGTCTCAGTGAAGAGCAAAGTCAGCCTCAGGCACTTCTTTCTGTAAAGTATATCTGACCCAACCATGCACACAAAGTGTTGATGCTAATCTGGCTGATAGAGTTGATAAGCTTGGAAAGGAACCAACGATGTGCTGTAAGTTTGGACATTCAAGGCTGCAATTAATGGTGGCAAGAACAACATACTATGATGGAAAATCAGGACATGTCGGTTCAGCACTGAATGAGATGGTGCTCAATCGTGTGTCCCACGTGACAGCTGAGCGCTGCACTGGTTAGAAATCAACAGAAAGGTCTTAAAAGCTTTCTTCAGGGGAACTACAATTAGATGCATGACTCATTAAGGCTATGGAGGAAGGATCAATAACAATGTCTTCTTTCACAGATCACCACAAATACAACTGCTTCAAGTGAGGGAGGCTCTGTGTGTTTGTCTATAAGCACATGTGCCCACAGGAAACATACCTCTGTGCCTCCTATTACACAATATGCCAAAAAACAAAATGCAGCCTATGAAGCCCGTGCATCTTTCTTCCTTTGGTTTCAGCTTGTTGTCATCAAAAGCTTTCAGCAAGATCGATGTCACCTGTCACTTCTGTTTTCTCATAGTCATGACAACAAAAACTCAACATTAGTGGAATGATATAGCAGAAAATAGATTGAAGACACTGAATTACAGAACAGAAAAATGATTTGTGGTATATAATCCAGACGTTACTTGTAAATATGACAGAATGGCCTCGGGATTTTGACAGCAGGAAATGTACTCAGAAAATATGTAAAAAAAAAAAAAAAAAAAAGAAAATGATGTTGTCTACAGATGCACGAAACTTCGTCTGAGTTGAAGATGAAAAAAAAATGCAAAACTCCCTTTTCTTCCTGACAATAGCATAGTCTAGTGGACACAAGAGACTGCAAGTCTTCAATAGCCTTACACACATTAAAGAAGACACACAGTAAAGAAATAAACCAATTACACTGAATGACACTGAAAAACAAACTCCGGCTCCAATTTAAAGCTTGTCCTCTCTTTTTAGAGAAGGACAGCTTTGACAAAGATGTGTCCTGACATCCCCAAAACGTAACCTGTGTCTGTCTGTATGTGCATCTGTGTGTGTGTGTGTGTGTGTGTGTGTGTGTGACGTACGTATGTGTATGTGGTTTATTCATTTGATGGTGAATCACTCAGCTCTGGGGGTCCCGGCTGACTTCCCTTCACCCTGCCAACTCCCACTGATCTTTGCCTCCGCTCTCTCTCAATCCCACACTTCCTGCCTACCATCTTTCTGCTGTCACAAGAAAACACACCGACTCTTACAAAAACATCAACATTTCAGGAATTAGAAAAAGAGTAGCCTGACACTTTACACAAGGCTTACGATTCTTGCCACAGAGGAGACAGGGATGGACAACGAAAACTGCGAAACTAAATGTATTTTGCAGAAACAGAGATACATTACATGCGTCTGACTTCTGGAGTAACAGCAGCAATGAGTGTCATGCCTTGTTTAGGATATGTCAGCCCTTCTGTAAACCTGACAATCTGCACGGAAAACACTTTCTCACCCCTCTGTAATCTTGGAGCAGACTTTTTCGTGGCTTCGTCACAACCAACTGACTGCTGAATTCCGAAAACGCTAGTAAAACTGGATGTTTTATCAGGCACGGCCAATGGGGACTTGTACTGTCTGCCCTCTGATCTGTGTTCCCATCAGTTAGGCCAAGCTGCTAGACTAATGGGCATCTGGGCAGATATTAGAGCGTTGTGCTCTACAGTTCCCTGCTAACTTAATGAGAAAACACTAGTTCCCCATACTCCTTCTGACAGAGGAGGCAGGGAGAAAAACAACGATTTGGGAAGAAAAAAAGGGGAGCGTTTATTAGAAGATGGGGAAGAGAAAATGTAGACAAGAGGGAGACAGAATGAGAAGGTGATGGAGAAGATGAATGCATTCAATTCAGATCAGAAGGGCTAAAAACAGATGTACGACGTACGAGTGGATGTAGGTGGACACCACCTCTGACGATTCAGCAAACCAATAATCAAATCTTGATACTAATTTATTCAAACACATCCAAGATGATCTGACATTGTCTACCCCTCTTACTATACCATGACAAAGCAACGATGTCTGGGCACCCGGCAGCCATAACCAGAACAACAATCACCCCCCAAAACCCAATCTCTCTCTCCCTGGCCTCAAATCTGATGATCCTCTTCCAGCTAAGTTGGTCAGGTCTGATGAATAAACCAGTGCTGTGACTCTAAGCCCATGAGAGGGACATGCATTACTGCTATGAAATGTTAAATGCCTTACAGAAGGAGCCTAGACTATAAAAGCAGCAGCAGCACTTGGAAGGGGAGGAGAAAGGAGGGGGAGCTGGCCGTGTTTGCTCTTCCTCTCCTCGGCACAAGTGTCAGCTGCGCTCCCCGTCTTTTTAGCCACTGGTGTGGAACGGGGGCCCTGCTTGTTGGGAGTTTGAGCAGCGTGGGCAAGGAGTGTGTGCCTGTGTAGGTTGGAAGGGTTTAAGGTGTGTGCGTGCCTGATTCTGGTTGTGTGTGCGCTACAACTACAGCCTCAGCTGCAAGAAAAGGGCCCCTCTGGCTGGGTTCAGGTGCGTGTACGATCTTTCAAACTCTTCCTCTGTCTTTATTATCCTTTTTTCTCTTCTTTTTTCTCCATCGCTCTAAAAAGGGCCCTGGGATACTGACTGAGTTAATGAAACTTGGGACTAAAGCTTGGTAGAAACACACTCACCTCCCTCCTGATAACTGTCATGTTTAAGCACTGCAGGATAAATCTTCTACTGTCTTACACACACACACACACACACACACACAGCAAGATAAAACACGCACACAAAGATACGCAACAACACACACAGAGCCCATTTATGATTGCAGTCACACAAACAAAAATACACACTTTAGCAGCAATCCCAGCTCATTAGAGTTTTCCTCTCTGTTAGCCCTGCAGGTTAAAAACACTTCATGTTAGCTTTGCTTCAAACAGCCATGCTGGAGAGAGATAGGGTAGAAAACTTACACATTATTCATGTTTTAATGCGTGCTGCAATTTGCACATCCAGCATATTGCATGGAGAGAGAACATAGATTGTATGTTCTTTAAACACACACTTGGGTTTAGATGAAAGGGGAAGTCAAGTGAAGGCATAAGGAGCTGCTGACATTATGTGTGTATAAGGTATTATTTGACAGGAAATATAAAAGGAAAGGCCGATTAGACAGCAGTGCTTTTACACGGTACGGACGAGAACTGAGCGTGTATGTGCAAAGATGTGCATGTTGTTTTGGTGTGTATGCACACGAAATGAAAAAGAATAAAGAGATTAAGAAAGTAATGTAAAAATGGCGAGGGCAAAACCGAAGAGAGGCTATATTTACATTGTACTGCACGCAAGCACTGCTAGCTAGCCAGGCAGAAGAATGAGCTTTGAATCAGGCTATAAATAAACTGTACCACATTATAAAGATACTTGTGGCAATTGTGAGCCAAATGAATAGGCTTGACCAGGCAAGTCAAATGAGGAGGGGAGGGGGGGGGGACCCTTAACTGCAGTTCTTACAGTGCAGATCCCCCGGGGGAGAAATCCTGGAATATCCTTTAGTCTTTATTAGTTTAAAGAAAGTCCCTCTGATACCCCATGAAAAATAGAGTTGTTCATCACTCAATGTGTATTTTAAAGCAAGCCACGTCATAGTTTTAGCCTGTAGAAATAAGTCATATTTTAGCTTATAAGAGAGCTGTGAGTAAATGTGTTGTCAACAGCTTCATTAAAAGGGAGCGGGACATTGCAAATCTCCAACCCACCAGGCTCGTCCATCATTAACGAAAACTCCGCCTCAAATGGCTCTAAATGAATGCGCACAACCTGGTGGATTTTACCTGTCAATCAAGACAGAACAAGCCTTTTCTTCTTTGTGTTGCGTAGCATTTTTTCTATCTCCTCAATGTGTCGGCACAATACCCTCCCATTCTCTTCTAATCAACTCCGCTTTGCTCCCTCCTTCCTCCCTGCCTCCTTGTCTCTATCCACGCTTTCCCGTCATCAAATCTCTTCAGCTATTCTCTCTCACTCTCTCTGTCATTCTAAACCATAACCCTTAATCTCGCCAAGAGCCAAATCAGCAGATTAGATGAAGAGTGACTCTCGCTCAGACTTTGCAGAGCAGTTTAATTTTCCGTTCAGAGAAAGTTAGAAGCAGATTAAATCCAAGAAATCTCTTTTTTTCTCCTCCCTTTCCAATCCTGACACAGGAGTGCAGACATGCAACAAGCAACAACAAATCTTCCCCAGTGCCTGCTAGCTGATTAAAAAGTCACATTCTAAAATATTTTTTTGGATGTTGTTTGATTTTTCCGTGTAAACAAATACTCTTTAAAGCTTTTTATTCTATTATTTTTCTTTTATATCTGTTAACTCCAGAATTAGAATACATTATATTTGCTGTAAATGTATTATTATTCACATGTGTGAAGATTGAAGAAAGATTTTGGTCATTTATTGTTTCCTTAACTTAAATAATCAATGCTTTCCAAACACATTGCAGCATTCATTGCTCAATAAACAATGCACAGTTTACAGAAACTCCTCACAGTCCGCTTGTCATCACATACAAACTTTTATTGGTAAACGTATTAATGACGTCGTCGCCTGTAGCTGTGACACGTGAATAAAAGCAGCATTGCCTTTAAGGCATTGATTGAGTGGGTTTGTTAATCAATAGTGCAACAAGTTAAATGCATAGTGGAGTCAGAGGGAGAGAGACAAATATTTACAAAGTGACACCCCAGAGAGTGGTGGCGGCCTGCCACCATGATGAAAAGGGTTGCTTCCACTCCAGGGTTAATCAATCTGTTACACAATAATCAGGGGACATGACAGCACCAGGGTCCCTGGCTTAAACACAGGCGTCCTTGGGCGCATAATGATGATGTGTGACAGAATATTTCCTCCAGGCTACCCTACGCTGCACACAGCAGACATCCATCACAACCAAGCAGAGGGAAGAGGTGGTGGAGACAAGAGGAAGGAGTGATGGGGAGGAAGAAATTAAAGAGGGAACGAGGGATGTTGTAATACAAGTGTGGGGGTGTAGATTGCTGGTTGCCTTGAGGATCAAACAGCAGGTATGAAGGGTGATGGGGAAACAGTGGTCTCAAAGACATGTGGGCTGTGTGGCAAGTCAGCGTGGTTCTGGGTAAAAAAGACGAGGCGTTTCTATGGGAACCCTGTCAGTGTTTCTGTATCTTACTACACGCACTGAACACACTGGCATACTGTATGCTGTACATTACAAGAGCATGAACACACACGGCTTCCTCTGGGGATTAAAAAAAAAAAAAAAAAAGCTCCCCGTTTTTCCATTTCTTAATTTTTCTCTTCCTATTCCCATTGTGTCTCTCTACTGCTCCCTTGCTCTACATTTATAAAAAAAAAATTTTTTTTTACATATTTCTCGCCTGAATTTGAAAAGCAGACATAATTAATTTACATACTGAATGTATTCCCCCTTTTCTGTGACACTGAGCGTTGATGTATTTGGTTTCCTTTGATCTTACTTGAGATGTCTTTTGATCTAAATGAGACAGGACATCATTTAGAGAGGCACACACCTCTTAAAACGGCCACACAGAGTGAATTTCAAAGCAGAAAACGTTATTTTCCACTATCAATAAATACATATATACAATACGAGAAATGTATATGAACTGTGTTCACTGTAATGAATTACATTTTGTTTTTATCTTCACATATATATGATCAAAAACAACGTATTATTTCACTTCTTAATTAAGCCAACAGATTGCTTGAAATCATTAATTAAAACAAAATAACTGTGTTTTTTAAAATATATTTTTTTATCGTCAATATAACCCATGAAAACACCAAAACCAGCAATGCATCAGTGCGTCAATCAATACTTACTAATCACAAATATATTTTTATAAAGGCTGAGCACACACAGTACCTTAAACAGTCACTGTAGTTTTTAACAAGAATTACTAACTATTACTGACTATTTTTAGCCGTACATTAATACACAAATGATGACACATTTGATTACAGCAGCGAGGCAGTGTACTGTATGTGGGATTGACTTAAAATAAACTAAAGTGCCCATATTCATCTGGAGATATCACCCAGTGGAAACGTGGGTATTTAATTATTTCAACACAGGCGATACTTGTTAGTATTTCTTTGTCTTTTCATCGGATTTGTTTAGAATAAGAAAAATGTAGAATATCATCTGCCATATTCTTAAAAAGTTCACAAATGTGCAATGGAATATTTGAAAGGACTAAAATGTGGATCTCCTCATCCAGAAAAAACACCATTTTTGCAGTGGTCCTTTCAACACACCTTTTCAGTAGAATAGCTGTAAAGAAGCTAGTCCCGTTTCCCAAAAGGCTCCTAAAGGACTTTGACAGTACAGGAAAAGTCTCCGGCCTTCAGAGCCTAAACTGTGGCGAGAACGCCAAATGACACATCTGACAAAAAACAGCTGATAATGCATATCAACTGGCTAATACCGGTTGTACCATCCCTACAGTGCAGCATGGTTATGGCAGCGTCATGCTATGTATGTGGATGGTTTTTAGCAGCAGTCAGTCAGGACTGTGGTTTGATTGAGAGAATGATGGATGGAGCGAAATGCAAAACGCCTCCTTGACAAAAACCTACTCCAGAGCTCACGTGACCTCAGACTGCCGATGATTCACTTTCAGCCTTATAATAAACTACTGTACACAACCAAAACCGTGCAGGAGGCGGCTTCAGGAGAAGACTATTAAAGTTAAATTGTGGAGATCAGATCACAGTTCAATCTGACAAGGCATGAGAGGGTGTGCAATGAAGTATGTCTATCGTAAACCCAAAGGATGTAAGTTTTAACCTTAGTGATCTTCTCTCCACATAAATGTGAAATCAAGTGCATTTCAAAGTATTGAATAGCAAGTCTGATTCAAAGGAGTTATTCCAGAATGATTGAATACATTTTCAGTAAAAGTGAAAAATGTGTTTTCTTGTTGCCACTATAGGTTAGTGTATACACACAGTACATGTAGAGCATGTATGTATGCATCTCTTGCTCTCTCTCTGTGGCACACACACAAACAGCGTGCTTACTACTCTGATTGTTGGTGGCAGATCTATCTCTCTGCGTTTTATATTTTCCCTTTGATAAAGCCTGGGGAAGGAGCGCCAGCTCCGCAGCCATCCTGCTCACCCAGCCCCCACACCCACAGATCCCGGTGGGTGGTGTTTTCCTCGCCCGCCTGCCACTCGCCCACTACCGTGCCAGGCGCGACATGTGACAGTTGCAGCACATGGACTCCCAGCAGTCCCGCCCCCCGCCCCCATTCCTTTGCAGGCCTGTTTCCCCTGACTGTCTGAGAACACCCCGCAACAAGCTTGGCACACTTGTCATGTTCCTTCTCGCTCCCCAGCCAGCAAACCCAAATGACTATCTCGGAAGCACGCACAGGCACACAAGCACACATACGATACAGGTAGATGGATATCAGTGCAATTAAACTCACATAACGACACACACACACACAGATGCAGAAATGGAGGTACATGAACATAAAGCCTGAGAAGTGTAAGCTCGGTCTGTGCAGTTCAAACCGTTCACAGATGCAGAGACGTTCTGTCTGACTTTTATTGCACACACCTTTTCCCAGCACCACTTTCACATCATTAGAAAGGGGTAAACATGCCAGGTTGTGTTTGTACCAGCCACATCAAGCCGTCATCTAGCTGTGCTTCCCTCCTGCCTTGCCCCAAATTCTCTTTTCTCTATATCTCCTTCACACAACATATTTTTCTCTTTCCTCTCCTTTGTTTTTTTGCTTATTGCTCTACCACATTGTTCTCCTTTTTCAATTCAGTGTACTCCCATAAAGAACATGTCAAATCTCTAGGACTATTGGTCATTTACACACAGAACAAACATGTAATATCAACAAATGCATAGCTTATCCACCAAAGCAAAAAAAGAATGGGTAAATGATGTGAGGAATAGAATCTATGTGTAAATAAAATATGTTTTCGTTGGTGAGATGAGCAGGATTTGAGCATTAAAGACGTTCAGTCTCCAGTGTCTAACCAGCTGCGTTAATATTTCAATTACCATCATAAATAAATTAATTAAATAGGCTTCAACAATATTCTTGGTCTGCCCTTGTTGTAGTGGGAGAATGCTGTGACATGTGACAAGACACTTCTGCCAAAGCCTTATTTTGTAATAAGTTCAGACTGGTGAGCTGTAGTTCCTCAGTGATTTGGGAAATACGGATGGGAATATTCTGCTTCTTCAGTTTTTTTCTAAAAAAATAAATTTAGATCTCCGTAAACACCCAGAGACACATAATACAACGAATGATAAAGTGCTGCTTTTCGGAAGCTATGATTATATGAAATATATTTTACTTCATTGATTGAATTTTTAGCAGTAGCAAGGTTCACATATGAACTCAGGCTTTGAGGGCAAACCATGACTGATCAATAAAGTTTAGTCAATAGAAGATTTGCAGAGAAATCAATTGCTAACACAGCTTCAGCAAGTAGGATCAGGGTAGTTTTACAGGATTTTTTGACATAATTTAAAATGTTGATGATTTTTATGGAAGGATGGCCCCATAGCTTTCTTAGAAAAAAATAACCTACGGTCATCTGCAGTAGATCAGCTCTATGAAATTTGGTCAAAGATTCGAAATATAAATTCACCATCCACTGTGTCTCTGGTCATAATGGTACAACTAGCTCATCAACACAAAAGCATACTGTATGTTACACTGTCAGTACAATAATATTAATAGTCCTGCCTTTCTTAGCATCCTCTCTAAGATTACGCATTTTCCCTTTTTTTCTTCTAGTATTAATAATCTTCCTCTCATACGTTGTAGCTTGCTCCGCTTCTTCCATCTGTCAGTTTATTCTATGTAGCATCAGAGACTAGAAGACCTTTCTATTTCAGACGTCGCTGACATTTACATTTGCCCTCTATCAAAGAAAGAAGAATGGTCGTGGTCCCCCTGCCATCGTTGTCACACATTCTGCCTTGAGGAACAACCGAGCTAACACTGATTCCCCATCGAGGCAACGGCACTGACAGCGTGAGTGGGTGAAAGGAACATGCAGACAACATCATTTAATACAGCAACATTTGAAACAAACATTTTTTTCATTTTACTACAAGTTATTTCCTTTCTTTTTGCATTACTCGTGCATTATGAGGGCCATGGCCAAGCAATAAGAAACCATATGCGCAAAATATATTTTTTGAAATGTAGGACTACCATTAATTGTTTTACCCAAGTGAAAATACGTTTGCCTATTGACACTGTTCATCTAGTATTTCATATTCTTTTCAATTTGTTCCCCTTGCGAAATGTGAATATTGCAAAAATTGGAAGAAATAAAATCAGTAAATTGTACTACAAATTCAATCTCCCACCATTTTTTTTTTTATTCTTAGTGGGCCTAAAATAGAAAATAATAAGAAATGCCAATGAAGGAAGCCAAATAATTGTATACTTTAAGAACCATACAGAACAGAACAGATGGGATGCTGCACATAATGAGAGATGGAAGGCCCATTCCTGAAAATGGGATTCCAGTGAGCTGAAGAGACCGGCATGAAGGCATTCTAGAAATCAATAGAAGATCCCTTGTGTGTAAGAGCAAGTCAACAGAGCAGAGAGCAGCACAGAGTCGGGGCATACAGATAATATTTATGTAGAGGGAGGCTGCCAACAACCGCAAGGGACCATGTTTAATTCTGATTCATACATCTTAAAAGCAGTGATCTGGTAAATATGAGGCATGTTCATTTATTCAATAAGAATATATCTAGCAACAGGTCAGCACTGGAGAATTCTTTAGTATGCTACCTTTAAGTATTCATGCGAACATCCATGGGATTGTGTGTCTTATTCTTTTTAAAGTTCAGAGGATGTCTCTGAGCTCATGTCTGCATAGCGTTGTGTGTGGACTGAGTGGGAGTTGCTGTGATCACATTACGTACGACAGATCATGTGCATCCATGTCATTAGTTGTGTTGGAATTAATCCAGTCAACATCCACAATGGATGTCTCTGAAACCTACTATTAGCAGGTTTACCAACCTCATGAATAAATGCACAGCGTGTGCACACCGCCAAGTCTAATTGATGTCCCCTTTCAACACAATTTACATACATTAGAAGGCGCCGCCAGAGTACCCTTCATACATTTGTCTGCCAAGGCCGAAAGGTGGAATCGCAATTACACTAACACAGTCATGTACACATGGCTTAAAACATACATTTTAGCCTCATTTCTGTTTTTCTTTTCTTTTTTGGCCCACAGGAGACCCTTATGCTTTTAATGGCTGTGCTAATTGCTAATGTTCCACTAGAATACTAATAAGGGTTGTAATTAGCGTAACATGGACTGTAGCTCAGTGTGGACAAGAGTTGGTTTTTCTTCTTTTAAAGAGCCTGTAAAAATGGAACTGAAATCCCTGGCAGGGAAGGGACATTTAAAATTAGCATTTGGATCGTTTGGCAGATGCTTAATGCTAACAAACTTTACACTCTAAAAACTACTGCAACACCGAGAACGTCACAGTTGGCAGACCTTTATTGGTGTCCATTTTGTCAGATCTGAAACAACTAGCCTAACATAATGCTGGCCAATAGACAGCTTGTTTACAATTACATCAGCACAGGGTTGTGATAGGTCTGTCTATATGAATATGAATGTTGATGTGAATACGCCTTAGGAGTAAAGTCCTCCATCCGTCCAGATGGCCCTTGGAATTATGTGCTTTACGTGGGATAATGAAATCTCACTCACTATCCAACTGCTTTCTATTGAATTAACGTGATAGGCATCATTCCTTCTCGCAGCTTGGGGTGTCATCAGCCCAACCAGCGCTCCCCATTCATTGGACACATCAATCACAGACAACTGAGGCAATAAAAGCTTACGAAAGCCCAATAAGCATCACAGTACGAAAATCAGGAACGATACATGGCAGGGATGTTCTCGCTATACTGTAAAATGGGAGTTTACCCCTAAACACAAGATGCCATTTTAAAGACAAACTGACCATCACGCTCTTGTCACTGCAAGAACTCAATATACAGTACACATTAACTTGGAGATTTAATTGCTTTATCTATCTTGTATAGTGTGTTGAAGTGGCTGAATATGGTTGGTGACATTCATTCCCCAGATGGTCTTTTACCTTGGAATTTCAAACATAATGGGTTTAATAAAAGATGGCTGGCAGAGGAAGTGGTGGCCAGTATCTTTTGGCAGCAGTGGTGAAAACCCCAGGAGTGCATTTCTCCAGCATCCCACTGTGGCCGTAAAGATCAGATTATGGAAAACTCATGTAAAAACATGATTTAACGGATGGTATGTAAGTGACGAAATGTAGGTGCAGTTGGATCCATATTTTCAATAAGCTGCCCATTTTTAAGAAGCAGAAAAATGGTGGCATCAATTGTTCTTGGATGTTTCCCAAAAGGAAGAATAAAACAGGCATTCTGCCATCACCCTGTTTTTAGCCATGAAATCAATACACACACACAGTTGGGCTTCATGAACAGAGGAGCTGCTTTCTGGCCATCACTGTTGTGCATTTGGACGGAGGCAAGAAATCAGCATGAAAGTAAGAGCATCTAATCATGTAAATAGTGGTATCACCAGATAAGACTGAGATGAGAATTATTAGATGATACTAAATTTATCCCCTCAGTCTCTATTCAACATGTCAATTACGATCCAAGATTTCAAGATTTCACGTTTGAAGAAGTCTTTAGAAACCAGTGCAACGGAAATGGCTATTAAAAGGGCAGTTTTGACGTGCAAAAGTCAGATAAAACTTTCAAGATGTCATGGTTCAATTAATTAGTCTTGCTTGTCTTTTTTCACGTCTCTCGGGGGGATGTGAGAAAAGCCCAGACAATTTGTCAAAATATGGAAAAAAAAGTTTATGTCCTAGAGTAAAATTGTCCGTGTCCCAAAATGCAGCTGAAACTCAAACTGTCAATGTACATATCGACTTATGTTATATGCAGATTGCTATGCATTGTCAGAGTCTACTTATAACTTAAAATGCTTACACTTTTGTTCAAGGTATGTTTTTTTTTATAACTGTTAGAAGAAAGGGGAAAGGAACACAAGCTCTAGGTCAGAGAGAATATTTCATGATCGCGCATACTTTCTTGAAGTGATGAGGAAAGAATTTATAAATACAGATTTGTCTCCTTGACTGTGCATCGTGGGGACCTGTTGTGTCTTGAGATTGTAATTTATGTGTGATACATGTCAAAAAAATGCTTTAATGACATTGGCTTCAGACTGCCGATCGATGTGAAGACCAGATGGAAATAAAGGAACAAAGCATCACCAGTGCTTTGTGACTGAAGCGTACAGAAAAGCTGGCGAGCACAGAGAAAGTTTTTCTATGCAAATGATTCAGATTTGCATCAAAGCATTTGGCATGAGCCATATTACATCTGTAGCTCTCAGCTTCGCCACTAGAAATCACTTTTTACCATTCACACACATTCTTTTAAACCGAATAGCCCTGCTGTCAATGAAAATAAGACTTCAACACTTGATCTATAGGGCCCTGCATCTCATGGGAATTGTACCTACAATTTTAGTTTCGATCACACCATTTACCAAGAAGTCTGCTCCAGCAGTTTCTCCCTGGTCATCAGATCAGCTCTGACAGCCTCTGGTTGTTGACCAACCGACCCCTGTATCGAGGCTTTTGCGAATAACCACGAGAGATAGAGGCCCTTCAGGGAGAACCAGGCCCTGTGTGTGCATGTGTGTGTGTGCATAGCAAGAAATGGACTAGTAAAAGGAGACGGCACCGTCTTCTTCCTATAAAGAAGGCAATAAAAGGCTCCTGCCTTACAGTAACAGTTCATTAGTCAAACAAGCAGCAGCAAGTCTCTCCAATCAGGACCCCACCTCATCTATCAGCGGCAGTCTGACGCACTAACTACTCTTTACAGCCACAATTCTTGCTCTATAGCCTATAACATGGTTTGTTTAGAGATGCACTAACCAAAAGAAATGAGCTCATTACAACATGTAGTGCAGCTGAGAGCAACATTTACGGTCTAGATACTTCTGTGTGTGATGGTTTGAGTAAGGGTATGTGGATAAATGGTTGTGTGTGTTTGGGGTTGTGGATTGGGGTCTGTTAGCCAAATAGAGTTGGTACTGCTCAAAACAAAATGCAACCCACTCCTGGGTCTTACTGGGTTTCTTTCCAGTGACAAAACACAATTCCACCGATAAAACATAAAAAAAGCACAATTTTATCCATTTTGCTATCCATTTATCCAACTATCCATCCATGAAAATACTCACATGCACATGACACAAAGATTAGTACTGAGCCATGGCAGATAAAGCTTGGTTGCAAATGATCTCTTATCATCATTGTGCAGCCTTTTGTGATCGCATGTGGCATGATTGCCTGCTTTGGATGGGCATGACAGATGTGTATACCATTGCTCCGGCATGGGCACTTAGGGAGTTTGGTAGGGAATGTGTGTCTGTGTGTGTGTGTGTGTGTGTGTGTGTGTGTGTGTGTGTGTGTGTGT
>CALSBV010012213.1:7718254-7804629 GCA_943590825.1 Bovichtus diacanthus
GTGTGTGTGTGTGTGTGTGTGTGTGTGTGTGTGTGTGTGTGTGTGTGCGTGTGTGTGGGGCGGGGTTACATCTGTGATTCTACTGTCTGTTGTTATCGCTCTTGGCACACAATGGGCTCACAAACTGCTTTCCCCTAACAGGCCCCAGTAATCACGGATGGGGAAGTGGTAGCCACTACGAGCGGGGCGGCAAATGAACAAAGGTCTGATGTGTATCAGAGATGGCTGGAGCAAAGAGCTGCAGTTTGCCACATGGATGCATGCTGGGGCCTACTACCAGCAACAAATCACAATAGTTAGACTCTGAGCCAATCATTGTACATACAGTCAGCGTGAAGTCAGTTAAAGCAGGAAATACAGGAACACTCAGATAATTACAATGCCTGACGACCGCAACATCTACATGGCACACGCCAGAAGAGGAAACGCAAAACACGTTATGACAGTTTGTTTCCTTGCAGCTAGATGAGCACAAAGGCATGAGATATTGCTCAAGGAAGCTTTAATGTATTAAATCCAACAGTCTATTTCTGTAAAATAATGACTGTGAAGGCTGTGCTTCCGATAGGTGCTCCATGAAGGTCCTTATCGGTGTGATTGAAACCGTATAATCGCTCCTTCAGCTCCAACATCTCTTTCTAAAGAAGCACAGAGGAACAGAACTGACAATGACATGTTCTAATACCCCAAAAAAGCAAACATGCCTGTAAGACAAAAAGGTAGAGACCATGAATGTGGAAATGTGTGATCATTTTCTACAATGTACAGATCATGCCCATTTGTATGAGATAGTAAAATGTAAAGAATTGCCGTGTAAACATCTGATGAGGAAATTCAGGCTATTACGGTTATAGGTTCTCTGAATTTGTGACAGCAATAAATTATAGACAGTTACATTTTCAGCTTATTGTATGATAGTTTAATGGCATTCTTTAATTGCTTTTTAACAGTGGGGCCCCTCCATTACAGGGTGCACTGCTGTGTGACCTGCTGGAACATTTCACCTTGCCAGAGAGTGGCTGTACTCAGGCTGTTGGTGAATGACAATTACTTCTTTATACGTGTCGGGATGTTACACATGGCGAAAATTAATGGAAGTATGTTGTGCCTAAACGTATCAATCAATTGTAGCGTGTGGAAGTAAGTGTCTAAATAAGCTACAATAAAAACACAATTTGAGCATAGAAAAATGATTTTAAAACAAACTGGAAATATATATGTTAGTCACCTGTCAGTCACCAGTCTCTCCAGTATAAAGTAGATGAAATAAGGGAATTCCCCAGGGTAATTTGACAAAACAAAGCACTGCACCCTGGTGCCCTCTGTTGACCAGTCACACCGGGTATCCTTGTTTATTCACATGTGTTCAGGGATTTGTGTGTGTGTGTGTGTGTGTGTGTGTGTGTGTGTGTGTGTGTGTGTGGGTGGTTGGGTAAGTGTGAGTGAGTCTAAATTTTTGAAAGAAGTGTGTGCACATGTAGATGCATGTCATGGTGAGAAAGCTAGAAACAAAGCAATAAAGGCCATTATTCTTCTGTGGCACCTGCCTGAGTCACATCCCAGCTGTGGCCATGACAACCAACCTGCCCTCTGGGAACAAGTGTTAAGTGCCATTGACCCATGGGAACAGGATGCACACATGGCACAATCATACACATTGTGTGCTGCCAGAATCACGCAGAAAACACACACACACACACACACACACATATACACACACACACACAAGATCGCCAGCCATCAGAGTCTACCTCATACTGTGTGTGTGCACTTATGCAAGCGCCAGCATAAAGTCACTTTCTCTTTATAAGTAAGCATATTGAAGCACACACCATACACATGTGTGCCCATGTGCATCCACATCCATTCCCAAGAAGCAGACAATGGTTGGCTCCTGTTTTTTGGCCAAGAATTACATGAGCTTTAATGTAATTACAGGACTGACAAGGACAGACTCTCTCTGCTTATTGCTCAGTGCTGGGCCCCCTTGAGAGCTACAGACAGGAGCATGCACAGAGTACTTGTCCAATCTCTAATGACAACGGCACACCCTTTCCACGATAATCCTTTCATTTCTGTCCACTCACGGGAGAGGGACAGGGAGGCAGAGAAGTAAATGTGGCGTCTGTGAGCGTGCGTCTGTGAGCGTGCGTCTGTGAGCGTGTGTGTGTGTGTGTGTGTGTGTGTGTGTGTGTGTGTGTGTGTAGGCGTGATGAGAAGTGAAAGGAGCAGACAGTGATGGAGTGAGAGGGGAAGGAATAAAACATTTTTAAGTATTAGGGTATGATAATGGCTGACAAAGGCAATAATGAGCAGAAAACAAGTCATCCTTTAAAAAGGTCATGTGGTGTAGGACTGTCTTGTTTAGAGGTAAATAGTCAAACACCATAAGAGGAGGAGCATTATTAAAACATTGGAAACCCCTTTCACACACCCAATGTCTTTCTCTCTTCAGCCCATGTCTCTCAGTCACAATCGGCGCACATATACGCAGCCTTTTAGTGACGGAAATTCTCCAGACGTGCAACAGCAGGGCACCTCTCTTGGGGTTGGTAACCATAAGCACACAAACACATATTCTTCTGGCTCTTGTCTGCAGACAACTGAGCTCAGTAAAGAGACTACAACATCATGAATATCATTCTGAAACCGTTTACTGTCCAAAACAAAAATACTGAAAGAATCCCGATTGTCACGTCACATTTGAAAGTTTGAAAGAGTGATTTTTTTGAAGCAGTTTGCAGCGGATAAACATTCACTGTGTTAATTGTCTGTGCAAATAGCTTGGCTAGGGATCAATGGCAGCTTTAAGATGCACCAGCAGTAGCAGCCAGACTGACTGACTTAGTGTTGCGCTCAACATGGCAGCAGCCATCTTCTCAATATTTCCAGCAGCACTGAATAAAGAGAGAGAGAGAGAGAGAGATTTTCATCCTCATCTTAGCTCTCATCTATTGCTACTTTAAAGTTGCATTTTCTGCGTTTTTTTCTACAGTTTATTAGCCTCACATTCCATCTCTCCACTCTAAACCTCCCCTAGCTCGTCTTCCTAAAGTCCACATTTTCTGCCTTCCCCACCTCTTCATCCATCCTCCCACCCAGCTTCTATCTCCCGGGTGATTTCCCAGTGGGTGTCCCTCCCTCGGCACCACGCTACAGCCATGTGAATCAGAGAGTAACTGTTTGTGTAATGTGAATGGCAACCAGATGCCTGGTTCGCTAAGTCTTGCAGTCATTGCGCTTCTCAATGACAGTACAGTCTGAGCGAAAAGAAAGAAAAAGATGAGGAGGGTGCATGCCAACAGATGTCTCATCATAGCATCTGCTGGGAAAACACAATAAGACAACACAAAGAAGGGAAGATTACAATTTGACAATGACAAATTCATTTTAAACCTAATTGATTATCACAAACTGAATTAATTCAAGCTTTTACTATACGAGTGTGTCGCCTGGTTGTAATTAAAATGCAAGCAATTCATGGTAAAGATATGTGGAGTTTTAGATACTGTATTAATTGTTTCAGGTGAGGCACAATGCTAGAATGTATAAGGTAGAATACTAAGTATATCGTCCATGTTTTCGTACGGTTTCTGAGTTGACTTTCATTTAACACAACCAAGTGATGGCGCTGACCGCGGTGACTCTGGGCTGAAATAGCGCTCTTAACTGTTTATTATTTAGTTCAATGAACTAACAAAGAGCTACATTAGATTCCAGTCAGGCACACTAAGGCAGATTGACCAATGCAGAAGTAACGAGTTGACAGGCAGATAGCCGATACGATGTGCAGTAAGGACAGGGAACCACAACATTCTGCTATGTTAAAATTTAACAGGAGGTTTCAGTGCAATTGCAGGAATTTTAACAGCATCAGTGTGGGGTGATTTCGAAGAATCAGATTCACTGAGATATTCAGTACCTCACACAGACACATCCAGCGTACAAACTGTTTTCCATTCTTTCCCAACCTTCAGCAGCACTCATGCACAAACGCACATTTTGACTGCTTTGTAAGCAACCAACGGGACTTGCCTAAGGTGCTTTTGAAATTGAATTCAGCCGTTGCCTTTCTCATGGCATTAGCCCTTGACTTGGTCAGCACATCAGGCCCTGCGGGGTGACTGTGCAGACCTGAGATAATGCCAAAACCTCTCTCTTGCTCTATCAAATTAGCAACATACACGCATAAACAAGAGATTCAGTCAAACATGTAATCTACTCCAGGCAAATGAAAGGTGCAAGGTGGAGAAAGTCAGAAGGCTAATTTGTTTTTGTCACACTTGAACTCACCTTTAGAATTTTTTGTGTTTGGAATACCAATATGATATCAAATAAGCATTAAGCATGAGCACGAGCAAGAAGATGTTGGCCTAGTGTGAGTAATGTACCAGAGAAGCAGAGAATAAAAATGTTGGTGGACAAGAGATGTCAAAAGCCCGGGAGGTCTACAGTGTCTCTTTTTTGTATTAAAAAAAAAAAAAAAAAGCATCTCCATAGATAAGTTTCTACCATACCTTTGATGCAAAAGTTGCATATTCCAACTATTTTCCATTATAAACAATAGATGTCTTTTAAATTCCTTTGATCAAATCAAATGAAGTAACAGTGATGCATGCAAGAGTCTAGTGCACAAGAAAAGATAAAAAGGAAATATCAGGAAATAAAAATGCATGGTACAGAGATACATAGATTTTTTTGTTGTGTACACAGGTTTCAAAATGATTGATGAAAATAGTTTTTAGCGAGGTAGGGTTATGGCTACTCCCCACAGTGAGGGGAGGCTGGATGAAGGTACTGATCTTGTATAAAGTAATATGATGATGCTGGGATTTTTTATTGCAACAACACTTCATGTCTTACTGCTCAACTGACCACATTGTCCCAACCTCAGGCAGTGCTGCAGGGGTGTCAATTGAAAAACAGCCATGACCATATGTGGGAGTGTACGGGCTGTGTGTGTGTGTGTGGCTGTGAAGGGAGGAAACAGTACCGTGTCTGCAGTGGTGAGTGCATAAAGTATGTGTATGAGCACACTTCCATTCATTTGTGCCATATTATACTGTATGTGTGCTTGTGTGTCATAAAGCCAGCTCCGGGGCACATTAGAGACTCTTTTATCGGGAAAGTTCACGTTTATGGTTGTGTTGCTCGAGCCCTCCAGGCCACTGGTGGCCTGACTCAGACAAAGGTCAGCAATTATAGCTGAAATTGAACAACTGTGACCCACCTGTCTCTAATTTTGTGTGAATCAGAGTGAAGAAATGATATAAAAACAATACCCTCGTTAACCTGTAAAATTATATCATTGACACAACAACACAAGATCTTTGGGAGCATTTAACTGATCTAATGTGCATACCTCATTGGATGCAGTAATTGCTTTTTTTACATGGTCATTAAACTATACAGCCTCAGAGAAACAACGCAAATGGCATTACATTATGATCCAATAAGAATTAAGAGGCTGACCATTTCCTCTTCCTGCACAGAGGATGATATAATCCTATTTTGGGATCTCCATCTCATAGTCCTAAACATCTCTTTCTCTCTCACCTCTCTCTCTGATTCTCCCCTGAGATCCTGTTCGTTCTATGAGAAGGGCTGCTGCACATTGATCCCCACTATCTGTGTCGGGTCAGTGAATACAGCCACACTCAGCACTTTCTGTATGCCTAGAGAGAACCCAGGCTGTCACAGTCTGCTTTTCCTTACTATCCCTGAATATTCACCCTCTCCTAGGAGCAGTGACAGGCAATCTTGGTTGACCCCCCTGGGTCACCACCTCGGTGCTGAATGGATGTCAGATATTTAGATAATATGTAGAATACAATATGAAACTCTGACATACAAGATGTCCAAAAGCGCTGCTTCATTTGGCCCACGTCAGATTGTTTTACAAAAGAGCTCAAAGGTGAGTTACAGTGTGTGAATCAGTAAAAGGCATTCTGGGATGCTCTTGCTGAATAAATATATAAATAGAATATAAACAATAACACTTTGCTAAAGAAAATTCTCCTCAAATCTGAATAAGCTCACTTTGACGTAAGACCTATGCTTAGCAGCATCCTGACCTCCATTATGGTAAAGCCGGGTTCACTGAAAACGTAACTTGTTTTGACAAAATGACAGAACGCCTTATTTATGCTCCGGGGGGGGGGGGGGGGCATCTTCCTCCTGTGAAAGTGTGTACTGTACGGTGGTTTCAGGCTTGCCATCATGTGCACAAATGTGACATGTTGCATTGTGTCCTCTGAGGAGGGCAGGAGAAGCAAGATCTGTAGGTCCCTGAGGATAGGTCACTACTATCACAGGCGCATAGTATTGCATGGACAGACAGTTATATACTATAAATACCCATCTGCATACTGTGCACTGTGCATGGGCAAGATCCCCATCTCCAAGACTCTGTTCTTTAATGTTGAAATACATGAGTTCACTATTCTCTGACTCCTAGAATATAGGAAACATCAAAGCGAGGGACTACATGCCCTTAAATGTATATTCATTAAGTTCAAGATTTCTTCCAGGAGGCGCAAACTGCTCTTTTTAAAGTGATCACTGAAAAGAAGATTTGATGTCAAGTTCCTTGTTGTTGTCCTTTTCACCTCTTGTCTTAACAAATCAAATATCCCACTGCACAACTGGAAACAAAAGGTGTTGGTTCACTGCATATGTTTGGGTGGTAGAGCTGTCATTTTACATTGAAAATTCGAACAACTGTTGAACTGCTGGGAAATGATCTTACTTCTGCTGCCTTTACAAAACACAACTGCCTGCACTAACATTGAACAGATTACGTGTTGGTTCTCATTTGTTCAAACTTGATTTTTTTTTTGTTAAAGTGACAACCCTAAAGGGTGAAATTATCTAAATCCCTTATGAAAGAATTCAGACTGTCTTTGTCCTCTTCTCTCCCCTATTTCTCTCAATTTGTTATACGGCAGGCCTGTTTCACAATTGTCTCTATAAATCCTAAAACAGCCTGTGCCTTAGTCCCAGCATTAACAGACCTGTCCTCATAAGAGGTCACCACAGAGTCTGACGATTACCGTAAAAAGGTACACAGGATTAGCAAGCTTGTAATGAATGTGTGTATGAATCTATTTGTTTTCTCGATATTGATTTAATTGATTTGGTGGGTTACCATTTGTAACTATTGTATAATATATTTTTCAAGAGCTGAAGACAACACAACGATGAATTCAAAACTACTACTATTCAAAGCACCTTGTGAACTATTCTGCTAAAAAGTGATCTTTCTCTGAGTGGCTCCTCTCAAGGGCCTGTCACACTTCCTAAACCGGTGAACTAGCGTAGCTTAGCTCACTGCCCAAAGTCTCCCTTCCATCCTCTTCCAGTCCTTCCTGTCCTCTCCAAAGCTTTGATCCTCTAAGCCTGCAGAGTTACAGTATCAGTCCTCCGTTACACTAAAACCCATACTCACATATCTAGAGCTGCGGTGGAGGACCAACTCCTGCTCCAGCACTAAGCCTCCCAGATGATATAATCCATCCTGCTTCTTTTCTACCTGCAATGCTCTGGGTTTAAAGCGAAGATGTATTCTCATCTACATTTGCCTCAGCCTGCTACAATGCTTGTATTGTTAAAAACAGTTTAGCTTTGGCCTGACCAAACTGGTTTCACACCAGCCTGCATTATAGATTCCACAATCCTGCATTCCACATAAGGATATCTGCTTTTCTTCTAGTAACTGCTTCTCCAATTCTCAAGCAACCAACAAACTCATTCTAGCAGCACAGCCTCAGCTCTCAGGCCTTTTAGTATTGGACAGCCCCCCAGTGCCTCTACATCCCCATCATCAACACCACCACCCAGCACCACAACACCAGGGGATGGACTGGGCCTGCTCACTCTACTGTGGCTCCACCGACAGGGGATAAAGGGATAAAGAGCCTCTGCTCAGGGACTGATTACTTACATCTGCCAGGCTAAATCCCAGTGCCCACACATAGACACACTCATGTGTACAAACAGTACAGACACACACTTGGCCTGATACTAGCTGCAGCAAACGCAGTGATGCATGTATTGTTTTCTGACATAAGCATGTGGTATGTGGGGAAGCTGTGTGCATGTGAATGTGTACAGACTTGTATTCATGTCTAAGTAAAATATTATACAATAAACATATAATGAACACATGTATTATAAATTGTTAAAAGCACAGCCATCACTAACTTCACATTATTGCTCCTATAAACATGTCAGGGGCTCCAAAAGCAATATAGTCAACACTACAGCAATAACTCTGTCCCGTCTTATCCACCTGTAAATGCTCATGAGTGTTGAGGAACACTTCAGACAGCTTCACTTGATATGAACAAACAATAATAGTTTCTCATATCTTCAAAAGATATCTCTTGAAATCGTGTTTCTCTCGCTAAAGTCTCTGACTCGTTATTATTCTCTGTAAATATATAATAGCAATATTCTGTTGTAGTAATATATTGCCATTTGCACTCCACGGTTCTCTCTGTGGTCCCTTATTGACTTTAACCATGCCAGGATGTACCAGATGATATTCAATAGCTTGTAAATATACTCTGGGTTGTTGGCAGGGCACTATTTTCTTAGATGTATTAAAGCCAGAGCTAACAGGCTACCGTTGGGCAACGTTCTTCATTAAGATCTAGTACAGTAATAATATTTAGTCCTTCTAAAACAATTACAGTCAACCACACTTCCCATTAATTTGCTGTTAATGCTTGGGTCTTCCATCACTTTGCATAATACAGTAATATATATATATATATATATATATATCATGTGGTTTAGTAACTGTGGTTTAGGTAGTTTATGCTGTACTACAGTCGCACTGGACTTACATGTCTATAAGGTCTGCCAATAACAGAATAATGAAAAAGGAGTGTTGACGATATATTTCAGCATATATCTGTATTTGTTATTGAGGGGAAAACACTTGCCGTTTTAGTGCAGACATAGAATTTGTTTTTTTTTTGACATTTCATAAAACATGATCAGAGCTTTGGATTTTCAGCTGGCCTGTATACAAAACAAATGGCAAATACCACAGCATTGGCAGTGCCACAGTGTAATAGAGTTTAGCCTATGACCACAAAGTCATCAAATAACACTGTTATCATAAGTTCCCATTGATTGTCAGTATTAGAAAGCTGGCATCACTATCAGACATCCCCAGCGAGCGGATGTCAGGCTGGCCCACTGACCTCATGCTTTCGGCTCATCTTTCTCTCCCAGGGAATAGAAGGAGAAAAATCATAACTCTCATAAGAGCATATTAATCCCGTGGTCTGAGCGCATGCCGCCTGTGAGGGCTTACCTCTGTCAACAGAGATGTGTGTGCTCTTTCACACTGACACACCTGTTCACATAAACTATACTGAATAAGAGCCAGACAGGAAAACCCAAATCATTACTGCTATCTAAGGGGGAAGTTAGCATGAGATGGTTTAATGAGACAAATTCCGATCAGCCGGAAATTATAGCATAAATTATAAATACAGTTTTATTTCATAGTTTTAATTTAAGTAGCAAGTCAATGTCATCTCACACTTGTCTTTTTTGTTGAATCGACAGGTCTGTGAAACGATCAACATCCTTACATGTTAGCATGGCAACTGTATGATGCAGCAGCTTTAAATTCTTCAATTGCATTATGTCCTCAAAAAGCAAGTACATTACTAAAGAAGGCCACTAAAAGTACTGTTGGCTGATTCAAATAATTAAAGTGTAAACAAACTATGGAGTACAGACCTACGATGCAGACTTGCAGAGATTTAGTGATGACTAAACTTAAAGAGGACTTACACTACAGTGGTATACTAGTGATGGCATTGTAATCAAATAAGCAGATGTTAATTTGGAGCTGGAACGCTGTGAGGTGCCGCTCCTTACAAGGGTGCAAGGAGTCAGAAGAAATCGTACATCCAATTACTGCCATCTTCAGGCACGATGAGAACCAGTCCTTTAATCGTTAACAGATACACTGATTCGTGACTAAAAATATGTATAGCGCAAGGCCATCTTAAGTCATACACAAATCCTATAAAGTGACGATAACAAAAAGACCGAATGCAGCGTTTTAATAAAAAATTGGGCGATGGTGATGAAGGACATTTGTATTACACTCATTCTGTTTCATCCTGAGATTGCGGTAAGCATTAAAACGTCCAATATAGGGAGAGCACGAGAGGGTGCCTTTGGAGTGCCCGGGTGATGCAGTGCCTTATGATGCCGGGTTACATATAACAACGACGGGCGACAGCAGCGAGTTGGAAGAAGATGGGAGATATGCATTAACACCGTGTGGTCATTTAGGGGGTGGGGGGTGAAAGCAGTTGACTTTTGCGCAATGAAAACACGCTCACCGACAACGAGGCTGCACATACACCAAACATAACATAACCCAGCGTTTCCCCTTGGACGAACAATGTTTGGAGCGCTGCGGGGTAATGCGCGTGCCATACACACGGTGCACATACACTTACACGCGCGCGCGCACACACATATACACACACACACACACACACACACAAGCCACATACAATTGTTTTAAACACGCTTGAGCCTAGCAGCAGCAGCTTAGTGAAAAGGATTTAGTCTGTGTGTGTTTACCTCGGTGTCATAGATTTTGGTGATGAGTGAGAACGAGTACTTCCTGGACTCCCGTATGTGCTGGATGGCCAGTTGGACCGCCGGCTCGATCCCCTGGCTGATGCTGCTCATCAGGGCCGACTCGTTCATGGGCATAAGAACCATGATGGGCAAGTTTTCCCCGTCCCTGGCGAACCAGCTGTTGTCCTGTCCGTGTTTGGTGCGGTCGTTACACACCTTAGCCAGGGCAGGGTGAAATAGCAAAACAGAGAGGAGCAGGCATCCCGTCGGGAGGAACATCTCCCAGCCGCTGCAGTCCCTGCGGGCTGGAGCCATGCTACCGTGCAGGGTGACCAAATGAGATCCCACCGTACCCTCACTGTTTGGGCATCGCAAATGCGGGCTCGTCCGGGATGCTCAGACGCCCGCCCGTCAAGGAAATCGTATTTCAAAACAGAGCAGACACGAAAACCGCAGCAGCCCCTGCAGTGGACAAACTCGTTGTATGGATTATGACTGCAAACTGAGAAAAATACAAGAATATGTCTATGCTATAACAGTGCCTCTGTAAGAATATTCCAAGGGCGCTGAGATTCGCGTTGCAGAGGGAGAGCTATAGCCTCTCGGTGTCCGTCATCCAAACGATCTCCTGTCACAGCAGCCCTCTAATTCAATCCCCCTCTTCACCTTTAATTATTTGAACCACTTATCTTAGAAGAATGTCCTGAAGGATGCCCCGAAAACAAGGAGAAGACCCCCGCAAGTGTAGTCAGGAATCAATCACTCTCGTTGACAGTTGTTGCGGATACAAAAATCACCTCCGAAGTAAATTCCAAGCCAAGAGCTGGCAACTGTGGGCATCCCTGCCAAACGCAGTGCTGAATCTGACAAATTACGAGACAACGGAGCGACACGGAAAACAGACTAAAAACAAATAGAGCTGATGTTGAAACCTTGACCGCAGAGGTCCGAGGGGGAGATGTCGAGAGATTCTGCCTTTGACAGATTGACAGCCTGTGGGACTGGGATGCTCATCTCCGATGGTGCGTCAGAAAAGCGCTGAAGCCGTTGCTGCTGCTCGCCGTGCGCGCAAGAGGGAGCACTGACTGTGGAGGAGGAGAGGAAACGAGGGAGGGGAGGAGGAGGGGGATACAACAGCCTGGTGGAAAAGCTGCATAGGCTTTATGCAGGGCAGACTCCAGCGGCTTGACGGCCAATAGTGATTTATTGGCCTTTTATGTTATAGGAGGAAGACGGTGTTTCAGACATGCATACATGCAGGCTAGTTAAATGTATGGGACTGTTTACACGCGTATAGCTCTGTTGTGTTGCACGTCATACAACAGTCAAATCAAAAACACTTCGTAGAGCTATATTTTTAGTGAATCATTATAAATGCACATCGAAAGCGATGGTGATATAGTTCCCACAGACAGCTGGGTGTTGACTCCCCGTGTAGCTGTACCTGCTGTCTACCTGCCGAACTGTCTTTGCAAATGTTAAGACACAATAGCTGTCTGTGTGTGTCTCAAACCGAGGATAAAAGAGAATTCCCGATAGGATCAACAAATAATAAATAAATATTGAGAATATATATTAGTCATGAACATATAGGGATTGTGACTTTTTATATGTGCTTTGATTTAGTGGAGTTATAAACAGTGCCACCTATCAAAGCAGTTCAAACTAAATGTGCCAAAAAGTAGATTGTGAAGTTGGGTTCAGACCTTCTTCTTGTTTGAGGGGGTCCCAGAAAAAATTTATGTTCACGGTAAAAGTGAACTTAATCCGTACATTAGAACTGAGAGATGCTGTATACAAATAACTGCTATGATGGTCGGTTTAACACTTTCCATTGTAAAAATCATAAAATGTTTCGGAAAAACTGTATTTTTCTGAGACACGAATTCAACTGAATTTCAGGACCACGGACAGCGAACTGTCCATGCTGGGGAGCCTCTGCGCTGTCCATGGTGCTGAACTGCCAACGGAAGCGCCACTCTGCAGCGGCGCAGCTCAACTTGTCCTCTGCTCATGTTGATATGTGTACATTAGCCCATTACCGGTGCTTCCTCAAGGAAATACATATACACATTTTTATTCTCGTCTCTGTGTACAAGGATTACCTTCTATACGGCCCCCGCGGTCCGAAAGAACGGCAATTATTGCAATAGTTTGCAACACAATACATGGTATTGTTAAACAGGCGTGGAAAGAGAAACATAATATGATGCCGGGGGTAACTGTTCTCCACATGTGGGAAAAATACGAAAGCCTTTCATGTCATCAGCAGCAACTGTATTTCAAAGCAGATGCGGATACAGTTTGAACTATGCAATTACATCACATGCACAATTACAATTAAGAGGGTTTGCACAATTACAATTAAGAGGGTTCGTTTAAAAACTGCCTGAATGAAAGCACAAATGGGAGTCTAAGGTGTTTTTTTTTTTTTTATTTATTTAGGATAAGGATAAAAATGGTGCAGGGCATAAAGATCGCCTTGTTCTGATCACCGTGTGGATACAGGTGTCACTCGTCCACGCCACGGAGAGGAAGCAACGATTTTGCTTAAGTAATAAGAAAGTTGAAGTCCAAAGTGCAACACAGGTGACAGGATGCAGGTCTTTTTTTCAAACATGATATTGACAACTATAAGAATTTTTAATCATCCTCCAGAGGATAATGTCAGCATATGCAGTTCTATTAAAATATACCATATGCAAGCATTTAGTTCTTTCCAGATGAATTCACTCTGTGGGCTCAACTTGCTATCAGAAAATGGGCATTATGAAACAACTTCTGAATAGTAAATACTCCTAATCACAATAACACTACCAATTTCCTCAATCTTCATTAGGGGTTTAATAAAAAAATTAAGCGTTCATGCTTGATATGGCAGAGCTGACCCTTCTGGCTTCTTCAAACTCAGGTCATTTATCACAAGGCCGAGCAGCTTCATGCACACAAAGGAACTGGATATAACCCTGGAGGATTTCTGGGATATCTAGGTCTCTCTCTCTTTCACTGACAAGTACATCCATTATATGAAAGATTTTCCAAAATTAGACATCTTAAAACATTAAGGAACCCAATACGGTAAGGGTCTTGTTATTTGGTTGATTACTGTCTTGACCCACGTTTTGATCTGTGAAGTCAGAAATACCTGGTTCTTAATGTATGTGACATGAATAATGGCTGAAGAAAGCAGCCAATGAAAGTTTCCACAATTAAAGTGCAAGTGCATGGAACTATAGTATGCACATTTATAAAATAAAAAGTGAAGCAGTTTAAAAAACAAACAGCTGTATTTTATGCACTTTGTATTCGTCAACACGATAAATTCATCACATAGCTCCATTTCCTCTCTCTTCTCAGGAGCCATCAACGTTTTCTATTCAGAGTGGTCCAGATGAAGAAGTAGGTCAAGTTGTCGTCCCATCTGTTTGTTTCACACAAGACAACAATCCCTCCGTGCTCAAAACATTCCTCCAACATCCAGACATTAGTAAGTTAGCAATATGTTGTAGAGTACAAACGTTGTTACTAGGACACAGCGTCAAACAGCAAATTAAATTTAAATGCAAGGTGAGGAAACTGAAAAAGAGTTTCTCAATAAGCACATACTATGGTTTGTATTATAGCAGCATCTCCAGACATTTCCAGGTACAATCAAGAACACCTCTGAATTGACACGGTTTGTTTTTTTCTAATGTACAAATGCTACGTGTCAGGCTGATGATTGTTGCAGATGCCCAAATCAAAATGTCCATTTAATTTCAGATTATGAATCATTCATTAAGCTTTCAATCATGGCTCTGCAATCTGCCCGTCCTCACTAAACGAGATGTCAAGCCAATATATCACCACTAAGTGGAACATACTTGTGTGGTAGGAAGGGCACACAGTAAAATAATCATGCAGATGTTGCTACTTGAGCAATCAGAGATGAAATGCTGTATTATGACTGTATATTCAATGGCCATGCTCAGTGATATAGCAACTTAGGCAACAGCTTGCAGACTATGTGAATGTGTTTATTTGATTTCTCCAATTCTTTCGTCTTATGTGTGGATGGTCTTAAAAACCAAGAAGAAACAAACTAAAGAATGATCAAGTTTTAAGCAACTCTACTGCCTCACACACACACACACACACTTACACACACTTACACACACTTACACACACTTACACGCTCACACACACACACACACAAACACACACACACACACAGCTGGCTGACATGTCCCTGTTTAATATAGATTAATGGGGTGGCCTGAGGACATCCCTCACCAAAACCCTGACAATACACCACAAGATGCTCTATGAATTTTAAATGCCAGGTATTCAGAACAGGATGAATGAAAAATTATATTTGCAATGCCCTCATATTTCATAGCTCAGATGGTTGTGCTCAGAGATGGAATATCCATGTCCATCTTTTGTGACTGGTTTAAAAAATGAGCAGAAAACTGAATGGTCTGAGGGATAATTAATCAACTTTATGTCACTTTCATGGAAACTCATTGTGTAACATTTTTTTTTCTTATCCCTACACCACTCTGCTGTTTTGATTAATATTTCCAGAGTGTGTGCATGGAACAGAGATGAAAAGGTTAGCCCATTTATCTATCCATCCCATCACTAATTCACTATGTTGAGTTCTGTTAGTCATCGAGGCTTAGTTTGATTTGGTATCACATTCCACATCTTTGAACATAAAATCCGCAGCACAAAAAAGCTTTGCTGTGATCACACAGAGCCACACACTAGTAAAAACTAGAATAGACTTTCATTTATCCCAGATCAACACCTTAGTTCAGAGTTATCTCACACATGGCTGATCTCAAAACTCCAACCCAAGGACATCGGACTCTATCTTGAAATGATGCAGACAAGTAACCCTACTATAAAGCAGGGCATTTTATTATGAATCTCTGAGATGCTCCTTTGCCTTGTTCTCGACACGCTTCCCCTTGCAGTTACAGTGGCAGCTATTTGAATAATTGGTTTCTGAATCTGGAGTCACAGTCCTACAAATTCCATGCATACCAACCAGTTGAGGAGCAATTCTTCAACAGGGTGTGTTCCATGCATGGCGGTGGAGAATGCATGTTTTATGAGCTTGGAAAACATGAAAACACTGCAGACTGTCAACTAGGAAATGTCCCTGTGCGATAAGAAAGAGGGATGACTCGGTTTGGCCTCTCTTGGGGTGCTTGACACTGGAAATTCCTGATGAGAATTTGTTTTGTTGTGATCTAAAGAAGTTTGTGCTACTCATTTAGCGAGATATGCTGTGTGACACAGACCATGGACAAAACTGGTGAGAAGTTTACTGGTCAAATTTCTAAAGTGAGTTTAAACTGTTCTGCAACATATATGGGATATTATGCAATGTTTTATATCACTGCAAATGGAGGTTATAGCAATGCCATATAATGTTTTTTTTTTTTTTACAACTGCATGTATAATGTATATTTATACAGCAGATTGTTAGACTCATGGCATACACACTCTTAAACAACTAAAAGAACATATACACTAAAAAAGAACTTACCTTGAAATGCACAAGAAGACAAATGTGTAATTTCCTCACATCTCCGTGAAGTCACCATTCACTGGCTATCTACAAATACAAGACAACTACATTTAAACCACACAACACATTACAGTGATTACATCAACACAAAAGAAAAGCAAAAAACAGCCTGACCCAGCCTTCTGACAGGATCATATTTCAGAAACTTCTTAACTTGCAGAATCAGATCCTACCTTAACTGTTTGATAACCACGGTAATAAGGTTTAGAATCTGAAACAAGGAAGGAGGAAGTTAAGGAAACAAGCCATTGTGGATGAACATTTCTTCAGACACTGTTCATATCTTCACTTAAGATAATCTTAAATATAAACTCTCCTAACTTTAGGGTAACTTTTACACAACAAACAAAATGTCAGCGGGTGGAACTAATTCCCCGAGAGGCATATGGCAGACCCTAACGATGTTTTTAGGGTTGATGACAAAACACTCATTAGTAGATTTTCTTCTGCTCTTTGGACATAGGAGCTGCCTGACACTTCTTGTCACTTGTCAGTGTACTTATTCTCTTTTTGATAGCAGCAACGCTCTGCTGTGTCTGCTCTCTTTTTCTTTTATCTCCCGAGTTAGCGTTGCTATAAATTATTCTCCACAGATGTTACCAACACCTCTAACTCATCTGTCTTGAAGTTAAGTGCCCGTCATTGTTTTTGCTCCATTTTTTTTGTATGTGTCAATGTACATTTCAGTATAGAAAAAAAAAAGAGGCCCTGATTTGCTTCTGTAATACTAAACCAGGAAAACATTTATCTTGTTTCTGTGATACAGCTCCAGGCCAACAAGTACAAATGATCGCACAATGTTTGGAATATTATTACACATTTGTACAAATAGTTCAAAAATACCACCTCATCTATTTTTTTCTGTTTTACTCCACTTTATGCAGGTTATATGTTAGTCTTTTTGAAATTCGTTGAAGGCGAGGCGGTTTGGCTTGCACACCCACGCAGGTGTTTTCAGTCACACTGGCTGATTAGACTTACAGTATGCTCGGTTGCGTGACAGGCCAGAAATGAACCATTTTGAGTGAGTTGACCACATTTAGGTAATGTGTGTCTAGCTAATATGTTTACAGTTGTAGCCAGCTTGCTAACATCAGGTTAATATAGATACGTTCTTGTCTTAAACTATGTGTAGTAACAAGTAACATCATATATTCACTACTTAGCATACTGAGTCATTTATTAAACCAATTAACTTTAGCCAAACCAAAAATGTGCAGTTACAGTTACAGTAACGTAAGGTGTTCTTATAATTTGAAATGGAGATCCGTAGAAATCAATTCCGGAAACTTCTCTTCAGGTAAACGCTATTTATTCGATGATGATGTGATGAACATTACAAAAGTACGCAGCTGCGGTCCGTCCTATTTCACCGTTCCACAGACCACATTAAAGTAGTTACTCTGTCTCACGGATTCACAGGACAAGCCCCGATCTATTGTTTTACAAGATCTTTTATACCCGCCGCCTTTCAGGTATAGTCTTCTCCCATTGGTTGGCTGGGGCCAGGTCCTATTGGCCCCTTGTTGGCACTTAAGCGTGTCCACGCCTCTTAGTGCTTCTCTGCTCCGGTCAGATCTTCAGTCACCCTTTTAAGAAGTGGTGTACCCTTACGTTTTTACAGTTTACAATATTGTATATAATTTCAGTTTATTGGTCATTCTTATGCACAGTCACTTAATTTTAACACTTCTAAATATGAGAAGAATAAATAGGCACATAATAGTTAAACATTCATAATACTTCTCAATAAGGATGTAATAAAGGTGCATTGTAACATCTAATACATTGATTTTTATTACATTAGCTAGTAATACCAGCGTCAACGTTACTTATTGTTTTCACTTTTGAAGCTAAAAAAAAAGAAGATATGCCCAGGCTTTTCAAAGAGTTTTATATCCATCTTGAATTACATTTAGTCCATGGACTGCACAATAAAGCAGATTTTAACACACAAACAGAGTTGCAAATCGAAGATGTTCACTGGACGTGACAATCCTCTTGCTGCCTAACAGGAGCTAACTTAGGAGCTAATTGTTGTCATTTAGCGTTTAGCATGCCAAGGCTCTACAGCCTGCTGACTCTGTAGGGAGCGGAGGGGGCTGCACTAATTATTACCGATATATTCAAAGTTGTCAGGTACTTTATTAATGTATTATTTTGTGCATATACTGTATGATAACAGTTCATATTTTAAAGCACTCCATGAAAGGAAGAGGCGTCACTCCAGACATCTGTTTGGTTTAAGAAACAGAATCGCAACTTGGGAAACAAGTAACATTTTCTTTATTGTGCTGCAAATGAAATATTGTACATTCAGGCTGGATAAAAGAGAATCTGGAAAGGCCTTCAAAACAGCAGTAAGTGTTGTCTATGACCTACAGGGGTTCTCAGAGTGTGGCTGTGATTTATCTCTAAGAAAAACAGATGCTTAGCTGTGTGACTTGAATGTAATTATCATTGCAAAAGTGTCATATGCAAAAGTAAAAAAAAGAAACAGTGGCTAGTTTGCGGACAGACACGTCAAACATAGCGAATCAAATGAGCTGCTACATTGACAGCACCACAGCAGGGAGGACCCCGGGAATCCCAGAAAATGCTCACTGCATGTTTCTGGTGTAAAGGATGTCCTCTGCTGTGCACTGTAGTCATAATCTTGAATGGGCATGCTGTGTTTGTCCTGGTCAGAAGAGGTTATCATGGCCTTTCTTATTCCATTCTGAAATTAAATCAAGAATATGAGACTGTGTAAAGTAGGCCACTGCCTTCAAAAGAGCTGCGGCTGCGGCTGTGCTGTGGGAGGACACTATTTTGATTACTGTCAAGTCTTAGTAATAGCAAGAACTATGTCTTACATAATCACACTTACAATGAATGTTTCCAACGTCAGCTAGAGCACAGATGCTCTAAAGCAAGGCTGATCGTTTTAGCAGCAGTTCCACATGCCTGTAGGTTGAATTAAAAAAGATTAAAACAGAGTACGTGTTCAGAATGCGTGTGTCTTGCACATATAGATACATACGTAGAGAAATAGACATTTTCCTTAAAATATTTTGTTTGGTGTAATGGTGTACAATTTATTTGGGCAAAAACATTTTGCATTTACTATGCATGTGTGATCCATGCAAGGATTTGTGTCTTGAGATAATAATAAAAAAAAATAAAAAAACTGACATCCTCTCTGATCTATGTATGTTAAGATTCCTCATATAGCACAAAGAACTGCTGTTTCTGAATCATCCTCACTTTCTGAATCATCCTCACTGTATACTCCCCCCCCCCCTATAACAAAAGTGTGAAAAATCTCAACATACCACATTTTTAGTGGAATTAATGATACATACACGAAGACAACCACTGTCTGCCGTTGTGTTATTGTTTTTGCGAGATTGATTAATCACCCTTGACATGCACAATCTGAGACTGTGAAATCTTGAATCAATTGAATTACTTTAACGTTCAAACATTTCTAGATTTAGGGATAATGCCATTTCATCACCTGGGCTCTACGCAGTTTTCAGACATGCTTAGAGGTGGACAGACAAGATGGAGCAAGTCAGCGGAATACAGAAACCTCAGGTTTAGAGAGGTTCAGTCTAAAGTCGGAAGTGACAATATGTCAATGTGTCGTCTCTTTTTTAGTGGTTGGATGTCAGATCGTCAGCTCAATAATTAGGGCCCGGGGTGGAGAAAGAGCAGGGTAAACGAGCTAGTGGGAAAGCTGAAGTCACGCTATCGCACATTAGCCCAAAACTATTAATAAAAACTGTCACTCTAATTAGCGGGTATGAAGAGATACGTACACATAAAAACAAGCACAAGTATAGGCTACTGACTTACACAGACGAACATGCTCACACGCACACACGGCTAGATTCTCAAACTCATCACATGCTCGGCCATTCTTCCGCACACAAAATGTTGCTCAAACTGTCACTCAAAGTGATGCACTTTCAGTAGAGTGAAAAGACGAGAGAGCGAAGAGCAGAGAGAGCAAAGAGTTCAAAGGAGGAATTGAGAGGGAATTAGATAGAGAGATGGAGAATAAGTTGCACAAAAGAAGAGGTGCAGAAAAAGAATCTCCAGGCATTCCTGTGGGTCGAGTTAATGACAGACGTTGATGCATGTGCACGTGCCGCCCTGCAGCGCACATGCTCGGAGATAGAAGGGGTTGGCGGCAGCTTTACTAAGACCTCCCACCTCAGCTCACCCCACCAGCATTAATTATACACAACCCCTTTCCATCCACCAAGACAAAGAGGTGCGCGCTCTTAAGATGTTAAAAGCCACTGGATGATTTATGTGTGAGCAGTTTGGTGTGGATCTCCATAATGGAGATGGCTCAACGGGCTGAATGAAGAGTATTTGGTCACATAGTTTTCTATTTCTCTCCACTGGTGATTGTGCTAATGGACACAGGAGATGCCCAGCCTCTCTGAGCTCCAACATGTTTATTGATCAGTGATTGCTTGTGTGTGGAATGCCGACAGCGTCATCCTAATGGCTCAGCAATGTGATCAGTGGAGTGTAGCGTCAAGTCCATGTGCACTTGTGCAGAAAAGTAGCTTAGTGCCAGAATTATTTTACGTGTTGTTTGCAAATCCAGGACAGTCAGTATGATCTGAGACATCTTTCACAGAGCCAGGCCTCATAGAGCTGCACTCACGTCTTAGTTATCATCATGATGCCAGACTACAGTGAATAGGAGACTATTCAGGAGTATTTTCAATTTTGTCGTCACCTGAGCTTTGCTCTTTTGCAAAATCAGCTGCTCAGAAACACAAAGGGCTTCTTTATCTGTGATGTGTCTTATTTTGATGCCTTGAAGATCTTTCCTATAATTCCTTATTTATGGTGAAGCTCGGGGCTGGCATGTTGTTGACATCACAAGTTTGAAGTATATACGTACTATTCATCTTTGGAGAGGAGCTGTTCTTGTATGCACATATTGACAAGTTTGTCTCAGACCCTTAAAATGGAGGAGATATAACTGTATATGCAGACATGTTAAAGAATGTAATATATGTTATATGTCTGCATTCTTATAACGTTTCATGGATGCATGGAACGTGATCGAAATGCATACAGACAAACACACAAGCATGCACACACAAACTGACACAAGGGCCTACCTACCCACACACACACACACAGACACACACAACGTTGATCATAATTGAAAAAGACAAGCTCACACACATAGATAAACACACAGCAAATTGTACATTCACACTCCTCAACACAGCCTTGTATTGTATATTATTCAGTTTCATGATGTCATAAAAACCATGAAATGAACATTTCTAATATCAGTTATGATTATATAGCCCCATTCACGCAAATATTTTAACAAATAATATTCGAACAAGCCAGAACGCTATGTTCAGTTTTATAATAGACTGCTGCTCGAGCACATTATTCACAGCAGTAAGAGAACATGCAAAAATATTTTTGCAGGCAGATAGCTTAACAAATGAAAGCCATGAAAGATAGATGAGGAAGTCAGTGCTTTATTCATATTTGATAGCCAGGCTTAAGATGCATTACCCAACCAACACAACAAGCCACAAGCTGACAGTCCCAGAAATAATGAGCTTGAAGGAGCATCTGTGATGGCAGAGGTGTATTTGTGTGCGCGTACGCGTGCGTGCGTGCGTGCGTGTGTACGTGCGTGCGTGTGTGTGGATTATGCTGGACAGTGGTTTAGAAATGCTGTGTTACAGTGTGACAGGCGGACTGCTGTTGTCTCTTCTGCCTCGTCTTTTCATGCGCCGTACCAAAAGACGAGAAAGAGGTTCAGCATTACAGACACCTGACTCATACCTATATGCACCCACTCAAGTACACACATCTTGAACTGTATGTGTATAAATGCTTCACAGTACTCTCGGCCACCACATGAAGTCACAAACAAACTACTCACTTCTACATTTCCTTTAACACCCGCTCAAAGCATAAACATTATCATTCATGCAAGCATACACCTGTTGAGGTTTGTAAGGTTGTGTGTGCGTGTGTGCGTGTGTGTGTATGGCCCCAGGTGCCCATTAAGCCCCTCCCCCCCCTCAGTGTGCCTGTCCGCCAGGCATCAGATCAGCTGATGCGGCTGGATCGATAAGCAGTCAGGCAGACTCTCTTCATTAGGAGTCCCTGGGGCCAGGCCACCTGCCACTCACTCACTGGCTCCTCTCTGGCAGCAGCTTCATAGTCTGCCTCTGGCTGCCTCCACTCAATAGATTTGGTGTCTCCATGTCTTTTCTTGAGTGTTTGCTTCATGAAAGCATGTTGGTAGAGAATGAAAACTACACACTGTACCTGCCACAGTGCTGACACACATCAACACTGCTATTATGGCATCCAGTGGAAGATCTGCAGGAAGCCCAGAGAGTGATATGGTGAAGTGCTCTGAATTTTATGCTATTCAGATTCAGAAATCAAGAGGCTTAAAGTAGCATTGATGAAAGTAGAGAATGAGAAATGAAAATATAATAGAGAGAAAACTTTAGGGGCGGGAGTTGGGGATTTATTGTGAAAGCATCATGGTGAGGAACTTAATCCATTTAAAGGAAAGACAATGTTTTAGACTCATGTGAGTGAATTCCACTTGCTTGTACGATGCACCAGTTTCAAAAGATGAGGAACCTTTTACAATTATAATACCAGAAAAAAAAAATTTTTTTTTGAGATTCAGGTCGCGTTTAGTGGGTAAAAAGCATTTTTCTTGTGAAGTCTCATCATGTTATTTGGTTCAAAATGACTGAAATTCAGAATGTGTAACTTGGATTGTCTATGTTTTGAGGCAAAGTATGACACAAAAAACATTTCCATATTCATGCAGTATGTTTAAAAAATCAAAAATGCTTAAGGCTAATCATACATTTGAGTATTTAATCAAAGAGCTGCTGTGGGAAGCCGTTTGGAAGTAACCTAGCCAACAGTGTTGGCACATTCAGCTTCCCCCCTTCAACATCGCACAAAGGTCTAATAGCTGTGGCACTTGAGCTTGATGAAAGCAGGGCGAGGAAAGCAGAGTTAGGCAGTAAGAGGAGTTGGCCCTGCTCACTGCCACTCCTCCACAAGTCTGCAGGTTCATTACCAGCGAGCAGGCTCAATAAGCACAGTCCTACATGCCCCATTTCCATACCACTACCCGCTGAGCATTGCTCACCTGTCAGTTTGAGGCACTATTATTCAAAGCGCTAGGTATTTATTCAGAACAGTGTGAGAACTGGCGGTTTCCAGGGTGAAAAGGGGGCTGACATATGCATTTTTTGTGCATTTAGCAGATGTTCTTATCCAGGGAAGATTATGTTTTGTGTTCTTTGTCATTTATCATATCAATATAGGAGTGCAGGGGCATCCAAAACACATAAAAGTTGAGTTTCATAACACACCGTTATGCCACACTATTAATCAAGCCTGTAAAACAGCTGTCTACCACAGTAAGTACAGTATTTACATGAGGTTTATGTGACCCAGTATTCTATGAAGGTACATTACAGTATGCTGTATGGGACTTTGTGTATGTACAATATGCATGAATGCTACTTTTCTGTGACTTAGCAGATACACTGCGACCTGCCCCTGTGATTTGTTTTGTCCACACTCCACAGAAGGGCCCAGAAGCAGGGGGGTTGGATCGTACCACTGAGATCCACCCAGCAGGGGTAAGTGAGGTTATAGCAACCACAAGCAATTAGCGCATCATCTGACAGCGTGAGTCTTCTGCTTGTTGTCTCTCTGCTGAGAGATTTCCGGCGGCCTGCGATGTTGAGCCTTATCGATTGGCATGCTGAAAGGTCAGTGATTTGGCTCACTGCCGGAACCTCCCCGTGCTCTGGCATTCACTGAAACTCTGCACCCACAACGCTCTGCTGCTCAATCAGGCTGGCACCGTGTGTGGAGCAAAGGAATACCCTGCTGCTTATGTAGGGAAACACATACCTAACCTTTCAATCATCACTAGGGTTTATTCAGTGTATCTTATGCAAGGCCCTGAAGACTGTGAAACTCTTGTAGGTTATAATAACACTATTATCTCTTAGAACATCCTTTTTAATCCGGTATTGGCCTGCGCTAAAACTTCAGTTTCAAGGTTGACTGTTAAAAGAATAGTTTGACATTTTGGGAGGTAGACTTATTTGTTTTCTTTTTGAGAATAAAAAGATTGATTCTGTTCTCATGAAACATGAAAGTAGTATCAATCCTCTCATCTAACTCTGCAAGAAAGTGAATAAGCTCATTTCCCAACAGCAGCTTGACAAAATCTCACCACAGTTAAGGTCCGGTGTGCTTGTTGTTGTTGTTGTTTGTCAACTTCACCTTTGTCAGCTCATATCCATGAGCTGACAAAGGCCATGAGATTCAGCTGAAAGTTTTGGAAACAAGTAAAATAGACCGTTGTATTAAGAATTTCTGTCAGCTAACTTCTCATGTCTGTCTGTCAGCAGGATTACAGAGAAACTTCTGGCCCGATTTTCACAAAACTTGGTGGAAGGGTGTACCATAGGCCAAAGAAGAACCCCCTAAATGTCGGTGCCAATCCGAATCACAGAGCGGATACGCACATTACATTCACAATCTGGGCCGGGTTTGCCTGCGCACAGCTCTCAGCTCTGACGTCACAAGCAAACATGGAGATGGCTGTATCTTTACATAGAAAATACTCGTTTGCTGCTATATTAATGTTCTGAATGTCGCATATTGAACCTTTACCGTTGCGAGATAGGGCATTCGGCCTTGGCGGAGGTCTGCGCTCTCCGAGTGCCCTTCTAGTTTTAGAAAGTAAACTTCATGTTCAAAAAAAAAAAAAAGTATCTTGTGTAGGAGTGTAACCACATTGCCTGATTAATATGTTTTATCAACACTGGATGAGGCATCAGCTCACTGACTTGCATGATTAATACCACGTGTATGCTGCATCAATCTAAGTTAAATTTCCATTGCCAGGGTAGTTGGTTGTCTGTCTGACCAAGCACATCATCATCACATAGGTAATGAATTATGCAGAGGCAGGGATAGGTTGTTTTTTTCCCCCTAGACTTGGCGACTGCTAAAGAACTCTAAGTGCTGCCTCTCTCTTAAAATAACATTAGCCAGTTCTCAGACGCTTGAGCTTGGAGCTTGACTGCTCCCTGCTACTTTTTTCTTCACCAGTTTCTTATCCACAGCCTCTGCACCAACAGATAAGATTAATAGGCTACAGTAATTAATTCTCTGGCAGGAAAATTATATTTTAAAAACATTTTCATTCAGAATAAACTCAGAATATGGTAATCTCATGATCGTTGCTGCGTAAAATAAAAAGGCACGGACAATAGACTTCTGAGGCTGGTGTGTCAGGTTGTATTTGATATACAGGCCGCTCCTGTGTGTGTTGTAAATGGGGAAGACCGTCACAATTAACTTACACAGCTGACACTGCCTCTGCAAAGTGATGAGGCGTTTAATTCACACATGACTACGCCCAGACAGCAAGGGATCTGTTCATTTGACCTGCATCACTACCCCCTTAAGTGAAAAAACCCCTCAAGAGAAGGCAGAATTCAATTTAATCATACACTGTGAAAGGCGATGTCAATGTCTTTAGCACTCCAAATCAGCGGCACATCAAGGTGTAGGACGGATTTCATCTCCTGGGAAAGTGATGAGAAAAGACATTTCTGAACAGCTGAAATTAAGTCTCCATTGTGTATAAAAACAACACACACACAGTGAATCTTCTCACATACTGCACACGTACGATTGCTCTGATGTATCCGAAGAAGTTCACAGCAGAGGGCACGACATCTATAGCCTTTCACCTAGGTTGGTAATGATGTGGCTCAGGAACGGATGATCCATGTTCCTCTGACTTAAGGTGGCCCTGGTTGCAGATGGGGCATGTTGGGATGCAGATGGTGGTGGTTTGCTATTTTGAGAAGTACACTTACTCGTTTTCTTGCCGAGAGTACCTATAAGATCGAAACCTCTCTCATATATGTCTGTTAAATATGAAGCTGGAGCCAGGAGGAGCCCATTAGCTTAGATTAGCATAAAGACTGGAAACAGGGGGAAACAGCCAGCCCGGCTCTATCTAAAGATGACTGACAGATATGGGAGTGGTATCGATCTTTTCATCTAACCCTCGGCAAGAAAGCGAATACGCATATTTCCCAAGATGTTAAACTGTTCCTCCCACACCTGTACTCTAGGCTATTTGTGGTCAGAACTGAATGCAGCGAAATTCAAACAGACACAAGGTTGCCTGTTCAATTTAGTCTACATTTGTAAACTACCAGGGATACATTCCCCATTTCAATAGTCACAACCTAGTCACGAAAACAGCTCAAGGCCAATATGTACAGTAGACCTGAAATGTATTTTGTTATAAAAGATTAACAATATCTCAAAACCGGAGGTACACTTGCCAGACCTAAAGTAAGTTCGATCGAATGTCTGTGTGCGAGGAAAAATAAATCATCCACGTCACATTTTGTCCAAAGGAAATACATACAGTAGATTTCCCTGGGGGAAGAGGCAGTCCATTTAGCAAGCAATCAAGTAATCTGATGAAGTGAAATGAATGGGAGTGGGGTGGAATGGTTAATCGCCTGTGGAAGCATTTTATCTTGTTGGAACACATTATAGAGGTATTTGGTCAATGTAGGCTATGTTGGGGGAGGCTGTGAAAAATCACAGACTGCCGGAGTGAGAATCAATGTCACTCTGGTGTTCTTTTTAGCAGATCACATGATTTCTGCCAAATATCATTTGCTCTTAGACGAGATTCAACATTGAATTTGACGGGGGAAAGAAAAACAAGTATAAAATGAGATCACAGTGGAGAAACATCAATCAGATGCAGAAGAAAATGTCAGGAAAATGTACACAAAATAAGAAAACACGGTACAAAGCTGTGTCTCGATTACTATTTATATCCCAATCCATGTCATTTACATTAGATTTAACACATACTCAATATTTCCAGGCTCTGCCATGTACATTCGCTGTGGGAGAGGAAAGTGACAGACTCCGGTTCTTAGCGGACAAGTGTGATATGTGCTGTGACTGTCGTCGTCTCCCTCACCATGGAAATGATCTGCATTCTGTGATTCTTTGTGTGACAACTGCAAAACCAGCAAGAAAGTCTTTAAATGCACTTCAAAATGTAGCTATTTAGAGTCAAATGTGCTTTATGTGATTTTGTCATAAAAATATAACCAAAAATGTTATTTATTTATTTTATTAAAATAGCCGATACATTGTTCGACAAGCTAGCGAGTGCAGTCAGTTGATCAAATCATTGGAAAACACAACAGAAACCGCTCCCTTGTAAATGAAGATGCTCAGCCTTCTTTAAGTAGAACGTCTATCATGCAGAGAAAAAAAACCTCCAAGTCTAAAGAAAATGTGTTAGGAAAGGTGAAAGGTGTTTGGAGACAAAAAAGGCTTCCTGTACCATTTAAAATGACATGGAAAGTCTTTAATGAAATGCATTTACCCCAGGTATAAACCTGCATAAGAGGGACTATAACAAACCCTTACACGCACCCTTTTGTCTGTTTAAATACTTGGTCTTTAAAGTGTTTGAATAAAATAGTCAATATACTTTGACGCTGGTTCAGTACGGCTGTCTCCTGGGGGATTAACCACAGATTTATGTATTTTTTGGAGGCATGTAAAAAGAAGCCATTCCTGGATTTTTATTATAAGGAACCTTAGTTCAGCTTCAGAAATGCGACCCTTTTCTTTTGCCTCTATGAGCATCTCGCTTAGTTCCAATTTGAGTGACAGAGATGTTGTATTTCAAACTGAAACAGATTTCGTGCTCCGAAGCCTGTTTTATAATTTATTGTCTAACTTCCCCTGTGACAGAACATTCGATCCATTTTTCACTGTATGAAAGAGCGCGTTACATCTTAAACAGGTCTTTGATGTTTCTGAACTAATTTTCCTTCAATTATTTACCCAAATTTAAAAATAATACAGATACTGACAAAAACTATGTTGTAATCTGAACTAAGAGGGTAACAAGACTAAGAGTCTACAGCCATGCTCTCTGTGATGATGTACTGGCACAGCATGACGACGTGTTAACAACAACACTGCTAACATGCTGATGTTTAGCAAGTACAATATCTACCATGTTTCCCATCTTAGTTTGTGTGTCAGCGGCATGCTAAAATGTGCTAATTAGCATTAAACACAAAGTACCGTCGAGGCTGATATATCTCTAAATTTGGTCATAAACCAGTAAAGGATAAATTGAAATTCTGGCGGAAACTCTTTAGGGACCATTTTTAAAGTTTAGATAATACTCAGTCCGGATAAGTGAACATTTGACATTTCACTCAGGATCAGGATCACCAAAGTCATCAGGATTCATTATCTGGGCACCATCGATATCTGTGCTCAATTTCATGGATATCCATCCTATAGTTAGATATTTCAGTCTTAACCAAAATGATGGAGCGACCATCATTGTCATCTCTAGACCCATGTTGTTAGCGTGAATAATAACTATGCTGTAATCTACACGTCTCATCAAAAATAAAAGGAGAGAAAGAAAACAAGCAAAAAAAAAAAAAAAAAACTTGTGACTCATTATCCAGGACTAGTCCACTGGTGTCATTAACAAAGCTATGGTCCACTAATTTACAGCTAAACTCAGACAGTGAAAGTCATTGAAAAGGGTGAGATATTATCCACAATCCCCTCCATAATCAAAGTCCAATATTGCTATCTACTTGTTTTTAATTATTCACACTTATGTTCAAACTGCTCAGATTGAGAACGGGGTCATAACATTTTTTTAAATGAGAAAATGAAAAGCTGGCAAATGATCAATCAGCTCCAGTGATGCCTTTGCTTTGTGTATGAATTTTGGATTCAACTCACTGCACTGCAGTATCTGGATAATATCTTGGAGAGCCACAACAACATTCCTGGACAGTTCCTGGTGAGGTCCAACTCTATTGAAAAAAAACAGCAGGGGTATCTCAAGTCAAATAAGCAGCTGCCTTTGATGCTGCATCGGTCGGTTTCACAGAAGTGGATTCGATCAGCCTGATCCAACACTGAAGTAGGCTTCCAACTAAAAAAGGATTTAAGTCAAGGCATGTCTGTGAAACTGGCCCCATAAAAAGGTGGATGCAGCAATTCTGGAGAAAGATTGTTGATATTTGAACTCAACACCCACACAAACACCGTCCCTCTCGCTCCCACTGCCTGTCTCTTTATACATCCATGGCCTTTCCCCGGTCTTGTGCACAAGCACGAACGCCCCCTGTTGCTGGTTGCCTGGGATAGAGTTGTGTGGCTCGCCCCTTTATTTGTTTCTCATTTACAGAGCCAGGGGTGTATGGACACCACTTTTTCTTTCAGCGCACCAACTGAACGGACAGTTAGCAGAATGTGAAGCGATATTCTCTGATTTTGACAAAAGTATATTGGATTAGAATCGCTGACTGCACCTTTAAGTATCTGGAAAAAATTTGTATCAGATTAATCTTTCCATTCTTACTGTGCTCAAGTGTAATTGTGGTTTTGTGTTTCACGTCACTGCTCTTTTCAAATGCATGTTTTCTTGGGACTATAAAAAACTAAAATCCATGAAATGTTGCCCGTTTTACAGTTGCACTCAATTCTGAAAGCCTGCAGTCTTATTGCATTTCCTTTTTTGTGTATTTCCATTTATTGTAAACATTGTTTTATTATATCTTACAATAGTTTCAATATTTCTAGATTTGCTCTTATTTTACATCTAAATGATCTTACTGTGTTTATGTCTGCACCATTATACGGCAAAACAAATTCCTTGTATGTGTAAACCTACTTGGCAATAAACCGAATTCTGATTCTGATTCCGTCGTGTTAAGAGCTGCCAAGGTTAATTGCAGTTTTTCCTTGCTTCCTGGAAAAACTGCCAAATGGAAATGACACAAACGATCCAGCAATTACAACTGCAAAAATATTGCTCAGAAAGAAGTGATGAACTTTAGAATAGGTGGTTATGGTTATTTTAACTAATTTATCGACTGAGTGACTTAATGGAAGCCTTGCTGCTTTATTCACTACATGATCCACCTAATCAGATGCGCTGCATACGAAATGCAATGCTATCTCTGTATCTAGGACTCGCATGTTTACTGCACCGTCTGGAGTCCCTCCTGAAAGTAAAAGTGTGTCATCTAATGTATGCAGCCAACAGTCACTGTTCTGGGTATTGGGGATTACATAAACTAAACAGATATGCAGTGTGGAAATGGCCTCCTGTCAGTGTGTGTGTGTGTGCGCGTGTGTCGCAGTTATATGGTTCCTCTCACTCCCTGACAACTAAAGCCTGAGCATCTCCAAAGACTTTCACCATGGGGAGCCTTGTTTTGCATTATCATTAAAGACACATATGGGGTGTGGGGCACTGCAGCGCTGCATGCATGCCACACCAGATCAAAAACTAGGCCTACACTGAGTGCAGTGTTACCGTGGGCGCATTTGCTGAATTTCAGTATTTTATAGCGCTGTTTTGTACGACATACCTCACAGGAAAGCACCCAAAAGATTAGGATGAGACAGTGCTAGAGACGGCAGCATCACAGCCTTCTGCAGTGCTTCTCATATTCCTAGGAAGCAGCCGAATGGTGTCTCGGCAGCATTTGTCAGAATGTGAAGATTTCTGCCAAGTTTTCCATCAGAGCATGTCATCCTGTGCGAGAGAGAAACCAGCTCGTCTCATGCGGAGTACAAATGCTGCATGCTTTTTATTTCCAGCAGTGTGGTACACTTTAGCAGTTGAAATTGAAAGACGCGCTCGTACGGAATTGTACCTTTTCTACTATGATAAAAAAAGGCAGCTTTATATTTTTTTAAACCATCCTTAACAAGCTTGTATTGCTACATCTTTAAACCACCGTTCACCATGCCTGTGTCACAAAGACATGGCAGACACACACAAGATGCTATGAAACAAACAGCAGAGCGTCATCAATGAGTAATTGAGAGTGACTGCAGGGTACAGCATCAAGACCAGGGGGAAGAGAGCGACTTGGCGTGGGCACCATATTTCACCATCTCACTCAGCAGCTGGTGATCAAAACAATCAGATATGGTTGGAAAATTCACTCCCCCCCCTTTTCTATTTCTCTTTTTCTTCTCTCATTACCCTCCGAGCATCTTGATTCACGTCTCCATCGCAGTTAAATGTGGATGATAGCCTGGTTTTCTCATCGTGGATGCTGATGAGTCACACTTTAATGGATACGCAATGGAGTACAGTGAGGGCAAAAGTATTTTTTAAAGAAACAAAAAAATAAAGCCTGGCAATGGAGTTACAAAAAGACACAAAACTCAACAGAGCAAGAAGAGGCAAAAACAATTCCAACATTACATTTGTGTTTACTTTCTTTACAATTAACAACAGTTAAACGTGTACATTGACATCACATATGTTCCATTTATTATTTCCAAATAAAAAAAATATTGTTACTCATATCCTTCACTTTCCTAATAACAACAAAAGGCCACTGGAGTTACTTACAGCATTAATACACCAGTCACGGTGTTAAATTTCAGCATTATTGTTTGTGCATGTTTACCACAACTGAAATGTTTCCACTGGGAATTGTTTCATTACAAACAGAAGATATGTGCATGCTATTGTAATAAAGTACTGCATGGTCCGTTAGTGCTGGGTAATAATCAGCTACTTTACAGGTTCAAGTGCTCCAACCGATCCCTGGAAAATAAACTGTTTACGACATGGGTTTGGTTGATATAAAAGCCCTATATGACCTGCAGAGATATGATCCTCGACTAGTGAATATCAGTTTTATTGCAGCTGCGTGTTCCGCATCAAATTAGCATACAATAAAACGGCAGCATACTTTTTTTTTTTTTTTTTACTATGTAGGACATGTCTGGCATAACAGATGGCCACAGGGGACAATAAATAACCCTTTTAATAACAGAAAGAATATTTATACTGCACTCACAGGCTGAAGACACAAACTGAAAGCTGTCACTTCTTAAGTGTTCAACACATAAAGCATGAGCACTATATTAAAAAGGGCAATTTCACCTGTTCCTGGTAAATCTGATCTCTCATGGTTGACACTCAAGTAGCTTTTCTTAAGTCTTAAATCTTAGCAGGCACTTGCCAAGGACCATGAACACCTCAAGAACCACCTGTTCCCAAACTTTTCTGGGGAATGTGATTCTCTATTAGAAGAGAGATCAAACTTTATCGTCTAAAATATCTATACAATCCCGAGCTGCCGTCACAGTAGTAAGTAAGTGAAGTACAGAAAGCACATCTTGCGCTGTCCCTTTAGGCTTGTATGTGAGCAAATAAGCACAGATGTTACCATGTTCGTGCACATTATTGTACATCATTATATTTGGCAAATGGAGGGATTCTGATTGTTCTCAAGTTCCCACTGTGGTACTGGGAAAATGGTCTTTTTCCACCTCCCATTTATCCTTTTGTAAGTATACATTTGTATTTCAGTACAATTGTCCAAGACAAAGCTCCTTTGAGACCAATGGGCCAACAGGCTGTGAAGGTTAATGGTAAGGAAGAGGTCACAAATTGCTTCATTCAGTCTCCTCCATTATCTGCTCCTGCTGCCAAAAACTGTACTCTTGATGATTTCCATTCATAAATCAAACCTCAAGCACACAACGAACAAGGGCTCATCTGAGGAGGATTCGGCTAGAGCGAGTCCAAACGATAAGTCCGCCGCTGCGCACCTCTGACACGGAGAGGGAGAGCTGGTGATAAAGAATTGGGAGAGGACCAGAAAATCAATCAGGAAGCCATCTGGCAGCCCAGCACTCGGGAGACAACCAACAACTGTCTACTCCTCCAGTGTTTCCCTTGGTCCCTCTGCATAGCCTGAGGGAGAGCCACACAAGTGACCACAACAACAGGGAGATCTATAGTTGTCTGATTCTGACGGATGGAAACAGAGGCAGTGTGCACAAATCAGGACAACCAACCAGAGGAATACATGTTCACTCGGGGGAATACCGTCTTGCCTGTGCGTACTGTACTGTCAGCAGGGGAGCAGACACTTTGTCACAACTAACTACAATTCTCTGTCTCATTGTGCGACAAAATATACATTCAGTACAAAAGCATCTTCCTCAAGGGATATTTTTATATATGTATGCCGCGAAGCTATGAAACAACACAGTCATTTAGTCTCATCTAGAAAATACGCCAGTTAAAACCACATGACAGTTCAACCAGAAAATATGGCTATGATTTAGTCTTTTGAAGCTGCGTATCATTTAAAGAGCACAAATCACTTACATAATGATAATGGATAATTACAGTATGATGAAAACAAGGTACAAAAATGACTACAAAACTAGCTAAATTACTAATTTCATTTTACCCTAAAAGTTACATTTGCATTGTAAAATGACGTCAGTGAGAGCTGAACTGGAGTTTCTCCTGTTATCAGTAGTTAGGTGATTAAGAAGAAGTACTAGATACTTGCATAATGCCTGTGATTTAAGGCTTTTTCTAAGCCACTGGTATGAAAGAGGAGAAAGCATTCAAAATGTCCTGAAAAAGGTTCTTAACAAAATACCTGAAGATTCGTTCCACTTTCTCTCAGCAAATAGTGAAAGACAGGAACTTGCAGAGAGGAGCATTGGCCCCCTCTACAGGAGAAGCCACAAACATTTTGAAAATGACTCATGACGTGGCTCAGAAAAAGCCACCAGCTCATAAGAGGCTACGAGTTTGTTGACGGAGGTAAGAAAAAGTAGTTATTTTCATTCAGACAGATGCACACAGTCTTCAGTGTCCATGTGTGCGTAAACCAAGTGCTAAATTGATCTCAAAGATTGCACCAGTAGTTCAGTGGGTAAAGGAGAAACAAGAAAAATGTCAGCATGTACAATCGTCCGGGTTCTCACTAAATCTCAAGCATCTCGATTAAAAAAAACAATACATTTTCCAGTAGGCTCCCGTCTCCCAGCAACAGCATCCAAGAAAAAGATATTCCCCTATATATTTACAAAGTACTTTAGAAAGTAAGAACTTCTTGGAATAATTTCCACTTGGTCCTTTAAATCCAACCGGCACAACAATGTGCAAAGATTGTAGTTTGGAAGGAAGCATGGAAGCTTCCTTTCAGGCAAACGTATACAAAAAAACCCCATTTAGCAATTCAATCCAGCCATATCCCTCCTCTGGACATGAATAAAAATATATAAATATATTCTAGGCTGATACCATTACAGTCTCTCCTCAAAGAACCACTTCTGGTGGAGGCTGTCGGAGCAGGGTTGGAGTGACGGGGCTGGTGTCCCATTTTCTGTCTTGTCTACCGCCTGGATACACTTCTGGCTCACTGCGTGGTACAGGCTCCCGTCCTGGAAACAGCCAGGTGGAGAAAACGCATTATAAATAAACGTTACACTATAATACTAAAAGACAATAGTTACGTGCTGGTTAATCACTCAAACGGCCAACGAGTAGTTAAAAAAAGTAGCTCTTAGCGCTATATAATACAAGTCTAAAACAACAGAACAGCTGCTCAGTGAAGTGGTTATTATCTTTATCAGTTTTATTCTCTCTATTGGAACATTTATATTCTGCCTTTCTAAATGTCAATGGATCAAAGAAAGACAGAAAGTGTGGTTTCGCTACTGACATTAGCGTGGCACGACTACACGGAACACAGGCTGAACAAGCATTGCAGCATTGTTTTGTGAAACTTGATAACGCTCTGTGAGTTACAGATTAGTGTCAACCACACTTTCGCTCAACAACTGTGGAGTATCTCAGCTATGTGCTTGACAGCACTTTGGCATGAATTAGATTTTGGTCCTGGAGGTGACGTCGTGATTCAATTCTCCCAGCTTCAATCCAGTAATAACACATTAGTATAGTATAATTTTGAAAAGGAAATAATTCTGCCGGTTGAACAGTGCTTTCTGATTAATGAGACAATTACATGTATTGCCAAAAGCCTATTTCGCAATGAGATTTTCAGCACTGATTTAGAAAATAAAAATCATCCCATAATGTATATTTCACATCTTAGAGACACACTTATGAAAGAAGAAAGGCTTGTAAGTGATTGGCTTGGTGAAGAGCCCGGAAAACAGGGGCTCCAAACTGTGAGAGCATTGTGAAGCATTAGTGGTGGTTAGAGAAGAAAGTAATAAATATTGTGAAACAATAAACAAGAAGAAAAATAAATCTAATTCAAAAAGTAAAGTCATTCAAAACAACTCATTGGCCACTGGGCACACACAATGCCTCTTTGGTTAGACCTTGATTTAACTGCTTACCTCTCTGAAGACAAACTTCTGGTCTGTAGGTATAGGTTGCCCTCGATCGCTACACAGCTGCAGAGTCAGGTAGGTGCTGATGTTGTCACCCACAACGCACCCAGCAGGCTCCCTGGTGTTGTAGCGGATCTCACCGTCCGTGGAGTATTCAAAAAACTGCGGAGAGGACGAACCAGCTCTAAATCTTTTCATGCAAATTGGATGATGCCAAATAAAAAAAAAAGAAAATGTCAATTTCTTTTTTCAATGAAAGTTTTACATCTCACTTGAAACAGAAATTCTTTTCCAGAAGCAAGAAATAAGAGTAAAAGAAAGATCATGTTTTATGCATGTGACCCAAAGTGTCAATTTTTCACTTCAACTCAACTGATGGAAACACAAATGCAACATTTCAGTTATAACAGAAGGAGGTCACTTTAGTCACAGAGAATCTGTAAATGCGCATGTATGCATGTATGTGTGCGACTCAGAAGAAAAAAACACACGCAGCAAGAAGGCAATTGGACACAGTGTACAGAGGGAAGGCTTGTGTGTGCATGTTAATGTCCACACGCACAAACGCATGCACGTGTACTGCTGCTGTGTGCGCACACTATGAATGAAAGTGTGGGGTGATTCTGCAACATGCAAATGGCTCTGATAAGGCAGACAGCACAAGCACTGCTTCCTACAGAGAAGACATCAGTGTGTGTCCACAGAGGGCTGATGGAATAACAATGGTACATTTCAGAGTGCTTCCTGGACTACCGTCAACCACAGAGGATAAAGGCGTTGGGAAAAGCACTCTCCTTTGTATCAACAAGGCCGCCATATCATTTGTCAACCCTCGTAAAAAGGCAAACTAGTCCACTATTCCCAGATTTATTCTACAAACCCTTGTTGTTTTCCGGTGAAATAAGATGACTGTATTACTTTGAGAGTCACAGCAGCTATTGATGATAATGATAGACGCTATAGTGAGAATAATAAAACATTTCACAATGCATTACAACAGACTGAAGTGACTTTTCACTAGACGATACATCAAGAAACATTTTAGGGCTAATGGCCTGAAAGACCGACGTTTATTACCTGGTTCTGACCCATGCCATGGCACGGGTAGAGGATGATCCTCTGGCCCACCACAATGTGGTCATCTACCGGGTTGTAGTCAAAACAGTAGTTGGTCTTGCCCCGGTTCTTCAGCTATAATGAGCAAAGAGCAGTCACATCAAGAGATCTTTTCAGATATTGATCAAATATAGCTTACAGAAGCTCATATATAAAAAATATATTATTATTGTAAGCAAATATCAAACTCTTTTCTCATCTGCACTGCTCAGCTTGATTATATTCAATCAAACTGGTATGGAAATGGAAATTCATGCTCCAATTAAAACCTGACAAATCGGAAAATATATTATATGACGTAAAAGAAACCTGCAATATTTCAGAAAATTTGGCCGCCCTTCTTTGAAATGAGATGACACTAAAAGTATGACTCTTCCTGGACCAACTCCAACTTTTGAAATGAATAGACTCCACTTTTAGACTTAGGTAATTGATGTATGTGTGTGCATATGTGTATACACAAAGGAAATGGGTGGGGTTGGAGCCGTTCATTAGGGCTGACCTTCACTTTCTATTGCGGGTGTCTTCGCTCTGTATGTGAATATAATACACGTTTTGTTCCTTTCTGTTTGATATGTTTTATATGTCATTATCACTATCTTACTTGAATGTTGAAGTACATGGACATGTACATGTACTATCCGTTTTTCAATAAAACAAATCTTTTCGAAAAAAAAACCTGACAATCAGCAACTGAGATTTGCTCTCACCATTCCAAACATGCCTGGCTGATCCTCTGGGACGTTAATGTCGGGGTAAACATTATCCAGATACCACCTGAAGTTCTTACAGCCCAGCTTCTCTCGAAGCTTCTTCCGCACTGTCACGTCTCCAAAGGCCTCCTAGAAACAGGCCGGAAATGTTCCACAGTATTATGTTAGTGCTACATTTCTGCCATAATAACCTGAGATTCAAAACAATAATAGGAATAACAGAATTGCTGTAAAGTGGATATAATATGACCATAAGTATCGATCAATGGCATTTTGTATTCAAATTAAGACCTTATGTGTGTATGCTCTTGATGTGTCAGTGTCAGAGAGGACAGACTCGTAGCTTATTTCTCTGATGAAATGCTGTACAATTGCACCAATAGCACCATCTCTAGTTGTTCGATATCTCTACACAATTCCAAATAATAAGACGCCTAAAAACGAAAACGAAAAAAACAGACGACAAATACAAAGTAAAAAATACTGCTAATATTCCAGATGTTTGAACGAGAAAAGTACTATTTATCTATGCGGTCTATGGGAATGTCCAAAAGATTCTAAACTTCTGGAAGGATGTCATAAATGTTTTTTGTCGAAAATATTTAATGCCAAAGTCTGTTTAAATGTCAAACTCTGTGTGCTTGGAATATATCCGGAGGACTATATACAAACATCCAAACAGACTAAACTTCTGGACTTCTTCTAGCCAGGAGAGCTGTCGCACTATGTTGCATGAGTCTGCACTCTCTATTGTTGAGAATGTGGAAAAAGGAGCTTACAGATTGTATTGATCTGGAAAGACTAACTTACACTGCTGAAGGCAAGCGGAAAGATTTTGCTCAGCTCAGGGAATCATAAATGACCACCATGAAAGTTGGAAATGTAGGCTGTGTGTGTGTGTGTGTGTGTGTGTGTGTGTGTGTGTGTGTGTGTGTGTGCACACATTTCTGGACTTAAACTATTGTATTCTTACTGTACGTTTTTTTGATTTGATGTTATAACATAAGGAAAAAAAAGGACATGCCTTCATACGAACAGAAAACCACTCCTATAGTCAATAAAAAGCAAGAGGATTAAGTGCGTCTGTGCATATCAGTAAAAGCAAACAATATGTGGCCGTTATGTAAATGCCTGTATGCATACACACCACAGCGATCATGGGGATCACTTATTTACAATACAGGGAGGAATACAGTCCCCACACCTTCCCTGCTGGAGGAAGGGTTCAGCAGCACTGCAGGATGATGGATGATGGTGGTTTGCCCAAACACAGCTTTAATTGGCCCTTCGTCACTTTATTTTCTCAATAGACGGATTCCCAAGGGACAGAGTCTGCCATTAAGGGGAAGGACCAGTGCGGGCCACTACAGTATATGAGGCCAATAAGAGGAAAATGAAGGACCAGTAAAGGTGCTATTTAAATGACAATGAATAGCAAATGTAAGAGTCACTTGCAGTCCAATGACAATCCAGTATATGGATCGAAAACGGGTCGGTGTGCAAATCAACGCAGGGTAAAAAGACAGTGGGAAAAACAACAGATACGTGCTCACAGATTCACTCTTTTGTCCGAGTCATCCCTGAAAACGATACACTGTTGCAATTTGAATCTAGTTTATTTAGGTTTCACACCGACTTATTACACATTAACCAAGAGTTGTAAACATAACTCACATGGACCGACAGGTGACTCATCAATTTGACATTTCAGTCATCCATCATCACCCAAATGAACTGTTTCTTTGCTCTGGGGAGGATGACAATGTAAATCGCCTACCTGACTGACTGGAAATATTCAAATGATCCATTAATATTTGTATTAGACTGGACTCAAGTTACATATATTGTGGCCGTGGAACCAAATCAGGACTAAAGCGGAATTCGAATTGAGTCATACCAGACCTCAAGTAAAAATGTACAAAAATAAACATTTCGCCGACTGTTTATTTTTAGCAAAGGAAGTCAATTGATCCTGAAGGGACAAAAAGGAGAACGTTGCGTGTGTGTAGCATCTGCTTTGACAATGTCTGCTAGCTCAAACAGATCAAGAAGGAATATGCTAATAATATTTTGATCAATGTGTTGTTCAAATTTACAACAGGGATTAATCATCTCTTCATAAGGTTTGACAAAGTCTTCACCTGCGTATATCTGAAACTCATAAAAACAGCTGGAAATGCCAGAAAAACAACAGACAACATAGCAGAAAATGAAATGTGAGATAAAGGCTGTCAGATGCTGGTAAATCTTACAGCATCATGAGAATGAAACCTCATTTAATATAATATATTGGAAAATGTTGTACGCACGAGCATGTGTCTACCTATTAGACTGGGAGCAGCAGTGTTTGTTTAGAAGCTTTGGTGTATTGGGTTTGCCGAGCCACTGCGAGGTTGGCAAGGCTACCTCCTCTCAGGGACATGAGTGCCACCTGATCTGTGTTTAGAGAGCTTCTCCTCTTAACTACACTGCCACACTCTGGCCCAGCACCTCCCACACACACACACACAAACACACACACACCAAAGCAGGGCACCCCATGGGTTTGCTCTGCTCTCACCCTGTCAAGGACAGGTGGGTGACACCTGTTGGCACGGAGTGACACGGAAAGGTGGTAATCACACACCGGAACGCCCTGACACCCCTGTCACCTTGGGTGTCTGCCACTCATGTATCCCAAGTGTCACTTAATCAAGGGAGCTTTTACACCACAGCGGGAGCGCGGTGTGTGTGTAGTTTGTGTGAACATGTGAATTTGTGCATGTGTGAGACAGCAACAGTTTTGTGATGAGTGCAGCTGCAACTGTCCTCCCAATACTCCATAAAGAAAACAAATAATTGAGGCGTTACTATGCTGTAATGCTTGCTTGAAAAAATGGTTGCATTTAATACCACTTGCACATACACAGGCACACCATCTGTGCAGACTCACCAGTCGTGCGTGGGGGTTTCGATGGTAGTAGATCTCTTTGTATTCATCCATCCAGACCTCAGCGGCTCTCACGCTGTTTGCCAGAGCTTTGCTCCGAGAGTAAGGGGCCTTTTTAGGGAACACATGACCCACATGGGAGCATGGGTGGACCTCCAGGCTGCCCCCACACTGCCAAATCTAAGAGAAATCAACAACACCACCACGAGGATTTGGTTAGCCTCGGAGCCATGATGCAATCATTCAACACAAAGCACAGCCTAGTTGTGGCGGAACTTTGAAAACAGAAACACGGTTTTGTTGTTGAAGGAAAATATTTTTGGTTCCTTCCCTTTGGGAAATTGCGGTTGTTGAAGGAAAGGGATGTTCAGATTCTTCAGAGGAATTAAAGTATTAGAATCTTTGACCTGCTTTCACTGGATTCTTTCAGGAGGGTTTTCACAGGGAATGATTGGTCGTCACATGATGCAATTCTTTGTGAATGTGAACTAGATCTGGAGGCCTTTTTAGTGCTGTGGGTTGTAGTGCAAATTCAAATGTGCATATTTCATGTTAACACGGAGACAGTATATGCATTGTGACTTTTTCACATAAAGCTATGACCTTACACATGCAGAATACACGTGCATACACAGACATCATTTCTCACCCTGAAGGAGAATTCTAGGTTCTCTCCTCCCCACACCTCCATGCCTGTGTCGTACGTCCCCAGGTAATGGAAGTAGTTCTTGGCCACAGCAAACAGACCACCTGCCATAGTCGGAGACCTGAGGAGAAAAAACATATCAGACAAGAATTTCCCAGCATCTTATAAATTGTGATTTATCTGGATGAGACAAGTGATACATCAGCTTTAGTACCAGCTAAAAGTAGTAGTATAAATAATAATGGAGGGCTTATCCTGTAAAGTAATCCTTAAACAGAGTATTGGCACATTTTTTAAGTACAAATTCAATGACTTTTAGACCTTTTTAAATTGCTTTTCGCCCAAATGAAATGATTGAAGGCCGACCCGCCTGTCTACCTGCGTGCATTTATTATGTTTCACCGGAGTAATCCACAAGCTGCTCTCTTGACAGCTGTGAGTACTAACAAAAGCCATGGTCAATGTTTACATTCATAATGATAATTTGGGGGGAGTGGCTTTGTAGGGATGACTAAAAGGGACAAGCTGTTGGACAAGTGTTGCAAATTTGGTGACTTTTTCGCTAGATTTAGCGACTGTTAGAGCTAGCGCTGCTAGCTACTTTGATTATATTCATAATATAAATAATAATAATAATACATTTTATTTATCAAGCGCTTTTAAAAAAAAGGTACTCAGATGCTTTATGCACTCATTGGTAAAGGGTTTGCAAAACTAGGATGAGTCTTTGAGTTTGGATAATTTCAAAATCTGCTATATTGTTGGTAGCTTCTCAAGATTACTCTCCCTAGTTTTAATTTGAATAACATATAAAAAATGATGGAAACAAATTATATAAAATATTCTGTTTCCTTTTTTCCCCACTCAGCTCTCAGATTGGATGCAGGATAAACACGTTCTTCTTCTAGGTAAAAAAGAATAATAAATGGATCAAGACCACACAAGGCGCACTACCACCGCCTACCAAGCAGAGTGTACGCTACCTAATTACAAACAAAGAGGTATTGTGTTGTTGTGGAAAAATACCTGTACATTAAAACATAAAAACTGAACAAAAAATAGACACACTCATGTAATCTGCACCAGATCAAATTCATCCTCCCCTCCTACAATTCAAAACATTTTGGTATATCAAAAACTAAATTTAAGACATTTTAAGACTTTTGAACGATCCGCTGGGACTCTGTTAAAAAGTGTTCACAAGCGATTTTTTCCCCCCAATCGGTCCCACAGACACACCTGATGACATCAATGGCCGATCGACGGCGTTTCTGTTCATATTCTGGGACAACGTGCCAGGTAAAGACCAACCGCCAATCAAAGCCCCCAATCTGAGGATCACCAGAGTTCCCTAAATACTGGAAGGTGTTCCAGTCGATCACGTCAATGACGGGACACACCACGGCCGAAGGCTCCTCTTTGATCCTGGAGAAGAAAGGAGAGAAAAGCTGTTGAGAGGGAGAATCAGTGCAACAAAGCAAAAGGAAAACTGCTCATCTCAAAAGGGCTGTGTCAACTTTTTCTGCTGCCCTTACTCTAAAGAGAGACAAGTTACTGAGCATACAGGGTCAGATGAATAACAGCCTTCCTTTAGCGGGCTGGTGGAGATTCAGTGCTTCACTCTGTGACACTTCAGTTATGCCTTTCAAACCACAAAGACACACCGACAAAATACTCAGAGAAAGAGTCAATTTTCCTGCTGAGGGTTTTCTGACCTGTGGAGCAGAGGCTCTAACCAGCCTTCATGACACTCGCAGTGACAGTCCAGGAAGGTCAGCACGTCACCCGTGGTAATGGATGCCCCTAGCAACCGGGCCCGCACCAACCCCTCCCTCTTGGTGGCGCGGATCAGACGCACCTTCCTCAAACCTGAGATGTACTTCTCCAATGGCTCTTTCAGATGAGCTTCAGGAAATAAAACAAGTAAACAAATAAAACAAAATCTAATGAATGTGTCATTTATTTTATGTGCGTAGGTTTGTATTGAGAACAGTCACTTCAAACATTATGATTAAATGGAACATGGACGACAAGCACAACACAACAATTACAATCTGCTGCCAGCTTTTGATAGCAGCTGGTAAAGCTGATTAAGGAAAAAGGAATAGTGTTTAAGAGTGTTCGATACGCAATTACTACATTCAGATCATCCATCTGGTTTCTTGTCACTTAAAAAAACACAACAGTGCGTGGATGGGTTTGAATAATAAAATAGGCTTTGATAAATTATCTCATTAATCTGTGCTTCTTTAACAGATCAACAGCACTCCCTCTATGCTGTCTTGACGATTCTGAGGGTTTATGTCGATTTATGGGATGGGATACGAACATATCTGTACTTAATAAATGTAACACAATGTGTATTTTCTGTGCCTGTCTTCTAAAATGGGATTGTGAATAGTTTGCGGTCTCTACACTTCCTCCTAAAATGAAACAATCGGAAATGGGAACATCAGTCTTTACCGATTTGTTCACCACTCTGTTTGTCCAGCCAGTGTTAGGGCAGAGGGAAAGGCCGGCATTACTTCATTTATATGATCATGAAGCCAAAACGTTTTAGAACCACTCCCTTAAAAGTGTCTCAGACCCTTACATTCAATCTGAGCAGAGAAAACAAAACAACTAGCAACCAGCCAAAGAATGATGTCTTCTACTTCTCCTTTCAATTTGAGCACTACGCTTGAAACAACATTTCCAATTTACCATCCATGCAATTTACTTGTATACTGGTATTAATTAGTATTATTACATCATTTTGAAAGATGTTTTTGTGTCTTCAAACCTTCTACCCAGACTTGTTACATTGATATCTGTGAGTTTATCTGGATGCATATAAAATGTCCGTACGTCTTAGCTTCACCACCTGCCATCCTTCCTGTATCTCTGTTTGATTTCCCTAATTGTCAACGTGTCAGTCTGTCCTCCTCCCTTTTATCTATCTGACAAACCCATGATGGCCACCTGTCTGTGTGCCTACCTGTGTCAACTTTTCTGTCCTCTCTGACTGTCAATCAGCCAGCCTGACGGGCCCCAGCCCCCCTGCCTGTCCATCAGTCTGTCTCCCTCCATCAAGTCTGTGCTCCTACCTCTGTCGCTGTAGTCGTCCACCAGCACCACCTCCTTCAGCAGGATGTCAGGTGACGTCTCCAGCACGCTGTGGACTGTCCTCAACAGGGTTGACCAGGCCTCGTTGTAGAAGGCGATGACCACGGAGGTTGTCGGCAGGGAGCGGTAGTCATACTCCACCTCTCTGCAACTGCAACATAACATGTGTTACAAGTGAGAATACAGGGAGTATATGGAGCTGGGAAACTGGAAAGAGACTTGAGCTTGGTTGCATAAGTAAATACTTTCCATGACCAAAAGAAGTGAACACAGTAGGAAGCATTCTCCCTAAGAGCAAATGACTAAGTACTTGTTAAGAATTTGCTTTAAGAACTACAGTAGCAGTAAGTGAGCTGGATTTTTAATGCAGCATGGCATCCACAGTGTAGACAATCCGCTTGAACTTTATAACAGTGTGATAATATACGAGTCTTTGCTATAATGGTTGACACTACTCAACTAGTTACTTACAGTGGGTTCCATTTCTCTGCCAGCCTGCGGTGTAGCGAAACTTTATCACTGACATAAGTGTTAATCTGATGCTTTTTGATGCTTTCCTCCTCTTTTCTTTTCTCCTCTCCGTTCAGATTCAGCTTGACGGCTCTCCCCATTTCACCCAGGGCATTTAAATCCAAGGGGGGCCTCTCGCAGACGGGTTTCTTCAGCTCTTCATTCCCCACCTCTCGCTCCCCGGGGGCCTCTCGTCGATTTGTCACGCTCACGTCCCCGGAGTTGTGTCTGAAAAATACCAGATATCCCACTAAAGTGACACCAAAGAGGGAAAAAAGCAACTTGGGCCGACTCCTTTTTCCGCATAGTGCCATCGTGTCGCTTCCTCTCTCGGTGCAAACTTGGGTTGAAGTTTCATGCCCGGAGGAGCTGCACTCCGCTGCTGGCACTAACGCTGCTGCAGTAACTCTTCACCAGCCTCGTCACGCTTCCGCTTGACGACTTCAAGTGTAATCCGCATTCTTTCAGGCGCAATTAATGCGAGTTCACGTTAAATGACGTGTTCATGCAGTCTGAGACATGTACAACTACCAAACCTGGTGGTTGTGGTTACTTGTTGAACGGAACCTTGACGTCTGTAGGAGCTGGTCACTCCTCCTCCACCTCCACCTCCACCTCCTCCCTTTAACGGTGTTCTGATGATACGTGTCTGAAAAGGATTAGCAAACTCGGATTAAACTAGTTATCTATTCGGATTAGCTCACACCTAACCTGTGGACTCCTCTTGGGAACAAATCAAATCTAGGTCAAATTTAAAAGAAAAAACGGTTTCATTTAGTCGGCTATCCATTGAGAACATTAACTGTTACAATGAAGTGGACATTACAATGTGTGTCCAACTAATATCGTGCTAAACTCTTCAGTGTCACCTTCCGATAAACCGGCTGAAGTTGAATTTTAGTTGAAGTTAAATTGTCAAGTGAGCAGAGTTGAAACGACGTTTCCGGTTTAAGAAGTAACATTCTGCCGCGTGGCTAAATGATACTTAATACAGCGAACAGCAGGTAACATGCGGTACAAATAACACAAATCACTCTCTGTGCAGTGTATTACAGGTTATGTGTTAGCTGCTGTATACAGCATATAGACAGTGTTCAAACATTGATTGCTAAAAAGTTTCTGTTTACATCAGGGCTTCTCATCGGGGGCGGTAGCAGGCGCGCGCGCCCCCCCTCAGGGGGCGCTGGAAGCAATGTCTTTGAAAGGGGGCGTTTGTTTTAGCAGTCTTTCTCAAAGAGTGGTCCACGAGTATATTGATAAAATGTCACATTTTAATTAATATATTATACGTTTAAAAGTGTTTCTCAAACTGTTTAAAAATGACTAGTATAGATGTAGCATAGCTACGTAGCTACGTGGGTTCGTTTTACGATCTTACGTCATAAATGATCTGCGCGGTCAATCTGAGTCAATTGATAAGACGGATCGATGGCTCAACACCGGGTCAGGTGAAAGAAAATTAAATGAAACATCTGATGCGACAGTCAAGATGCATCGTCCTGATGCAGGTGGTTCAGCAGCTGCAGGTGGTTCTGCTGCAGCCACAACAAGTCATTTTGTGTGCGTTTGAGAAACCCTGATGTAAAAAGCTTGGCTGTAAATAAAAAACTTAATTTTCCTGAAAAAAAGCTTGGATGTCAAAATACTTAATTTTCATGGGAAAAAAATGTATTTAAAAAAATATTTAATTTACCTGGAAAAAGCTTGGATGTCAAAAAAAACTTAATTTTCTTCAAAAAAGGTTGGATGTAAAAAAAAACAACTTAATTTTCATGGAAAAAAATGTATTTAAAAAAACTTAATTTTCATGAAAAAAGCTTGGATGTGAAAAAAGATTAATTTTCATGAAAAAAGCTTGGATGTCAAAAAAACGTAATTTTCATAAATTGCGGCTCTGTTCGCTCGGACATAAACTCAGTAATAAATGTAGTCTAGGTTTCATATGATGTGTAAAATATATCAGCATTTACCGTTCACATATGAATGAAATGCTTGTAGAATCCGTATTTGTATTTGTATTGTTGATTTAATGTGTGAACGAGCCATGTAGAGAAGGTCACATAAAGCTCAATATTAGCCTGTAATTTGTAATATACTGTTGGAGTGGTAAGCAGGCCTGTTGTTTTTGGATATTTGGGAGTTAGGTGGTCCGTGAGTGTTTTTTATTGGTCAAGTGGTCCTTGGTCTGAAAAAGTTTGAGGACCCGTTTTATAAACTATGCTATGTTGTTAAATCTGAGATTTGAATAACAGAGCGAGGTGGTAAACAAACCATACCCTGTTTGATGTACAGTTACTTACTCCATATATATATAAAAATGTATATATAAAAATATACAGGTTAGCTAAAACATTAATGTAATATAACAGTCTCAGTGGTTTCCAACATCAACAATTTTAATTCGTCTCCTGAACTTGACCATGTAGTCAGTATAGGAACTATGGCCTGCCATTAGTACTGTGTAATTTGCTTTCCTACCAGTAGATGGTGCCAAATGACTGTGAATATTGTAATCCATGTCTACACCAGTCTGTAGTCGATTCACATAAATCTTTTTCATGTTGTCGTTCAAACTTTCCCACAATGATAAGCCACAGGTAATTAACCTGATGTTGCTTAGTGTTCTCTTTTCCTGTACGTGGCATATCAGGAAAAACAAGAAAAGCTTATGTTGTTGTATTACTCACCGTTTAACTTTACAATATACTGTGCAGAGCTGAGATAGAAACAAAATGACAATGTACTACTATGGTTAGTTTTTTTTATTCTTTCAGTCATCCTATCACCATTGACACATCCATCCCATTTCAATCACCCTCGTCTTCATATCAAGTAATCACCACCGGCATCCCTTTTGCATTATCAGTAGTTTTAAAAAAGGTGCTTTACGACAGCACTGTCCCACTCTGGTCCCTTAAACCAAACATTATTTACAAAGGTAAAACAAAACAGGAGTCATCTTACTGTACGCGTTTTCCTACTGTATCCATTGACTAGTGTGAATATCTGATATTCAGGAGTTCAAAAAAGACCACAGACGCCAAACATTACTCAGCGATAAGCAGTCTTAGGCAAATACAGCTGCCATTCTACAAACATTTTAACAACAGTTACACTGCATCTCTTGGTCATTGAATCCCAGTAGAAACACCAACAGGAGTGTTTTATGATGCTGCTTCAAGTACGGTTTACACACAGGAGTCTCAACTAAACAGTCTAGCACTGCCAAGTTGAAGGGTCAAATCAAACAGGCGCTCCCTTTAAGCCATTTTGTGTCTAAATAAAATGAAGTGCATGAAGCCAGTGCTGCTTTAGTTTTTAGCATTCAAAACACATTTCTAAATACATTTGACATCCGCTGGCACATTTCATTTCGGCACGAACAATTTCTGCAAGGATGACAACCTAAGGGTATTCTTAATTTTACACAAAAGGGAAGAATAGATTACAATTTACCTGTCAATGCACTTAGCCCTCTGGGGCGAATTGCACTTAGTACAAATGCTTAATGAATGCTTCAAGTCTTGTTCAGGCAGCATTCGACCATGAAACTGGCTCCACAGAAACAAGATAGAATTGAGAAGCAGTGGAGTATGACCGCGGCGCTCTCTCCCCATTTTCCTCTCACATGATGGAGCATGTTAGGAAGTAGCTGGTTTGGTGCCGCTGACCTTACATTCCTGGCCTAAAGCCCACGGGCTTTAAGCATAGTCTATAAAATTGGTGATTTTTTGACAACTCAACAAACAAGCATCAAGAGTTAACAAAAATAATTAATATTAATTGCACATCAAGGTAACATTTTGTAGTGCAGCATGATTTTGCATGACATTTTCTAGGAAATGCTTCACTCTTGTTGAGAGGCACTTATTCATTCTCTGGACAGTCAAATCAGTTCCACTGCTTTCAAGTTTTTGCATTAGATGGAAGAACACATGACAGTAACGACACTCCAGATGTGCACTGGACTCCACTTTGGTTGCAGAGGCACTTGGATGAAAGCAACACAAAAGTAAAAGTCTCATGTTCAGCCGGTCTCCTGAAAAAGTCCAAATAAACCATGGCTTGCAATTCTCATTCACTCTGCCGCGCTGTGCATTTAGTCATTCAGATGGGTACAAAAGCTCTGAATTAGGTGATTCATTGGCTTCAAGTGACTGTTTCACCACCTTTCATTTGCTCACCATTGCCATTCAAATAGAGAGCAGTCATGGAGAGAAGACATCCACTGTAGTAATTGCACTATGGTAAAGAAGGTCACTTGAGGTTCCCTGCTACTTTCTATCCTTCCTACCACTCAAACTTCCACTGCTGATTTTTGTCTCCGGGGGTACATCGCTTCATCTGGGTGTCTGTGCGGCCCTCTGGTGTGCGGTAGGCGGTCAAACACATGTCCGAGTGAAGGTGGTAGATGGTCCCGTCCTGAAAGGTTTGAAGGAGAAAGTTTAGATGGGTACTTGGGGTGCACTTGTGTGTGGAAGTGTGTGAAAGTGTGTGAACCCCTACCTTTCTGAAGTCCCAGGTGACACCGGGAGGTTTGGGCTCCTCATCACCAAAGCATTGCCTCATACTGATAGAAGTCTGTCCCTCAAGTACTTCAGCACACAGCTCTGTCACCGAGTTGAAACGGATCTCCTTTTGAGATGTGTATTCAAAGTACTGCAGCAGAAGAAAGACCTGGTTATTCTGTATATAGAGCATGAATAATAGAATGGAAACTACTTTGGAAAGAAAGCCAACTGTAAAAACAGCAGTGACAGAGAGTGAAACACTGCTCTGCCTCCTTTCCAATTGTTTTGGTACATCTCTCGTTCCACCCTAATCTCTCTTCTTTATTAAGAAAGGCTTTCAACCAGCGCTATAGTGCAGTTTGGCATGGTTTTTCCTACTAGGATTACAGAATGTTTTTTCCCGCTTACGCTGCTCTGGGATCAAGTCCTGGCTAAGCCACCATTGCATGCCTGCGTGTGTCGAGGGGTCTCATCTGTACGGACGGGGCCTTGGCCCTCTCAATCAACCAGACGTGAACACAAATCCAACCCTCCCCTCTCTGGTGTCAAGTCAACATCCTGGCCCACAGGGACAGCACTGCCTGGGCTACCCATTAAACGGAGGATCAGGTAATCAATCTTCTCTTAACATCTCATACATCTTTCAGGTGCATCGGGCCCATAATGGTAGATTCTAATAAAAGGGCTTCAAACTTATTTACTCAGGCTGTGCCATTCATTCTGAAGACAAAGCTCATGTATCTTTTAAATGGAACGTGGTTCTTATGTGTGCCAGGGAAGGAGGAGCATGAGGGAGGCGGTGAAGGGCCCTTCAAGGTTTTTGTTTCAGTGGAGAGACATACACACATTGATTTTCAGTCACACATAGTGCTTTTTGTGACTGGGGACACCTCATGCGGTGCATCAGTGGGGTAATCAGAGCCATCGAGCAGGTTGGAGAGTCCCTGAAAGGAGCCCTGCCTGTTGTCTGACTCCAACATTAAATATAAATCTTCACAGGCAAATAATCTGCTGGTTGCTAAACCATCAATCACTGGAGTTGGCAGGCATTCAGTTTAAAAAGGTACCTGTGATTCAATTGCACAATATTGTTGGGTATATGTGGATACAATTCCAAACTTCGCTTTCCTTTCATTAAATTCAAGTCATGCTGGACCCACCAGCAGAGAGCAATTTTCTGTTGTAAATCAACTGTGGCAGCTCTTTTTAGAGGTTAGCAGAAAGGGTTGACATTTCAAGATACATCTCCCACTGGGCCAAGAGAGGTTGTGAGAGTGTGACAGGAGAGAATACGTGCACGACAGAGAGGAAGAAAAACAGAATAAACGAGGTGTGAAATGTGTGATGTACCTGGTTGCCTCCCTGGCCGTGGCAGCCAAACAGCGAAAGGTGGGCACCTGTGGGATTGTGCTCTGGGGAGTTGTAGTCCAGACACTCGGAGTGTATCCCTGAGCTACGCACCTGGCAGGAGGAGAACAATCACCATCAATAAAATGTTTTAATGCTGTGCTTTATTGGTTCCTGAGAGGAGTTTCTCTTGTTGCTTTTATTTCTTTAGAGGCATGTCAGACTTAAGGTTGCTTGAAATAGATCCATTTATTTTACTCACGCTTTCTTATCAAAATGCCAATATGTTTTATCTCTGAGAAAATGCCATATTTTTTAGGTTATGTCATTGTGTATCAGTACTGTGTTTATTTTTTTTTTTTAAACCCAACTTTAGGCCAACTGAGAATTACGTGCAAAGCATTTAAAAATGGAATACTCCACCAGGTGTCTGGATTACTACGTTACAGTGGTCCAAATGGGTTTCAAAGCCTTTGTTTGTCTTAGTCCAGCCTTCTCACTTTCAACAGAATGTTCCCATATCCTGGCCCAGCTTAACACCCCGTTTCAGACTCAAAATAAATGGAATTAAGAAAAGGAGACAACTGCAAAGCCATTTCTTTTTGACTTCAGTAACCAGACCAAAATCTGCAATAAGTGTAACTGAAACACTGATGCTGCACTTCGATTGTAACAGGACAAATAATGGAATACAGATACGGAGGTAGACACTCACAGCCCCATGCCAGCCCCCCCTGTCCTCAGGTACATGTAGGTCAGGGTAGATATTCTTTAAATACCAGTCAAAACTGTTGCATTTCAGCCTCTCCCTCAGCAGCAGCCGCTCCGAGATATCCCCATAGGTCTCCTGGAAAGTAAGCACACAATGAAGAAGTCATCTTTCACTGGCATGCTAAAGCTTATTAAGCATGCATCATGACACACCTAACAACCGCCCTTCATCTCTATCCTTTTACTTTTCTATTGTATTAGAAGCAGCTAAAACTAAACAGCCACGCCATAAAAGTAAATATTTACTACATCCTTGATAGGATCCGGAAACTAAATAGCATGATTGGTTTCAATGTATATACAGTCCATCAGATAGCTGTGTTTGCTGACGTTGTTAACTTATTACCTTTCAAAGTCCAGAGCATTCACACACACACCTTACAGCTTTTGCCTGAGGGGGGAATGTAACTACAGGGTCTCACGGATACACAAAACTACCTCACTCACAAACCTTTCAAATGTTTCAAGATCGGAATACACAGAAAATGTTGCTGGAATAATCAATGGAGGAATGCAGTTTCTCAAATAAACAACAGATAAATAAATTATGATTTAAATTCTTTCTTTTTTTTACAGTTAAATCCTTCAAATCTCCAAATCCAGGATACAAATATTCATTAGAAAGTATTGCTAGGTGTGCTTGGAAAAACAGGCAGGTATAGTGAAAAAAAAATCAATATAAGTCATTAAATGTACTTCATAAAAAGTTATTGAGTACTATTCCATAACTATATTATCATCTGTAGCTTTGCGGTGTGTTAACATATTATGACAGCAGCATAATATACTTGGAGCTGGTGATCTGGCCTGGCAGTGCTGTGTTCAATCTCCCCCTGACCAGGTAATTTATTGTTTGATCAAAGATCCCCGACATTAATAATGTACTTCTTTCAGATAGGTGAAACTGAGATACATGAATTTTTGATGGTGCCCAATACTCAGAACCTGAGAGGCACACAGCACACGCACCGCACGCACACTCGTGCACGCCCTCTCACACATATACACCTGACCCAGTCAGACAGACAGCGTTTCATCATACGTTGACACCTAGACAGGTGAATCATATCATATAAAACATCTAAATCTAACATCGAAGGTTAGCTATATTATCATGGTGCTGCTAGGTATAACATGGCATCATTGCTGGGCTTCGGTTTAGCAGTTGAATGAAAAACAAGCCTGTAGAAATACAGAGCTTAGCACTGAGAAAATCTATTTTTCCAAATATGATTCAGAGAGTATTCTAAGGTCAGCTTCCTGCATTCCTCACAACACCATCACAGCAGTATTTCTAGCTCGACATACTGTTTAAAAACTTGGTTCCTTTCATTTGTAACTGTCCTACCTTTTTGGCTGGGGGATTCCTGTTGTAGAAGTGTTGTTTAAACGAGTCCATCCAAACCTCTGCAGCTCGTACGGTATTCTGGAGGAAGTTGGGCCTCGCATAAGGGGCCTTTTTAGGGAATACATGGCCCACATGAGAGCAGGGATGAATCTCAAGGGTGCCCCCGCACTGCCACACCTGAGGAGGTTAAACACATGGCATACCATATATGAGATCTTTTTTTGTTTTCTTTACCCTCAAAACCTAGAAAACAAGTAATTTATCGTTCTCGTTAATAATCTCCCAAAGTAGCTTAACAAAACGCGTGTACGAAGTTAATATTTATATACCCACTACAAGACAGACAAGATGATGTAGATGTTGACATATTATGATAGAGAATCAGCAGTTACACAGATATAGTGATCATTAACCAGGTTATTGCCTATTGTTCACCATGAGTTGAAAGGATACAGAACTGGTGAACTTTGGTACTGAAATGTACCGCTGGTGTTTATTACTTTGTCTGGCCTTCATGTTCGACTTACCTGACAATAATGACCTGCAAGGTACAAGAGTCATTTGCAATAGGTCTGCTTGATGGGTGTTTATTGTGGTGACTGATGCGATGCTAAAAATATGAATGACGAACACAGCTCTTTACCTTCAAACTCACCGTAAAAATTCAATCCCTGCTTCTTGAGTCAAGCATTTGAAAACAGCTTGGATACATTTGCATTATATAACTGCTTGATCTTCCCCCATGGGAAAAAAAAACAAAAAACACCCTTAAATAATGAAAGGTTGTTAACATGGTATTTCTCATTACTCGGCTGAGCTATGTTCCAATCACACAAAGCAAAATTATTATCATATATCCACAGCCAAACAGCCATTACATGACAGACCCTTCCATCCTAACTCTGTCATTTTACTCAGTACCATTTTTTCTTTTTTTTTTTTTTAGCACTCAAGGATGACAACCAATTCACTAAACATAAATTATGTATGGAAAAAAAAAAAAAAAAAGTCCCAGCAAGAGACATTTTTATTTCCACATGCATAACACATCACTCAGGGGAACAGCCCATCCGTCTTCACACTGAAAGCACATACACACTATAAATCATGCACAAACGATTTAAGTTCCCTACCTTTGCATGCTCCTGCTACAAACTCACACACAGCCTAAAATCTGGGCCAATTTGATTGACGCAAACAAGTGAAAAGCGACACCAACGTCACAACAACGCATCAGCCAATATCACGGCGCAGTTTCAGATGTCAATACTGACTGCGATCTGACACCGACATGTGTCCCTCTCACACCAACTACCCACTGATTGTCAGCTGTCAGATGGATGAATCAAAGGAAACAATGGCATACACTATGAACAAAAAGATTCTCTTTGGAAATGACATGCCAATCAACCTCATTGATGGGTCTGTCTGCTCTTTATCACAGTAACAAACACGCTGAGCCGATGGATGTTCTGTCTGCGAGTAAGAGGTTTTTGGTAAAAAAGCAAACGAGATGAATCACCCTTTCGCAACATTTCTAAAAGCCGTACTCTGGCCTCATATTGCTAAGTGGCATCGTAATGGTAAAGTAGTGACTCTGTGGTCTGTGGTCACTGAAGGAGTACTGAACTCACCCTGAAGGAGAGCTCCAGGTTTTCTCCTCCCCACACCTCCATGCCCATGTCATATGTGCCCAGATGCTCAAAGTAGGCCTTGCTCACAGCAAATAATCCACCTGCCATTGTTGGAGACCTGGGAGAAACAGTGAAAATAAGATATTGGTCCAACGTTCACATCCAATTACAGAAAAATGTACTTTTTCTTTTTTTTTTTTTAAATCCAATGCAAATGTATTTACTCAACTGTCAAATACATCGACTACATTTCGAAGATGTAAACCACCGTATTAAAAGAAGCCTTCAAAAGGGTAACTATACCTAAGATAAAAATAATCCTGCCCACATCCTGTACAGTGCAAGACTTCACAAAGCAACATTTCTAAATCATGCATCTCAGTTGAGTGTGATCACAAGCACAACAAACAACGTGAAGCGCAACAGACTTTAACCTTTCAGTGCAGCAATGCCTTTCCTCCGAAAAACATTGTGTGAAGTTGCCCTTTAAAAGTTACAGCTTCAACGTGAGGCAGTGTGAACTTAAAGTTTGTTATGTATTGTATGAGAGTTTACGTTGTTTTTGGGAGCAATATGGGTATGACGAAACTGAAAGGAGAATTGGGATACGCCTCCTGTTTTCAGTATGGGCTTGATCCAGAAGTTTTAAAGATCAGTTAAACATTCTTAGGGTGTAATAGGAGGGGAAATATAGAAAGTAAGTAATACAGTAATATAACACGTACAAATTAGCAGCGAGAGGCGTATTACATTTTTGCGAGCAGAGCTCTACACTGGGACGTGCCAATCTGATAAAGTGATCTCCCATGAGAGTAGACCTCGTGAAGTATCATACTGTCACCTGATGGGGTCAATCCGAGACTTGCGCCTCTTGCGTTCCACTTCGGGGACTGAGTGCCACTGAAAGGTGAGTCTCCAGTCGAAGCCTCCGATCATCGGCTCATCCGTTTGCATGTAAAACTCAAAGGTGTTCCAGTCAATGGTGTCGATCACAGGGCACACAATGGTACTGGCATTCTCACCAATCCTAAACCCAACGCATGGCCAATGACATGCAGAGAACAGGGAGAGAAACAAATGTTGGTTTAGTATTTGGTTTTAGTTTTAATTTGTCAAGATTTTCAGCTAATTTAGTGAACAACCCACCTTTCAAGCAGAGGCTCGATCCAGCCAGGGACACACTCACAGTGACAATCAAGAAATGTCAGTACTTCACCCGTAGCATAAGTGGCACCAATGAGACGTGCCCGCACCAGACCCTCCCTCTTGGTGGTGCGGATGAGCCGCACACGCTCCACTTTACTGATGTATTCAGCCAGTTGGGACTTCAGGTAGCCTATTTTTCAAAAACAAACACACACATAATCATCATTTCTAACATTAAACTTATGTTATTTCCTTGTCCTACGTGTAACTTCTCTTTCTTTAAAGCTGCCTTCATCAATTATTAGCAACTAGAGACTGCAGATATTTTACTTCAGTTAAAGTAGTAATACCACAGTGTAGAAATACTCTGTTAGAAGTAAAAAAACCTGCGTTCAAAATCGTACTGAAGTAAAAGTACGAAGATCATCAAAATATACTTAAAGTACCGAAAGTAAAAGTACTCATTCTGCACCACGAGCCATTTCAGAATAATAAATATTATATTATATTATTGCATTATTATTATTGATGCATTAATGTGTTCTTTACTTAAATGTTGCAGCTGGTAAGGGAGGAGCTGTCGGGTAGCTTGTGAATTTGACCAAGGGCTCAAATAAGACATGATCAATTATTTGATGCTTTGATTTTTGTCTTAATCTAAATTTTAATCTGCAAAGTAATTAAAGCTGTCAAATAAATATAATGGAGTAAAAAGTACAGTAATTGCATCTGAATTGTAGTGTAGTAGAAGTATAAAGTAGCAGGAAATGGAAATACTCAAGAAAAGTACAAGTACCTCAAAATTGTACAAAGTACACTACTTGAGATAATGCACTTACTTACTGTCCGCCACCGACTAGAGGACAGAAAAATGGCAAGAAAAAAAGCTGAGAGATGCACAGCTACTGCAGTGAATTATAAGGCAGAGTGTACTTAGAATTCTCTGCAGTTTTTAATTAAGTTAAGTCATTTGCTTCAATGTTGACATTAAAAATATTAGTGTGATGCAGGTTTAACCACAATCAATAAATGAAAATGCTGATGAGTAAATTAATAACACTTTTAAGAGTTAACTTCAATACCAGGTGAGTGGCATTAATACACCTTTTATGGTCTAATTATGCTCAATACAAGGCTTGGTATGTGTGACTGTGCTGGTTGGAGAGCGGCTTGTCGCGCATTCCATTTGGTCACGGTGGTCAGAGGAGAGGAAATGATGTCATGGCAGCTCGGTGCACGCTGAAGTAATCGTTATGATGTAATGTCTCCCGATACACACAGACTAGACTAGCTGGGACCGAATACTAATTCCATTAGGACAGAAATCAAGCTACTCCTATATCCCGTTTCTAAGACAAAGTAGTATCATCCACAGAGTCTGCTGATGGAGACCGTGAGATGCGGTTGAAAGCTCAGAAAGGCTAGTAAGTTGACCTTTGAGTTGAGACTATTTTGTCACATGTACAATTCATACTGAAGTTCATACCCGTGTCACATAGACAGGCTTCAATTCGAAAGATAGAAACACACGTACACACCTCCTCGTGTAATGAGACAACAATTAGAATCATTTCTAATAACAGTATTGACAATGAATAATGCCGCAGTTAAAAAAAGAAATCCCTTGTAATTTAACCGTTAAGATTTACCTAGAACAAAGCAAACCAGTCAGCACGCCTTGATGTAATGCTACAGCTTATTTCATCATTAAAGAAATGTGTCCAGACTAGTTTCTGAGGGTGTTTTTCTTTTCTTTTTATTGTTTTCAGATAATATCCAAAGATGTTATCTATTAGTTTTCACTGCTCCATAGATAGCATCTTCTTCCATATATAACAGAATGTTGCTTGACCTGTTCTCTTCCACGCTGTGAAAGTGAAGAAATCAAAGCAAAACTGAGCTTTGCTTTGTCCGCTTTACTAAACTAGGCCAAGGCTGTCAGTCCTCTTTGTTTCTGAGCTTGAAAGACTTTTTCTTTTTTTTTTCCTGTCGGTTTTATTTTTACAGACAAAAACATTGGTTTATTTATCAGTGTAGTGTCAGACCTCGGTCACTGTAGTCATCAATGAGGATGATATCCTTCAGCAGGATGGCAGGCGTGGTCTCCAGGACACTGTGAATAGTCCTCAGCAGGGTGGACCAGGCCTCGTTGTAGAAGGCTATGATCACAGAGGTTGTGGGTAATCGCCGGTAGTCAAACTTCTTACTTCGGCATCTGAGGTATTTTTGTGTATGGGTGGTGTGGGGGAAGAGACAGACAGAGTTGACAAAAGCAACAGTACACATGTAACAGTACATATTTATAAATTTTAAAAAAAAGAGCAGCATCCTAAAGGAACTCATACAAGCAAGAAATGATTTTCTCATATGGCCGGAGCTGCTTCAGCAGGAGGAGGTATCTGGTCTTAATCCAGATGGCAGTCATTAAAACAATAAAGAGCCACAGAAATATGGATGGGGGTGGGGAGGGTATCACACCAGTGAGCAACATACCACAGCAGTGCTCTGGGAGAAACCATAGAAACTTGAGCAAACAGAGACGAAGAGAGCAGAACAGAGAGAGGAGACAGGGGGTAATACTGGATGAAAATCTAAATGAAAAACTGTAAACTAATAACTTGAGGGAATGAGAACAAAAAGGAGGCATGAGAAAAAAAATTAGAAAGACAAAGGTCAAAGTTTTTATCAGAGGCGTAGAACACCGAGAGTGTAAGCACTGGCACAGGCTGAAAGACTTCTGATCATTTTGTAGCCAGAGGCTAAAACCACATCTATGACACTGTTGGATGCGAGTTGGGATTAAAACAAATGTGTTACACCCTAGCACTAGTCACAACCAATCAAATAGACTGTTTCCCTTCCTTCAAAAGCAATGTGTTCACAGTGCTGCAACAGTTCCACGGGGGAGAGAGAGAGTAGTCCAAAGTGAATCTGCCACAGACCTGCTCCCAGGAGGAAAGTCATTGTGACGGATTCACCATCCGTTAACTGATGTAGGTGAATATACAACATGGTACTCCTCACACTATTTAAGTCAAACTAGCTGACACATCATCCACAAAACAAGTCTGTAAGAGTATGAATAGATTATGTTCATGCAGAAATAGCATAGAGCACCACAGTGTCTTGAGTCATGCAACTCCATCATGGTATGGGCAGGCAGAGAAGCACACGAGTTCCATGACACCAAAACCGCACATCACTTCATCTCTGTTAACTCATTCCTCACTGGGTCTTTTCAAATGTGCACTCTGCCAGCCCAAATACCCATCATGCACTGGCATAAAAGTGTCTGTGCAGTGCAGGGAATCCATTTTAAACCACAAAAATATACTCCGAAATGTGGTTATGCTGAAGGACTGATAAAGATGTCTCTTGTTTGGACGCTATCCTTGCATATAAGCACATGGTTTGACTTTGAACTTTCCTGGCAGCTTCCTCAGCCCAGTGAGAAGATGAAAGCATCTCATCAGTCTACCATTGGATATGCAGGCGTTGCTGGCAAAATGGTTTATCCCAGTTTCACCAGGGCAAGATTAATTTAGCTGTGTCTGTAGTTTTAGTTAAGATCATTTAGCATGACATGTTTATTAACAGACATTTAAAAAATGTATCCTTAGATGTAATCATAGGACTGCTAAAGAAAACCTAGGCCTGACTGGGACACTCCAGGGCATTTAAAACAAATACATGGCTTCTACACAAACAGTGGTTCTCACCACACCGATGGAAACCATAACTGGGGTTCATAGGAATGCTAGCCAGTAGGTATAAGGGATAAGGCAAAGGCGGAAGGAGAAACTATTATTAAAAGCCATCGTACTGTGTGTCATCACAGAGGCTGAGTTGAGAATAGCTGTGGACATTAGCTCTGGATGGAATGAATACATTCAGGCAGGGAGCTGCTTACACCAGCTTCAATAAGCCCTGCAATGCATCCCGAGAGCTCCCATCCTTGTGTCTAACCGTCAGTGGAAAACTGATCCCAGTAAAGAGCTCAACTTAATCTCTATTGAGAAATGTATCCCTGACACAATTGTAGCGTAGCAATCAGCTCCATGCAGCTTTCAGGGCCAGATACATGTACGTTTTGGCTAGAACCTCAGAGAAAATAGCAATAATAGAAGAATTATGGATTTTGTAGAAAAGAAATGTAGTCAATTTAGGCTGACTTTCTTCCTAGGATGCCTTTTTTTTGCTATACTCACTCATTCATCCTGTGGTCCTGGATGTGCCGATGGAGGGAAATCTTATCGCTGACATAGATATTGATAGCATAGCGCTCCACACTGTCCTGCTCCTGTTTCTTTTCCTCGGGGCTGAGGTTGAGATGTGTGGCCCGACCCCACTCCCCCGGCGCATTGCTGTCTGGTGATGGCTTAACGTACAGGGCCCTAGTCAGCTGACCAACAGCCCCGTCCTCCTCTAAGGATAGCTCTCTCGCCAGAACATCGTGGCCCTCGTCTTCGTCCTCTGCAGAGGAAGAGGAGGGGAAAGAGGAGCGCGCTAACAGAAGGTAGCCCAGCCACAGCACCCAGAGCAGCAAACCAGCCTTGGCCAGCACACCAAGTTTTCGAGAGCAACGCCCCCTCATGACGGAGAGCCCAGGAAGGCACCGTGACTGGCTGAGCTTCGGGGTGCCCTACGGGACACAAGCCTCTGGAGGACAGAAAGAGACACAGAATTAAAGAAGATTAGTATATAACGTGTACGAAACATAAAACAGAGAGGGAAGGAAAAGTGCAGGTATTGTGAGAAACATCAAACCACGGCACCACGTAACTACCACTGACAGGAGGAGATTTACAAGATTGAACTCTTTAATCAAAGCTCTCCCCATTACAACCCATTGAAAATTAAGCGAAGTTACACCCAAGTAAGATAGTACTCGCTTCGAAATGTGCGAATGCCCCGAGGACACAGCTCCAATAGAGCAGACCAGCAGTAATCAACAGCGACATCATAAATATAATCACATGCTCAGGCCTGCATTAAGATGCTCATCAAATACTAATTGCAAAGATGGAAGAGGCTGAATTATATTTTACAGGACAGCAATGTGCTGAATAAATTGAGTCTGTGATGCATGCACTCCAATAAGACATGTGAGCTTCATTACAGCGGTGCAGTTTAAGTCACACAGTCATCTCAAATGAGGAAGAGTTTTACCTCGGGCTGTGTATTGGCAAGAATTCGATATGTTGCGGTACTGTAAGCGAGGCGATATATTGCGATAAAAAAAGAATTTTAGGAAAACTGTCACAGTATAAAGAACACCATCATATGCATAAAAAGTTGACTTTTTTATGCAATCAGAACAGTGGGATCTGCATTTGAATTCATCACAGTAACATCATAGCACTACTTTGTGTACAACCATAAATGTAAACTATGAACTAAAAATGGATATTGTTTTTGAGAATGATACAATCACAAAACCTAAAATGGAAATACTCAAGTGCATCTATTATTTCTTACACCTCTAGTTTCACCCAACAGCTAAAATATCTTTTATACATTTTTTTTTTATCACATTTTCACTCAAGCTTTTACAAAGTTCCTAGTACACACAGATACAGCATTCCCAGCTCTTGTGCAATATCTTTACATACAAGATTAGCCTACATGTATTTAAAAACCATGTAGGATGGTAAGAAAAACAGTCAGGTCTAAGATGGCCTTTTGTTTCAAATTAGAATAAGAATCAGGCATTTTGAAGGGTTCCTCATTTTAGGATTTCAATTCCCTTCCACTGAGGCCAAAAGCCTGAGTGGAATATTTGCACAAGGATGGATCCCTTTTCCGCACATTTTGAAATAGGATTTGGGTTTGTAGGTACACAAAGACGGCAATTTAGAAATGTGTGTCTGACAGATCAGCTTAGCTCGCCAGGATTTAAAAGAGGGTTGCGGGAAAAACAGACCACTTAGCTATGTTGACACGGACCTGAATGTAATCACATAATTGTGTTGCATTAATATTAGAGCAGGGTGCCATTTACAGCAGTGTCAGACATGCTTAGAAGCAATACTGAAGCAATACACACACACACACACACACGCGCATGCATGCACGTGTTTTCCCTTCCTCAAACCAGAACACAATGATTTCCTAATTCTGGGTGACTTTATGCATCTATAGAGAAAGCCCTCTCAAATAAAGTTGTGTGTGCAAAGGGCTGTGTGAGAATACATCTATGATACAGAGTCAGAGGAAACTCAATTTCCACTGCGAGTCCTTCAAGGCGGCAGCACAGCCCTTTCACTCCAACCTGGGCCTTGGCCAAAGGACTCGGGAGTCCTGAGGTTACAAAATGGAGACGCCGGCAGACAAAAAACCCTTTTATTGGCTGTCCATCACACCTTCCACTCTCTCTGAATCTGATAGCCTTACTGGGGAGCCGTTTGTAACGAGCCGTAGGGGACAGAGGCAGAAAATGCAGCTTAAATCCTGCCCCACTTCTTTTTGGCTGAGAGGGAATGAAACAAAAAAAAAAAGTGGGCGAGGGATAAGATTTTCATTTGCTTCCCAAGCTGCAATCTGTTCACCCCGTCACGCCAACAGGACTTTAAAAAGAGAGAGCAGTGAAAAAGACGGGTCAACAATTTACGTTACAGTTATACAGGAGAAACAAACGAGGCTGGATGTTTTAGTCACTTGATTCTCAGATGTCAGGTGAACTATGTGGCACGTGAAAGAGACTCCAGTACTCTCCATGGTTAATGTGGAATGAGCAGCATACTGTACAACACATGGCTCATTTCCTCATCAGCCAGCCAAGAGAGGAGGACAAATATCCCGCAAGCACCAGTGGGAACAGGTTACACAAACAGCAAAGCAACTCCTCCCCAACAAACCGGTTGGCCCTTTTCAGTTTGTAAAAGACTCATCAAACAGGGTCACAGACTCCTCTCAACAACACAAACATCTCTTTGCTGCTTACATTCTGTGTATACAATACTGACAGCAACTGTTTTAAAAAGGAGCCAGGCTGTGATGAGGGATGACAGGCTTAATGTAAAAGCTGGATAGAGACCCCCCCCCCACATCACAACGTATCTGACACACATCCAAATGAATTCAAACAGACTTAAAATGTGCTGTAAAAACAGGGAGCTTTGACGAATTCTTTTCTCTGGCTTCACTTGAACAGATGCCAGAAATTGCTCCACGTGAATAGCAAAAGTGAAAGTCAATGTCTCCCATATTGAATAAATGTCAGCCTAACGGCTCTCTGCGGCTTGTCTAATGATCTAAGTGTTATTGAGGAACGAGGTTTCACAGGTGTTCGGAGGAAAATAGGAGATTGAAGAGTGAGTCAATGTCACGAGTAGAGCTGCAGTCAAAACACACTTTAGCAACAGGTCTCCTCGGCTGTCCCATTAAACCAATGTTAGGATTACGATCTGTTTTATAGTCTGCAGAGAGGGCGAACGCTTCTCAATTAACGTCGCATTTAATATGCAAATGATTTAGCACAGAATGACGAATCTCAACTTTTTCAAAAAAAACAGACATCCACGACAAACGACTTTTAGCAGCCAAATCGCGACCACTCGTTATTCTTTACGTCCGCATTAACGTCGTGATCAAATCACTGAATGCGGGACTTAATGGTAAACAAGCAAAGAAGTTACCGACAACAACTACACTTTGAACATAATGTCACACGACAGTCACAGAAGCACAAAGTAACGGTGTTAGCTTGTTAGACTTTACCTTGAAAACAAGTTACATGTCTCGAAGTTTCTTCCAAGTCGCTAAGGCCGCTGACTGCGGTCGGGTCGTCTCCAATCAAACCTCTGGCGTGCAGATGTCAGCAAACCCACATCCTCTCCTCCACGTTGGGCTGCTGCCCTGCGTCGAAGCGGCCACATGTACAGCGGAGGTTCCGGTGAGACCTTTCACAATAAAAGCATCAAAGGGGAGAGCTTAACGTTTGATTAGACTAGAGCATAGGCCACATCAGCATGAGCTGCAAGTGCAAATGATGATAACATCTTCAGTGATGCATGATATATGTCGCGATATAGAAGGTTTTCTGGTAAATCAATGAATAAATAGTTTAGATGAAATAATCACATGGTAAAGCGAATACTCCTGTGTGAGTGAAATACGTATTACATTGAGTACATTAAATTAAATACGTATTTTCAACATTTTATTGAGAACTTGAATAAAAAAAATAAGATTACATCTTCTAGTGAAATTATAGAGGAACAATTATATTTCCAGCTTTACATTGACTATGTTTGCATGCATGCACACACAATCAGATTTTTTTAAAAAAAGAAAAAAGTTTGTTTAACTGAGTTTGATCAGAATTTGTAAGAATACTTAGTTATTAGTTATTAATAATTTAGACAAAGTAATTGTGTATCGCAAAAACTCGATATATCATTTCATCACGATACAATTCTATTGTCAAACGATGAATCATCAAATGTAATTATAGCCTGGCCCTAACAAATGAAATACTTAATAGACAATAAATACATGTTTTTACATGTTTTTGAATTTAGTATTTTGAGTGCTTAAGGCCCTTTATCTCTGACCAATCGATTTGCTGAAAATACACATAAATATAAATGTAATAATGAAATGCCCCTTGCCTGGTATCTAGTGTATTGTATTGCATTAGCTTAGTACTTCCTCTTACTGTTTCCTCATAATAACTTCCACATACAAAAAAAAAGCAAGAGAGAAAAATATTTTATTGTTCCTCACTTCCGGTGTTGGTAGCATCATCCCCAATTAGCTTGACGCTGCACTCAATGCTAACAACTGTTAGCTGTCATTTGTCTCTTCCGCGATTTCCCTCTGGCTAAATATATAATTGCTCCTCCAAACATTTGTATTGACCTATTCAATCACTACGTACTCTGCACCGAATGGCCAAGGGAACAAAAGCAGGTCAAATAAGTTAATGGTATAACCTAAAAAAGTAGGTCTGAGTTTTTGAAAAGTTTTAAGTGAAGAAAAGCTGCAATAATTCAGAAATCTTCAGGATATCCACATGACTTGTAGCCTACTTGAGAACGAATATTTGAGGTGCTGTCGTCCTGTTTGATAAAAAAATTGTGTATAATGTAATAGTGTGTGTGTGTGTGTGTGTGTGTGTGTCTAAACGGCTCACCTTGGTGTCAGTCAGTTGAAGTTAGTTCATCCTACAGACGTGTCTAAAAATATCTGTAATTTAAATAAAATTTGAATATAGATCCACTTAAACTTGCTGTGTCACATGTTCATGAACTGAGCGACCTTTAGTCTGCATATAAAGGCTGTCACTGTTTACAGATGAGACAGCTGGATTGTCATACTTAACACATTTCGACATAATACATGTGAGCAAAAAACACCTAAATTAAATGGACTTGTAAAAATGTGTTATTTATTGTTGTGCTTGAATTGCAACATGTTAGCAAATAGGCTACAACTTTTAATTTGGTAGGCACAATCCTAAATGTTCATTTCTTACAAAACATAGATCACTTTCATCTGGATCAAACGCTTTAAATGAGGAATTACATTTATTCAATAAACTGCTTTATGAGATACATCGGTTAAATTAAGCATGAGACTTTTCTTTTTTTAAGGCTACAGACTGATTTGGATATAAGGCATTTTTGGATCGGGCTCTTAAGATTTTTCAGCTTTTCTAATCTATTATTTAGAGAGTGTAGTTATTTATATCATGTAGCTTGAACTTGAGCTGCGATAGATTTGACATAATTGAAAGTCACAAAGTGTCTTTAATCCTGTCTTGATGTTCACAAGAATGTTGAAAGGATCTATTCGTCCACTGCATGAATGGACAATGTGCCACACACACACTCACACACACACACACACACACACACACACACATACAGACCTTCCCTCTGTGTGTTTGCCATTATAAGCTTGGTTTGTTTTCCCATAGTCTAGGTCCTGCTCAGGCCAAACCACACTTGCCTAGAGTGTGCAGAGCACTGGTGCAGCCTGTTGTTAGGGAGACACCTGCACCTCTTGGTAACTTGCCAATGTTTTTTATTAGTCCCTCTCTTTCCTTCTCCTTTCCTCCTCCTTTTCTTCTCCCCAGTTTAAACCAATTGACACCTCCCTCTGTGAGGCTGATGTGCCGCCATCCGGACCTGAAAAGGGTCCCGTTTCCGTTAGATAGGGATCTGGAGCTTTCACAGCTACAAGGGGGGCTCTTGTACAGGTCTTGCGTTTCAACCTTCCACCCCATTCAAACTGTTAATTAGTTTACAGATGCAACATGCCCTGTTTGCTCTTCATTCCTAAATTAGTGGCAAAACCCATCAATTTAGAATCAAGTATTGTTTTACCGTCTCTATTGTGAGGAAACAGCGCTTGTGCTTTAAAACACTTTTCTATTAATCTAAAAAGTATATGTGGCTAAAGGCTAAGGCCAACTGGGTCATTTGTCAAAAAAAAAAATCTTTATCTAAGTTGTTCTAAAACTAAGCAAAACTCATCTATTTCTTCAGAGGTTTTACTGAAATCCAGAGTAATTCCAGTGTTTTTGGCCCTTACCCTAACCCTAACCCTAAACAGGTATAGTGGCTCTTGATTTGTTGTTCAGTGACCAGCTAAGCCTATTGCTGTCCTTTATAATAATCTGCAGTTGGACTCAGCTCAGCAGCTGCAGAGCTTATGATTGGGATCTCTCTCATTTGATGGATTTGAAGAACATGAGTCAAGCGGATTGAAAGAACCGCATCAGTCAGTATTTGACCCGTGCCAGAGGCAGCAAGATCAGATGAAAAACAGTTTGAGTAAAGAGCTCCATCTAGTGGCTGCATGGAATACATCCTATATAATTACACCTGAGGCAGCATAGGAGTAATGCCTTACCACTTTTATGGAAACAAATCGGATCCTACCTGGTTGCAGAACTGAACAAACATACAGGATTGTCCCCTCAAAAAGCATGGTGGTTAAATCCCTCTGGAGCCAATTTGGACTCAAACTGACCAGCAAAATTGTCCTGCTCCCTATCCCAAGTCACCCCTACTCTGCCTCTCTTTCCAATCTTCTGCAATATAAGATAACAAATGAAATACTAAAGTTAAGCGACCCCTACTCCTCTTTTTTAGTAGACAATAACCCAGAGTCTGATTGATGCACCACTTTGGGAGATTCTGGTTTCTGCTTGATGAATGCTGGTTTATTTAAGCAAATCATCTAACCTCTAAGATTAGAAGCACAGAGCTGCATGCTGAGTTTGTCAAAGGACCAATCAACGGCTACACATACACATACAGTGATGCAAGGAATGTGTGTCTTTTCTACAACTCTTTTCAATTACAGCTTTATTCACATCTGAACTGACTTAACAATGATTTCATTAGCTGGTTGTCCTTTGTGCTTGATGTTCATTTACTCTGTTCATGCAATAAATCATAGCGAATAGAGGTCACATTGTGGAACCGGGCTCCTTTAATAGAGATGGATTCTGGCCCACACTCTCCCCTAGCTTATTAGCTCCCCTTAGAGCAGGATACACAATGACCTTCAGGCATATGGACTGAAAATGTTATCAAAAAGTCTTTTATGACCTTGGTCACGGTATAAATGAATGGCTTATTACTACGTAGAGCAGTCAGATCTCGCTCATTGAAACCTTTGTCCCTAAAATGATGGGTGTGTGCATATCCATGCATCACTATGCTCACAGTGCTGGTTAATATTTGACATGTTATCCCGCAGAGAGGTAGGCAAGTCTGCAGTCTGTTTTGGAAGTGGGTGTGTAGTACATGAGGGAGAGAGAAAGAAAGACTGTGACAAAGAAGATGTTCTGGACAAACAAGAAAAAAGCACGTCCAAAAGGACATGATAGATATACAAAAAAAAAAAAAAACAGCAATTCTGCTCTGATTCTGTCGTCGGTCTGACACTTTTCCCCTCGTAAAGAGAGTTGTGCATTTAGAGTGGACACAGATGAGACTTTCTACCCTTTTGAATCTGTGACACTTCTGTTTTTACAGACTTTGGTAGGAGAGTAATGGTTGCGTAAAGACATTACAAATGTGTGGTTTCTTTATCAAATGTAACATTAATGATTAAACATGCAACCATTAAAGTTAACGTTCAATAATGAGATGTCAGAAACTCAGCTAATCTTCTTCATCAGGATTTTGTTGCCATGGTTTTGTGATTTGATTGACGGTGGCCTGGCAAAAATAAGCAAACACAACCCGACAAACTGCAATTAGATACGGATTACGGGGGCTGCAGACCGTTTCAGGGGAGGCTCAGTGAATGGAAGTAAAATAATATTACATTAGTTATCAGAAGAAAATCACATGATTTAGGTAATAGAGATATTCAGAGATACCGTAGTTTTGTGCGAAATGTTACTGTTTTCCCCACTTTCCTAGAGTCAGAAACTAAGCAAGTAATCTAAGGGGGGGTGAGGGGGTGAGGGGGTGAGGGGGCGCCTTTTTCAAAGCTTTGTCTGTGGAGAGGCCCACAGTCAGACTTTGAAAACCCCTGAAAACTGTAATTGGACCGAAATATGCTGCAATATATATCACTCTTTTCCAAGTCCAACTGAGCCCCACCCTTTTCAAACCACTCACAAATGATCATGAAAAAAACATCACAGACAGAAATCTCTGAATTGAAATGAAATAAAATGTCTCATGTAGGACCCTGTCACTCATAGTAGGAGCCATATTGTCAAAAACATATCTTTTCAGAGCCTTTCAATAGTAATTTCATCTATTCATCTTATTGTCTTTTGTAGTTCTAGACTTTTCTCCACTTAAAAAAGCTTTTAATGTGAAGTAATAAATCCCTATTGCAAGCGCTGCCACAAAGTTGAATCCTACTGGGATGTGCTAGTTAGCAGCCGACACTTTTCTTAATTGTTGTCGCAAGTGATTTGGTCTCATTGGAGTGCTATTAGTTAACTCATGACATGAAAGTGCAGTTTGACAGATATTCTGTGGCTGCTAATTTGCACATTAGCTTTGTAGCCGTGTTTGTAATACACGGAAGATATGTGTCACGTTTGGAAAAGCACAGGTGTAAGCGACAAAATGAGGGATGACTGAATACCATTTGGCTGCTTCTGTTTCCTGGTATTGTGCATGCTGGCTCGCTGTCACACTGTCATGACTGCTGCAAAAAAGACTTACCACAATGTAGGATATCACGGTGGCTTGTCCTGAGAGCAGTACAAAAAAAAAAAAAGGCTCACTTTAGAGGAAACCTGACTTTAAGTGCTGCTAGTAAGAGTGGTGGTTGTTAGGGTCAGTGTGCTTAGCTGCATTCTCCCTGCACACTAATTATATATGGAGAGGAGTCGGATCATTATGTGTTACCCTATTCAGTGGTTGCCAACCAAGGCTGACCGTGTGTGTGCTTGTCTTTTTGTTGTACGGTGTATGTTGGATGGCCATTACAAAGGTTGCAGGACAAAACACCATCCACTTGTTTATGCAGCTGAAGTATGCCCAGAGCAGAACGTGTCATCAGCATCACAGAGCGAGGGAGGAGAAAGACGAGACATGAGCAGGAGAAGGTTGGGGGGGTTGTTGTCTATGTGCCAGTCAGCCCACTCAGCAGTCAGTCCTCGCCAGCCAGGGGGCCCAATGGGAGTGTCTAAAAGATACACACACACACACACACACACACACACACACACACCCCCTCACTTTTCTCCGATCACCTAACCAGCACCAGACTCCCCAGGCCTGTCCTTCTGTCGTCCAGGCAACGCATCACACTCAGCCCAGTGAGCATCTAACTTGTTTGTTTCACTTCTGAATCACAATTGAAGGGGATGGGATGGTAAGAAAGAGACTGAGCGAGAGGTGGACAGAAAAGGGTGAGAGAGAAAACAGAGGCGAAGAGAGGAGGGTGGCATGCAAACGAAGCGGCTTCGCCAGGCACAAAGACCTGAGTAGGCAGAACGCCAGGTCTGCCTCTTTGAAATGGGATCGGTTCAAGAACGAGCACAACTGTCAAATTGCTATAATTGGCTCCTTCTTAAATGAGTGTGACAGCTGCTGATGTTTTTTTGTTTTATTTACAGGGGCGGTTTGTGATAAAGAATCTTTTCTATCTCACTCTTTTTCATCTGGGTAGCAAACACCCGAAGAATTGATAGACTGGAAGAGTGAGCTGTTCATATATCAGCCTCATTTGTAGGGAAACAGTGTAATATTTGTAATTAGAAGCAAAACAGATAATCATCATAGGGTATGATCGCACAGCTGCCAAAGATAAAAGTGCATGTCTAGACTTTAAATAACGACCGTATTTGCTATTGCTCAGCCTTCAAAGGAACCCCAACGTCAGACAAATATGTATCTGCCTTCATCTGTTAGTCTTTATTTCTCTTCAAAATATCTACATCATAAGCAGTTGTAGCCGTGAAATGCATCGTGATGGAAGTTGTTTTTTCGGAGGTAGTTGGTACAACGATTGCATTGTGTCTGCAAGGTCAAACCAATCAACGCTAAGTGCATTCGAGGAGATTTTCAATCACTGGGTAAACACAAAAAACACTATTCCCTCCAAGCCATCTATGAGCACAAGCACACACAAAGAAATACACACACACACACACACACACACACACACACGGAGGTAAACAAAAACACAACCCACATCAGACACTATAACAATCCAGCAGTATGAATCACAGCCATGCAGCATGGGGACCCACTGATGGGGCCCCTGCTGAGCTTGAGGGCCCCTTGTCCCCCTCTGTTTGCTCCTGATAACACAGCTGGTATTGTTCCTCGGCCACCCTTCACATTAATCAAAAGCCCTGGGACAATACAATTGTTTTGAGCTGGTCCCCACTCTGGTGCTTTCATGGCGATAATGTACATCATCAGCAGCTGCAGCACCAAAGTCCTGCTTTCAAGTGAGCGACTGGCACCGAGCAGCGCATGACTGAAGATTTTTAATATATACCTTTTCGCTCCGGTTGCATATGCCATATAACACCTGAACATATCTTACACCTTTGTCTACCGCTTTTTTTTTTTTTAAAGACGTTCATGCTTTATTTCTATCAGGACGAGTTCTTTTTTGCAAGGATGTGTTGTGAACATTTTCATGAAACGTGTTGATAATGGAGTTGAAAATTGTGTCTTGTCAGTAAATTAAAAGAAAAAGCTTAGTTTTGCCCTCCGGATCTTTTGGAACCTGAACACATTAAATTCACATTTCACTGATGTATTACAATCGTTATCACTTTCAGTGGTAAAGCAGGTTCTGTTGAAAACACATTATCCCAGGCTGTCAGAAAAAGCAGCAATTCATCACTTTAGTCTTTGTCTTCTTGGCCCATTTGAAAGCTCTGGCCCTTTAAGGAACACCCTCATAATTGGCCTCTCATCAAGTCTGAGTGAATCTGACAGGGTGTCAACATTTACGAGTTCCCTGTCCCATCTGGTGTCATTTCCCTTACTGGATGTACTGGGCCTTTTTCTTTTTTCTTTTTTTTTTACAACAAAGCACGGATTAGTGTATGTGAAAGAATACTTGATTCATATCTGCCCTGCAGGGAACCTCTTTACCCTTTAAAGTTTTGTGCAAATTCAGAATGAGTGAATAAACCATAATGACAGTGTGCCGGTGGGAGCTGAAAGTGAACACCTGTCACTGTCAGCAGTCTGCAGCTTCCTAACGCGGACTGGCTGATTCACAGAAGGTCACCTTGTGTCTGTAGGACCTGAGCAAGGGGACTGTCAGCTGATAACTCAGCACTGGACTATACTTCCACAGAGGATAGAGAGGGGGACACTTATCATAACTGACCCCTATCTGCTGTCAACTGGAGATTCAGTTCTCATCTTTTGAAGCTCGTATCACTCCCTGTGTCTTCTGTTTCTCCCCCTCTGTCCCGTCTCCCTCCCTTTGCCTCTCTCACTTTTGCTACCTCAGGAACTTTTCGTCTGTTTTTCACACTTCATCTCTAGCAGGGACCGACTCTTTTTAGCAGAATGATTTATTTTTTTCTCTTTCGGTTTATTTTATCTGTCTTCTTTTCTGTTTCCCACTTTTTAAAATGACTTTTGCCTATTTCTCTCCCACACACACACACACACACACACACACACACACACACATTCTTTGTTTTGGTCTCTACTATTTGTTCTACCTCCATGACTCTCTCTGCCTTTCTCCAAACGATAACTGTCCATCTGTCTGTTTTTATATAAGTCTGTTCTCTCCTCCTCACTTGTAGAAAGATTGAAAGGCTTTCATTTCTCTGGCTCTATCTGTCTGTCTGCCTCTGTGTGTCTTCATACACCCACTCCTCCCCACCCTGCACACCATGAGCCCTTGAGCTGGACCTCATGGGAGCTGACTTGGAGAGAGATGGTGGTCATCCAATCCAACACCGGAGATGAGAAAGAACATTTTCCTCTGATCTAGTTTCTTCCCATCATTTTGCTGTGAATATAAAATCCGAAAGACAAGCTTATATTTGTATTTACTTTTCAGAAATTGCTTTAGCTCGGGAAATGAAGTTCAAGTCTATTCATTTTCCCCGCAAAAAGACATCCCCTGAATTTGAATCCGTGATTTTGAATCCGTTCCCCATAACTAAAGGAAGCGTAGCATCGATTTCACCTCAGGTGTCATTACAGTGATGACATATGGGATTTCATTAAAGTTACAAGCAAAGTCCCCCAAATTACAGGCCATCAGCCCGGTGAGGCTTAGCATATGTTGACGTTTGCATTATCAAACTCACACTTCAGCAACTTAAAAGTGCTTCCAGGGGCATCACAAAATGTCTGACTGCTTGTTCCCGCGACACGGCTCGGTGGGTTTTACAGGAAATCTGTGATCCGATTCTCTACATCAACTCAATGAACCTCTCAAGGGCATCTTCCAGGGCAAGGAAGGGCTCACACACACAGGCAGACATGCACATACAACCACACATGGACATACAGATTCAATATGTACACGAGGAGAATTGAATTGTGCAAATATTTAACGAGAAATGACTTTAAATTTGAAGAAACCATATCCCCATTACTCTGCTGGATGAAGGTGGATCATATAAGGTTGCTTGTCATCCAGCATTTTCTTAACTCTCCTATAACAAAGCCAAACTGACAATGCAGTTTGTGTCTGGCATATGTTCTAATAATATCCATGACAGTTCCTCTTGGCATATTAATGCACCTGAAACTTAGGGATGATTTGCTTTCTTTTGAGCTCGCTATGTCTTCTCGTACCGCTTTTAAAGCTCACATCAAAGTGTGCCGAGTGCTTTTAAAGCTGACAAATGCTGGCATTGAACCTCTTATGACCTACCAATATACTGTAGCACTTTTTATACTTCTCATTAAGTTGTTTCCATTATGTTTTTATTTTGTCTCTCTGTGCACACATTATAATGGTAACGGCTGTTTTGTGTGCTGACACCGCAATGGGTAGAAACTTTTTATTCATTCTTCCCGTCAGAGTGACAGGGAGTTATCCTTGCATGCATGGGCTCTTTTTTTTTTTTTTCTGTGCTTGCTCTGCTAAAGGTAAACAGAATCACATCGAAAAACTACGTGAACACCGGGAGAAAGAGACAGTGGGTTCTGTGCCTGCACTAACTCCACGCCGCTGTTATATTAAAAGACTTTTACAATGTCTTCGTGATTTTTGGGTATCTGCAACCTTAGCGACTTCCACTGCCAGATTATCAAACATTATTCTGACCTTTTTTTTCGCTGAAACGCAAAGTTTTTGTTTCTATCGACCGAGGTGTCACTGCCGCTCGCCCTGTCTGAAACTCTGTGAAAAGTGTCAGCTGTCTAGTGCAGCCTTGCTTAGTTTTAATAAATCATCTCCAGTCACTCTATTCTCCACTCTCTGTCCCTTTCTGTTCCTTGCCTCTCTAGCTTCCTTCCTTTCACTACTTATCTAATCCTGCTGCATTTCCCTCCTCGTCGCTCTCTATCGCTGTTCTCTTTCTCTCCCTTTCCCCTTTCTGCTGGTCTGTCTTTATCTCTCCCGGCTGCCAATCTCTTCGTCCCTCTCACACCATCTCCAACTCCCCCGCTTTAATACTTATCATCCTCTTCCCTCTCTTTCACTCCCTCTCTCTCTCTCTCCTTTCCGGGCTCTCTTAGAAGCTCTTATCGTTGCTAAGTTGCTCAAAAAGAGCCACTTCCTCTGTCATCTCCTCTGGGAGCTCTGGTACATTTAGTGTTTTCTAAAAGCTCAGAGTCTTTGGATGAAGTCAGGCACTGTGGGTTCCTCACTTTAAAAAGTGATGGCAGATGTGTGGTTTAATTAAAAGAAGAAGGACTTCTGTGGTGCACTCTCTTCTCCTGTATGTTTTATCTCCTCTGCCCATATGCTCCCAGTCTTTTCATCTTTGGCCATCTCGCCCTTTGCACATTATATGTGAGTGGATGTACTGCCACTGGAATACACTGAGGAATTGATTAAGCTGCCATATGCATCTCGTAAATGATGTATATTGGCAATCCTTCATCACAGGGAACAAGCTTTATGAGTCCTTGGTATCCACTTTTTGTCTTTGACTACATATTAGAGTAATATGCTGTAATTGATTATGGGTCCGACCATACTATTGTTTATTCCTTTGTCTATACCTGCACTTCAGCATGAGAGACTGCACATACATAATAGTTGATTAACCCAGATGTGAGATGTGATACTGGTGGCATAGATATTACTTTTTCTCATTTAATCTCTCCCATTTCTAATTGTATTTTCTCTTATTCAGAACACAACACCGACTATATTTCACAGCATGTCATTATCAAACAAACGTCATTTAGCCTGGTGGCGTGATATTCAGCCCGGGGGAGGCTGCCATGTCATGTGCTGCACAAATCCTATCTAACACAATGTGATGAAACACCTGTAACATGAGGACTTTGGTCTTGGCTTCCTCCCACTCCCGACCCTGCTTTCAGTCTCTCACTTCATCTCCCCCGCTGTGAACTGAATAAATTCCTTGACTTGATATGTTGCTGTAGCATTACCATACCAACTAGGCCACTGGGGTGGAGTTAAAACTGCAGTAGCTAGGGGGATAGCTCTCTCTTCTTCAATATGTAGCTACTGATTGCAGACACAAAGTGCACTGGTGTGGAAAAATATGCGGTACAGCAAATCCTTGTTAAAACCCAGCAATCTGTTAGATCTCAGACTGATTCGTCCACTCTAGGTGTAGGATGTGAATGTTTTGTGCAGCTAATTAGCTACTTTACAAGGTTGGACTTTTGTTAGTGTGGGGTTTAAGGTATGCAATGTTTCGTTATTGGAGTGGACTGGACAACGACGGAGGGAACGTACAGTATCAAGACATGACTTCAGGCAAAACTCGCTGTATGATCATTTAATCAGACCTGAAAAGAAAGTTACCTTAGAGTGGTTGTGGTTAATCTTGCAGAGGTCACGAAAAGATGTACACTAATTATAACATGATATTTTAGAGTTTCACCTTAACCCTATCTTAAGATCAGGTTATTGATCACTCCAAGAGGTAGGTCACAAAAATACTTGATGCCACTCTGGGCTATATACTGGTAAATAAATAATATTGCTTCTGAGACATCTGCACCAACAAGGGGTAATCACAGTCCTCCAATATCAGCTCACACTGCATTCAGCTCACAGCCTGCTTTCAATCCTTCTGGTAAACAATCGTGGTGGGGGGAGATTGAAAACAGCAAGCACCCGCGCCTGGATTTACATTCCAATCAAGTGACGCCCCTGTCGGAAAAAAATGGCTTCATTTTCTCCACTCTGAAACACACCATCACACACACACACACACACACACGACAAAGATACACATGTACAAAAAAAGAACACCTGATGTGCACAAACACACAGCCACTTCTACTCACACCACTCTCCCCCCAACACACACACACACACACACACACACACACACACAGTGATTTCTGTCCATGTCTGAGTTGTTGGAGCAACAATGCAAGGTGAACGGTCACAGCTAGTAGAAGGAGGCATTGTACTGCGTCTCTGTCCTTTCCCTGCTCCCGTTACTGCTCTCATCTCTCCTGTTGTTATAGAGATGAGAACAAAGACCAAGGCTTTCTCGCTGTCACACTCCGACCTCTTCATCTATGCTGTTCGTTTGGAACCTGGGGCGAAGATGAGGAAGCATTTAAAAGGAGCTCAGACAGCCGACGCGTGTCTCCGTAGCACCTGCCTGCATCGCCAAGAGGTACAGCACTGTTGACCTTGTCAGGAGCTATTGCATCACGATGATGTTTGCTCCCTGGGAAAGTCGGAAGTGCTGCTTCATTTGATGCTATGCAAGGCTCATTAAAAGCCCATATGGCTTGCATTGTGTTTATAGTTTCAAAAGAATAACAATCCTCGTTGGGGCTAATTTTGCTTTAAATGTCACAGTGCGAATGTCACTGTCGAGTTATTCTCACAGGGCTGCAGCTATACGCTTGATAAGACATGACCTAAAACGAGTATAGAATTTTAAGTAGGAACACTGAGCACACCCTATTATAATCCAAATCAAATATACAATAATCCTTAAATCCCATTGTTGTCATCACAAATAACACAGGAGTAACACTTTTTCTCTGAAGTACTTTATTGCATTTAAACAGTCAGAAAGGACAATATGATGATTTTAAAAACGACACCCGACAGTGATAAGGGAACACGCTAGCTGTTAAGTGAGGTGCAGGTTTGGCAGGTCCATGGTTAGTGGGATCCATCTGTTTCTGGGAGCTCGGTCCATCAACGCCGGGAAGAGAGGCAGACAGGCGGCTCCACTGGCTGCAACACAAGACACGAGCGGGGAGGAGAAGCAGGACCCATGTCCTGTGTTGCAGCCCCTGGCCCAGCCAACAGGTCACCTTCAGCTCGGGCTGGCAACAGCTGATCCACTGTGAAGAGGAAGACAGGGAGACACAGAGGAAGGAAATGAGGGGGAGAGGGAGGGAGCAGAGAGAGAGAGATAGTCAATTACAATAGATTCTTGTGTGAGAGACAGAGGGAGCGGACGGGAGAAAAATGAGAGGGAAAAGGTGAGAATGGTGGGACCAGAGAATGAGACAGGGGAGCGGCGAGTAAAATGAACGAAAAGGGTAATAGAATGAAGGAAAATACTAATGGAGAGCGAATGAGAGCGCGAAAGAGAGAGACAAAAGGCGATGCACCTCCACAGACACCACATTCATCACCTGGCCAATGAAAATAGCCTTTGTCACCTAGCAAAGAGGGGGTTGGCCTTCCCAGCTACATCTCATATCCACCTTGCTCGACACACAGAGAAAAAGGCTCCTCCGGCCCAAATTGTCTGACTAGAAGGTTAATGACTACTAGTGCCACAGGTCCACAGAAAAAGATCTGTCTGAAATGTCCTCATATAAAAGCCCTGTGGCAGATTTAGAGTGTGTCATTGGGGAAAATGTAATCATTATTATGGTTGTGCATTGTGTATTGAAAAGAAATCAGATCTGTTGGGGTGATTTGGGTGTAAAAATCAGAAATGTGTGCAGGCAAACTGATGTTTATGCTGTCTCATGGGGAAGCAGTTTGTCATCAAAGAGGTAGAAGGCATGCAATCAATTCCCAAACCACCCCCGAGTTATTCTCTCTCACTTTCTACTCGTGTCTCTCGGGGAGTCTGCCATGTAACTGGCATTAAAAGGTCAAAGCCGAGTGAACTCAAAGCTGCTTGTATCACAAACAAAGGTCTGAAAATGCCATGGCTTCGCAGACATGTCCTCGTATCTGCAGCAAGGAACATCAACAGGCAAAACAACAAAAATGATCCTCCGCCCTTTTTTCTATGACATTTCCCCCAAACTTTTTTGATGTGGCGCATTCCCCGTCAAAATCGTTCTCAAATCCCTTAATCCTCTCAGAGATTCTTACATCAGCCTCACTTCAAACCAGACTTCTGCTTTTTTGATGCAGTATGGTTAGGCAATTACATGAATATCTTTCTCTCGCCTAGTTTCTTGTATGAAAATGGGTCCAACCTAGATTTGAGACTACAGGGATATGAACTCAGAGGACAGATGAAAGAAGCTGAAGGACGAAGCGAGCAACAAAGAAAGTAGAGGAGAGCCGGGGGCAAAATTCAATTCACTTAACCCTTTTTCGTATTCTGAATACAAACCTTGTAAAAGAGAATACATAATTTGAAAACTTGATTAAGTTTTGGGCCAGAGTGAAGTCTAGGTAACAATGTCAGACAAAACTGCACAGATATTTTATCGGGACTTGTAATTGGAGTATTGCTGTTGAGTATTAAGTCCCACTTATTCTCCATAATCAGGACAATGATCACAAAGAGTGTAATAGATACGTGCCGTGCATCTCTCTAACCAAAACCTTATCATTTGAAAAGATCCTCCCCTATTCAAAAAGTCCCACAATGGACGACTCAACAATGGTGCATTATGCCAGCCGTAACAATGGTGTGACTTCCCTGATCAGTTTGTGATATAGAGGCAGATTTCAGAGAGAGAAAGCACATAGTACGAGTCTTACATTCACAAGGAAATTGTTTGAGCACACAAAAGAAAATCAGCATACCAGATCCACAAATTTACATAATACCAGAGCCCCTATCTTGCCCCAACTATGTTTATTAATATCACTGTTGTATAAACATTCATAATGAGACAGTCTACAGAGCTAAAGGTCTAAGTGAAAAAAATACAGCTGTCAAATTACTCATGGCAATTACTAAGGCTGTTCATTATCACACAAGGCAAAACACATCCATAATTTAAAGCCGATGGCTATAAAACTTTGCATGCATTCATTTGCATGTTGATCCATGTACATGAAATGCGTCTGTAAACTTGAGGTTACTGAGCCTTGCAGGTTGGCTCTGCAACAGTCAGTTCGCTGTCTGGGATTTAAGGGGTAAAAGAAAAGTCATGTCTGGCAGCCACTCTGTGTGTGATGCTCTGTGCCCGTTCATTTAGTCTTTAAGCAAGACCGCAGGGAGCTAATAAACAAACAGGCACCATCATTTCTAAACGAGACTTCACACCATAGTCTTAGACATGACTCTTCACTTTTAAGCCTGACAGCCAACCGGCAACTTTTAACAAGGACTTTAAATGACAACCATTGTATAAATCACATCAAGGGCCAGACATTTAGGTAAACCCAAGGTGGACTTGTTTGCTATCTGTCAAACACAGCAATTGAACTTTCCCATCATACCTATTCAAAACTAATATGCAAAGAGGCTTACAGTTACAGTCACCTTACCGGGGAAATATGCACTCATATAAAGCTTTCCAATGCCTTTCAGGGCATGTCTTTGAACACTAACCCTCTATCATTTTATTATGAAAAGCACATAATGGAAGAAGGTTTTACTATTCCTCGCTATTCCTCTCCTTGTTATTCTCCATGGATACACAACCTTTTACAAAGACCTTAGCTGGTCCCTCCACTGGGTCCCTTCCCTTTGGTGTCTTGTGAAAGAGCCACTGTTCTCTTGGGTTCTGGATTCTAGGATCATCCTGATCCAAAAAAAACACTGTTTGTAGAACCAACATCTTTGTTCTCCTCAACCTGATTATGCATGGTGTAGCAAAGTAATCTCTCCCCGCAGCTCTGCTTCCCGGGCACACACAGACCATCACATAGGAATGTAGACATACTCACTGTGCCTTGATCAGAGACACACAAACACACATCCTCTCATTGCCTCAAAATCGATTCTTAATCCTGAGATCAATAAAGAATTATGCTCTGAGGCACTGGTTTAAATAAAACTGTGATAAAAGAGGGATACCTAACAAGGTCGAAAACCAGATCACCTCCTTTTGAGTCTTCACGTGCTCTTCCATCAGGAAGTACAGTACGTGCAGGAAGGTTTTGCTGAAAATAGCGCAAGAGAAAAAGGAAGTCCCTCGGCCTGGACATGTGTCGTTTCCAGTAACAGCTGAGTGACTCAGCCCTCTTCACAAATAATCTCCACGGAGGGGTAATCACTTCAAATGTTGAATATTAAATCCTGTTTATCTCACACAAGACCACTGATTGTGAATGAAGCCGAATGTGAAGACCTTGAAGTAATGTTGATAGAAATGTGTGTTAACTTTTTTAGAAGCAAGACAACTTCCAAACTGTGAGTCCTGTGAGCAAGTCATTCTGTGACCTTGGTTTTCTCTCTCTCAGTCTGCATCAGACTATTCATCCACACTTAATTCGAAAAATGACTGTGATAAATGCATCACAAGCAGGGGGTGCTTGAAGAGTGCTTACTCACTAAATGATGCATTAAAATGACAAATGCTTCCATAACTAAGAAGCAGAGGTCTGGAATACAAACAAGCACACACACACACACACACACACACACACATGTGCACAAGCATATATGTCTGCACTGAGACAAAGAGCACAGCTGCTTAAAAGTAGTAAATAAACTGAGGATTAGCAAGACTGCGCTTACAACATGTCTATGCACAAAGGACTTACACAAATGCAGCCAGTTATCAGGACACAGCATAAAAACTGATTAACTGAATGACCTATAGCTATTAATTATTAATTCAAGTGGATAATTACACTCATTACAGAGGACAGACTATTAAACTCAACAATGTTCCTGCTGCAGATGTGTTAAGTCAGGGAGTTCTGCAAGGGAACGACCTCAGATAACAGCCGCAGACAAATACATATCTGCGATTCCCATCAGTATGCAGGAGAAAACTGATTGAAGTGGACCCTTGAGTTGTTATAGCGGCATTAAAGCGAGATGTCATCACGAAGATGTACAGCACTCACAACTGACTGTAATCTTGCACTTAAACACAGACACACACACACACTCACACACATGCAGCATTACAGCGCATTGTGCCTTTTCTCTCGAGCTTTCTCAGCACTATTGGAGTTGGTGTTGCGTTTCAGAAGTGATAGCTGGCTCCATGGTTGTTGTTGGGGTCGGCTTTTCCCTGCAGATGCTGACAGGACACTTTGGGATGGCTCTGCTCTCCTGTGAGGTCCTGAAACGAGAGTCCTGCTGGCACCAGACCCGTCTCACCACAGCACAATGGACACAAGTGTGGTCCTACGTGGCTCGATGAGTGGTGCATTAATACAGTCAGGGCTGCAGGTTCCACCATCTGTGAGTCAGTGCAGAGCATGGCAATTTTAGGGCAATTCTAAAAATGTGCAGAACTGTGGAATAATAGCAAAAAGCATCCATTAACTATCTAATGTCTGGATTTTCTCCCATCTCCAGGCAGCTTCAAAGACTCAAAACACTGTAATACTGCTTATACTGATCGATCTCCTCTGGCTTCGGGGTTCCTGTGCCCCGCAGATAAATTAGGTTAATGTATAACTGCGCAGATTAGTTGAGAAGTATTCTTTGATTATGCATTTTCATCATCTCATCACAGCAAGCAATTTTGCCAATTTGCTGCGCGCCCTCAGAATCCGTGAATAATAGTCAGCCTACCTTTCCATCACTGTCCTGGCTCTTTCTCGTTTCAGCAGCACGGGGCAGTAAAGACGGGATGAGGATGTGGTCGCACTTTGAGCATGATATCAACCTCTCTGTCTGCCTGCCTAAACTGTCTGTCGCACTCTCTCGCGGAGTCGCAAGTCAATTTAGTCCTGGTAGAGAGGGGAAATCCGTTTATCCGCGGACTACACTTACGAGGAGCTGCACCGCTTGGCTATTTCAATTTTGTGAGGGAGCGCCTGCCTGACAGCGCCTGATAAAGTGAAGATTTACTCGCGGACAAAGTGAGAAGCAATCCCTCACACTTTAGCTTACTCCATCAGTTTCTGTGCGCTCTATACTGGCCCGGTGATTTAATATCTTTTCAGTGTCTGGTGGCAGCCCCCCCCCCCCCCCATCTCCCCTTTCTCCTCATAAACGGTCAACCACACGCACACACACACACACACGCACAGTATACAGAAAGAAGTAAGCTATAACCTATTAAAAAAAAACATTTAAAAACTTGAGGCTCAACAGCAGCACAATGTTAAATATTAAATATTGATTTCAGCCTAATTAAACGATAATGGATACACACAGATACGCATGCAATCATTAACTCACTATCATACCGCAGGCTACTATTAATAATGCATAATTATAATGCCATACATAGCCTACTCCATATTCTACTTTAGTATGAAGTTCCAAAAGAAACATTGAATGAAAATGAAAATGATGATAACAATTGAAAAGATGACGTCAGAGGCTATTTCTGTTTAAACTTAGGTTCACGTGGTACCAAGATAAATTACAAGGGGCTATGGTAACGCGTAATTGCCTGCCTTTGACTAAAATTGCAGCATTTGTCATACAAGTATGCGACTAACCGACCTACCGTTAGGATATTCCGGGAAAAGATGTGCGTAAAACGCACCGGTCCAGAGATCAGTCCTTGGGCACCCTGAGACGAGCAGAGCAGGAGCTGTGTGTATTGTCGCTAGTGATGAATGAAATCCCCTCTAGTGTCGAACAAAACCTCTGTGGAACTTATGTCTTGTCATCACAGGTCTCTGTTTCACCGGGCGTGTGTCTGACCAGGTTGTTTCAATTGATGTCCGCACCCCAGAGGGTACCCATGCGCACTCAGTAAGCTCTCCCTCCCTGCTGCTGCTGATGTAGAGATATACAATTTCACATTGTAACTCTTTTTCCTCCCAGAATAATTCACTTTTAGACCTGATGCAATAATTTCACTGGATCCTGCAGGAGTTTTGTAGACTCGAGCGATACATCTAACCTTGTCGGATGGCATAGGTTAATGTATAGCCTTTGTGTTCTTAGACCCAAGAAACCTGGTTTGAGAGTGCGCAGGATACAACAATAATGATGTCAATATAGCCCGCACTGTCGTCTAACATTGGTAATTGTTACTGTCCAATAAGATCTATCAAAGGAATGATGACATCAGTCTGTTCACTAGAGCTAGTTTGCGGTAAATTAATAGCCTAATTTATCTCAGAAATGCAGTCTTTAGGTAACATTACTGTCTGATAAATTATCTCAAGACAGTCTCCAGATTGGGGCTGCTACTACACTAATTCATGATAGCCTACCTGAGCCTCATTACAAGCCTTTTAAATTAATCTTAAATCAGATAATTTTTTTAATGTGAAGGAAAGGCCCACGCATTTATTTTTTTATAATTTCATTGTTAATTTCTTTATTTATGCCAGTTTAATTTGACCCTCTTTCAACCAGTAAGCAGGAGAGAATGATCTGTTACATTGTGCTACCTAAACGAACAATACAGTCGCTCCGCAGTATGAATCTCTGATTTACTCAAGTTCCCACAATGCACCGCGAGCAACGTCACAGTCTTGCGACCCAACGTGGATTTGCGGCAAACCAGCGAAAGGTGTATCGACGATAAAAACACATTTTCAACTATTGGCCGCTGCAACTCCAACACTGTGTGTGCGAACTTAATTTTCACCTTCATTTCCACCTCATTGGTCACGTAAACGTTTCCGGAGGAAGTTTTAACTCGGAGTTTCAGTGGAGGTCCAGTTTGTCACGAGTCGCACCAGCACCCTGCATGAAAATGAAGATTGTTCAGGACGGAAGAGCAGCCAGCTTTCTGTTAGACGCGTCCTTGCTGTATAAAGAAAAGTGCCCTGAGCTATCACGGTTCTTGCTGTAAGTAACTTTGCTTGAAAACTTACATTAATTTCCCTCCCACAGCTGAGTCCTCCCTTTATTGTTGTAATAGTAGCATGTAGGCGCTAGGTGGAGGAGCTCGACCAGAGTTAGCGGTGGACTTCCTGCCAATAGGATGAAAACTGTGTTTAAAAATATACTAAAATCTGTATTTTCTAACATTAGTCTGTCCCAGAGTGGTCAACATACTTCCAATAGTCCAAATAAAAAACATCAACATTATTTAGATTTTTTTAGATTTGAATTCTGTAGATGTTAATACAAAGAGTTAGTGGGAACTGTAGATTACTTTCCCCTGTAGCGTTATTAACGTTAGTTAGTTATCTTTACCATTTTCCATAAAACTAAATATTAACTTAGCATATATGGGAGTTAGTGCTAAAAATATAAGAGAACTTCTTTAGTGACATACAGTAGATGAGCTTGTTATTTGTTCTTATAGACACTCAACAATTAAAATAAGATCGTCTAATATGCCTGTTGGACACAGCTTCAGACTACACAAAATACATAAAAATGTTTGGCCTAAGGAATTTCTCTTTAACCAGATCACACACATTTAGGCTATTCTATGCCATCTTCTTTTGATAACTAATGTAATATTTTATTTTACCTCCATTCACTGAGCCTCCCCAAAAAACAGTTTGGAGCCTGTTTGTTTATTTGTTAGCATGTGTGAGCTATTGCAACTGATGCATTTAGTTTAACTTTGACTGTCATTCAAACTTTTGCAGGGTAACGCAGATTTCATTGGTGAGGTCTCGGCACCTTTCTAACAAGCATATAAATGAGAACAACACAGAGAAAACAAAAGTGCTGCAAGCAAAGACAATCCCTCTTATCGTCGGGTAGGAGAGCCAGACAGTGTTTGAACCTCGCCTCTTCTCTTTTATCTTTTGCAAGGTTGCCAAAATGACTCATACAAAGTGCCAAGTCTTTTCCAACTGCCTTTATCTAACAGGCCTCCGGTCGTAAAGTATTTTCATTCCCATTAGAATAAAACACAATAATTAATGCTGGTTTCTAATTTACATCATCCTTTACAGTTCACTGCTTCAGTTTTGTTGCTTTTGCCAACATAGGACTTTATTCCATTTTTCTCTGATGGTGTATCCCACACAGTGACGATTGCCTTATTGTGCAGAAAGTGAGCTGAAGTCAGTTCAGGAGAAATCCTCTTAAACCTTAGTCTGTGTGTGCGTGCGTGAACGTGTGTGTGTGTGTGTGTGTGAGAGCCCTGCACACTTACAGGTGTACCATCTGTGTCTCTTTTATAGTTTATATGGGTATTAATGCATTTAAAGTGTGTACAAATGTGTGTGTGTGGACTTTAAATTGGGTTCCACCCATGTCCCCATATCCTCCAGCCTGTTTTCACTTTCACCTGAGCCAGGAAATCTGTGGGCAGAACCATGAATGGAAACAAAAACAGAGGTTTTAATAGTGAAACCCCAAGTCAGGGTTGTTTTACGGATGTGTGCGAGCCCACTGCTATTTTAATACATTGATCTATTCCCCAGATTTCCTGGCTATGGATGAGCTGTGGTTATAGAGAACATTTTCACTACATTTAGCTTAACTATGACCAGCTGTCTCGCAGGCAAGACACAAATCTGAATGTTTGTGCCACTGACTGGAAGACCTAGCTGGTTTCATGCCAAAGTGCCTGGCAGAGAAGACACAATTAGCAGCCACAGCCAAAACTCACCCGAAGTGTGATGAGCTAATTGACTACTGATTTGGATCTTCAGCCAGAGTGATAATATGGAAAGCATATCAGCAGGGAAATTACTGTTAAGAATTGAAGTTTCAGATTGAGATCTTGGACACAGCTGATCAGTTAACTGAGGGGAAATAAAAATGTTTTTGTCATCATCTACTCAGATAGCTGGCATACGTGGTGAGTGTGAGTTGAGAATGCTTTTAGTCCTTATGAGCTGCAACTGTCTCTCTTCCTCTGGGGGGTTTCCAGTGTCTTCGCTTTCTCCTGTTATGGTTTTAGTCACGCAGCACCGGAGTGTTTGTGTCGGGGGGTGCGTGTCTGTACTCATAGACACTACTACATATATTTGTTGGAGATCAAGTTCATGCTTTCTGCCACTGTCTTCACCTTCTCTCTGGCTGATGATGACTGAATGGGTTTCTGTGTATCAGGGCTGAGAGTGGTTAGGTGTTTTTGCGGTTTCAGTAAAAATGTATCAATATTGGCGCTTAGTAAAGGAGAAATTGTTTGAGTCGAATGTTGGCAGTCTATTTGTGTGTTTCGAGGAGTGTATTTAGTGAATGTGACGGCCTGTTTCATGCGTGTTCTTTCGTCCTTGTATGTGAACTGACGTCACTTAATTGTGGCTCGCTCTCCTCACGCACTAGTGAAGCCGTTTTCCAGTAATTCATAGTCATAGTGTTTGGTAACTGGAGCCTGACTGAGTGGTCTGATGACCAAAATATGCAGGATATCTGCTGGAAAAACAATGTCACAATGACTCCGCTTTTGAATAGCCTTGTGTTTTTTTGTTCTGCATTAAGTGCTGTATTGCATTTCTCTTATTAGAGACCTGCATATTGTCTGTATTGTTACAGATATATCAGTGATAATCCAATATCAGCCAATGGTATTAGAGCTTTGATATATCTGTGGAGTTCTGTGTGAGTAGGGCTGCAACTTTTGTTATTAAGATTATTATGTGATTATTTTCACTATCAAATGTTTACTATGTGTACCATCTTAGTTAAGTTTGTTAGCGTGCTAATATTTGATAATTAGCACCAAACACAAAGTACAGTTGAGGTCCATATGAATGTCATTAGTTTATGTTGTCATAAACCAAAGTATTAGACAAATAAAACATTTTTGACCTGCCATTAGCGCTAAAATTCAGTGGATCATCAACGTTATTTCGATTCTTATTCCTCGGGGGGATGTTAGGTCGTTACCTTGTCAAAATAGGTCACTACATTTTTCCGTCCCGCTGCCAACACCCTTTGAGCCTTCTTTGCCAACCCCCCCTTACAAACTACTCGCTCTCATCTCCCCTCATACTGTGTCTCTCGTGTTACGGCCCCTCTCCGCTGGAGCTCTAGACTGAAAGGCACCTCCCGGCCTCTTTCTCTGTCACTTCCAGCTGATAAATGGGAACCGTTCCAGACTATGCTGTAGAAGGAGAGAATATCTAGTGTCCACTAATTGACGCTGACTAAACCACTACCTGAGCCCAACTGTGTGTGTCTAAATATCTTTGAGTTACAAGCCTCAGTGAAGGTTTGCTTTAAAGAATATGCCAGCAGTCGCACTGTTATCCCTGATGGTAGCAATACAATGTTCATAGTGCTTTTCATTTTGTGTGCTTTGCCTCAGCCAGCACTTCTTCCTCTAATTACATTATTACATTGTAGCCAACCCCCCCACCCCCACCCCCACCCTGTTGCATCTTTTTGGCTGTCTTTATTGCTTCTCCC
>CALSBV010012213.1:7806610-7833479 GCA_943590825.1 Bovichtus diacanthus
ACACACACACACACACACACACACACACACACACACACACACACACAGGTGCATGCCAACCAAAACCACATCAATAGGTAGTGGTGCCATTTAGTGTTCAGCCTGTCTCTCTCCTCTTCTCAGCACCATGGAAGCAGAAATCCTCCAGTCTGCTGCAGAGCGACTCGGTGTGTCCGTACTGTTATCAGTGGCTGCAGCCTAACAATTACCGGATGCGGCTGCGGCCCAAACAGCGTCCATCAGCGCGGGTGCAGAGTGTACTGCGCAGGAAGGCCAGGGGCAAACGACTCAGCCTGATGCAGAAAAATCTGCTGCAACGCTTCCAAAGGTCCTCCTCTGTACTGGTAAGAAGAGAAAAACACTACAACCCCACAGACCACCTGGTTATGTATTGTACTGCACTGCAGCATATTGTCCTTGCAGAAAAACACAGGGGCACATGCCTGAATTGTTTCCTCAGCTATAGTAGTGTTGAACTAAGGGAAGGGGCAGCGGAGTGGTTTTTATAGCCTGACAAATGCTGATATTAGTCATTTGGAGTAATACCTGCTGGAAAACTATTTCATGTCACAGTTTCTAAATCACCTTGAGCATTTTTATTTTTTATTTAGCTGTGACCAGCAGCTCTATAGCTCGCTCTGTCTGTTGGTTAGTCGATCCACAAAAATGTCCCCGTTCTTTGACAGCCTCAGTTTTTTCGCCCTATGAGGCTGTTGACTTGTGGGTGTGTGAATGCATGAACCAGTTGATGCCTGCCTATACGTGGTCGCAGCTATTGCGAATTTTCACTTGTTACATATTTCGTTGGTAATTCTGGTGTTTTTGTGAGAAGCCACTTGGGGTGTGAATCTTTCGGTAGCTCTTAATTCGGTTCGATTTAGATTATTGGGGTCATGATTTGATTCAAAATCGATTCTCAGGCTCACTACATAGGGGTGCTAATTTTAATCTAAATCTACTGCAGTCTGCTGTGCACTAATAAAAGCATTACGGTATTTGGTATGAAAGCAGAGTAAAGTGTGTATCGATTATGGAGTTTTTATATTTGAAAATCAGCTGATCGCAATAATGTAAACACACAAAGGCAAACCTAAGACAAAAGGTAACATTTCATTTATTAACAATAGAAATGCTGCCTGTTTTTATAAAATTGGTAGGCTTAGGCTAGCTGCCTTTTTGTTTCTCAAAAACATGCCAATTAAAAAGATTAATTGTACACAAAATACCCTGTAAAACTGATATTTTGTTAATCAATCCCCCCCTATAAGCCACTGTATAATATTTATAGCTTTTTTAGGTCATTACAACATTCGTGTCAGCTAACATCAGCCCAGTTAAAGAGTCTTTGAGAAAAACAGTTATCCTGTCGCCTATGAAGAAGGAAAGACAAAAGAATTTCCCCGGGGAGATCAGAAATGTATCGCATCATTATTTATGATAACATAACAAGCCCTGCATTGTCTCTCTATGTATTGCCTCCAGCCGTTGTTGCCATTACGATTTATGAAGTCGTTTGTATTCATTCCACAGAAAGTGCCTGGTTTCATTATGGTGCTTCTCATCGTTACAGTCTTTACAGTGGTCCCATTAAGCTTGAATGTAAGATAACTAATGTGGCCAGACAGTGCTTTGTCAACACTCACTCTGTTCCCCCCCACAGCCCCCAAACTGTTACAGTATTCCTCTTTGACTGTGCTCTTAATGGATGACACCAGAATGGAAAGCTTATTAAGGCCAGCACTCACCCACTCTACTGATAAGGAAACCGGTGGTGGAGTTTGGGGTCTGTGTCATTTCCCCCTGCATCAGGGAGCAGTGATAGGAGAGAACCACTGAAGAGCCCCTCTGCTGCTGCCTCATTAAAATCTGCTGGCTTCATTGACCATGCAGGTATTCATGCAGGCCCCCTGAACCCACCCTCCACTATACATCAGTTGACTCTGAGGGCAAAGAGGAAGTCAGAGATGGAGAGAGGGAGCGGGAATAAAAAGGGTAGTGAGAGAAGTGGAGGAGAATACCTCAGCAGAGTGAAACAGAAAAGGTAAATAAAAGCAAGAGGGTGGAAGGCAGATGGATAAGAAAGTTCAGATGATGGACTTCAAGAGAAAAACGTGTCATCTTGTAGCATGATCTTTGTATGAAGCAGTGGCTAAGTGCTACTTCCTGTTCTTCTTCTCTGGACTGCGGTTAAGGTCAGATACAGGGTCCAGTCATCTGGAGTAAGGGACTCGAGAGAATCTTTGCATGAAGGAGACTGTTGTAAAATCTTAGAGGTATGTTATTGACATTTTCAGTTAATGAAATATTATTAATAATACACTAATGAAATAATTAACAAAAACATTTTTTTTTTTTTTTTTTTACGTAGGCCCCAGATTACCCAAACTGCCCTAAAATATAAGAATGTAGCTAACATTCATGCTATTGATGCTACATAGCGTTTCATTGGACAACCTTGAGCTGCAGAATGATAAATACATAAATTAACCTCGAACATTGAAAATCAATGCATTCTAATAAATACATTTTACATTTGCAGGGTGGGCGATATGGCCATGTATATCACGATATAGTAATTGTTCTGTAAATTAAATTCTTAAGTGGTTGTTTAAATAACCATACCGTACTTCATCACATTTGGTTATTTTCTTCATTTATTTGCATCATATGAAACAACACTTAAGTGCACTGAAAAAACTCAAATAAGTAAAACTAAAATTCTTTCAAAATGGAAGCTTTAAGGTTCCTGAGAATAATGATTTAAAATAAATACCAGCCGGACTTCATTGAGTGCAATATAAGAATCACACAAATGTGGACTTGGCAAATCTTTTATTTCAAAAAGCTGACAAAATACTGTGCAAATGGCTGGTAATTATATAACCAGAGTTCTTCCTCATCCTGATTTGTACAATGTCACTCTCCTCCTCCACGTCTGCCCAAATCAGGTTACCTTGCGAGGCTGCTGGTTATGCGAGATTGGGATATTTTGAGATCACGCAAAAATAGCTACTGCGGTAGAAGCGGTATTTCAGAATCTCTACCGGTGGACACATTATTTATTTATTTATATATATATATATCTATATATATATTTATTTTTTTAAAATGTTTTATGCATTTGCGCGGTATATACCTTATCTGGTCATATCGCCCAGCCCTACCCACTTGAGGTATACAGTGACCCCTGGTGGTTCTAGTGTTAAACCTGTGTGGCTCGTCACCTTAGTCAAACATAACCATGTTGTGTGTTGTACCCTGAAGGCCTCTCTTCCAGACACTCATCTGTGACTGCGCACCTCTCCTCATACTCATTTGTAAACATTATTTTGGTCATGACTGAGAATGTTGATGCTTGTTCATTACACAACTTGTGAGTAAACCAATACACCCGAAGCATGTCCTCTAAGGTATTTTTACCCTCTATCTTCACAGTCACTCGCCTGTCATATACTGGCGGTTCAAGGGGCAACGAGTGTTGCAGAGGCAGTGGTGTGTTGGGCGGCGGTGCCCTTAAAATGCTGAGTGGTTGAGTGATGAGATAAGAGGAGGAATGTGGACCGCTTTCCTGTCTTTTCCTCCGTGTCTCCGTGTCTCCATGCTGATGAACAGAGCACAACAAGCCTGATAGGGAGAGGGCCTCAACACGAGAGCCTGAATAATGAGATTACCATCCACTCGCCTCCTCTCTAGCGATAGAGCGTGAGGTAGTTACGATAATCAGACAGTAGAAGAAGTATTTCTTTAAACTTGTGCTAGTTGTCATTTTCAGAAGGCGCTGCTGTTGATTTTGAAACAAATAATGTCCACAGTCTTAAAAGCTGCCTGATGGAGATATTGTGCCCCAGTGACCATGAAGCCTTAATTAGTTTTTGTTGTTAGTGTTTCAGAATTTTATTGTTTTATTCCAGTGTGCCAGAGTTGAGTGTAATGGCTGTGTACGCAGTGTTCTGCTCTTCTTACTGTTAGTCACGTTACACCCGCAGTAAGAAGTGGGGGATTTATTGTAGGAATAATCAATACATGCCGTCGTATAAATTTATTGCCAGATTCATTCGTCGGTGTGCGCGTTGACGTTTATTCAAATAAGGTGTGAGTGTTTGCAGATGCAGACATCCGTGTTTGCTTTTGTTCTCAGTCTCGTTCCAAGTGTCAAAACAATTCTGGGATATTGCTCTGGATGAGAAGTGTTGTGGGACCCTTTTGAAGTGCTAATTTCTTTTTTACTGTTTTTTATTTGGATTAGTTATAATAGTTTATCCAGGCCACGTTGCATTCATAAAGTCTTTCCAGCTTTTGTGAGTGAAATAGTTCTGTCTTCCAAACAATATGCTTACTACTGTAATGTGTGTGCTGTATTGATCCTTAAATAAATATAAATATATATATGTGTTGAACTTGATGAAACATGTCCCCGTTTGAACAAAAATATAAGCATAGACATCACCGGTAGATTCACACTCGTACACATGGGTGGTGTGCAGTATGTGTACTCCAGGGTGGAAATCCCCTTCATTTCACACCATACTGCTCTCCCTTTAGGATGTATGTATGTGTCACCCTCTTAAGTGGAATGCCAGCACATTATATGCTTTCCTCAGCTGTGTGAAGCTGTGTCTTAGAGTTATTATAAATCAGGCATGTTTATGCATGCTGGGCAGGATGGATATGGAAATATGTTGGATCGTAGCCCCACCAGAGAAGCAGAGACCCTAAATGGAGCGAAGAATAGCGCATTGTCCTCCTCCGTTGTTCTTCTGTTCTTTCTCCTTGAGCCTAGATTTATACTTTTCGTTAAGAAGTTTTTTGTTGTCGTTGTTTGTTACGAGAAGAAAAGTATTCAGTTCAGACTTTCCTGGACGTGTACATTGTTTTTGTTTTAGGAGGTGTGAATTTATGCCTATTGCCTAAACTCGACAGTTACTTCCTTAAACACTACAAATTGTATAATTGATTCTACCTGATAGTTCACCAGAAGAATTACTCTTTTTTTCCAAGAGAGGTGTATAGACACGCTTACTGAATGTGTAGTCACGATGCTGTTGAACAAGTGTTGTGAATCAACACTCAAAACCCTCGGTGGAGCTTGTAAAACAACACTTGTTTTACTCTGAAAACAACACTTGCTTTCAGAATAACAGACGAACCAGACACGGAAAAACTAAGTGACAGAACACAAGTGGTTGAAAAATCTTTCCCTTTTCCCAGAAGGGCCATTTCTTCCTGACGTAAGTCAAGCCTCTCTTTGTAATTTATGTCACCACTTCTCCCTGACCTCACTGGCCACCTCTCATCCTCTCATTTTATATTCTTCTGGTTTTTGTTTTATTGCAATCTGTAATCCGTCCATTTCTTTTTCTCTTGCGTTTTACCTCAACTCTTCTATCTCCCCCCTCACATTATCCTCATCTTTCTTCTCTCCTCCTTACATTCTTGGGCATCTCTTCACCACATCCCTCTGTCATATTTATCTTTACTGGAGCGATGTCGTTGCAGGATGTGCCTCATAAGGAGATGACAGGAAACAGGAGACGGAGATGTCTGGCTGCTGCTTTGACTCTGTTTGCTCTCAGGGAACAGGAAAAGCTCCACCGAGGGTTTTGACACCTTGAGGTTGGGCAGCGAGTGACAGGATGACAAGAAGGGGACGTGTTTGGGAACACAAAGGCCAGGAGGGAATCTGCAACAGCAACAGTGGTTGTGGCCTTGAGCGTTTTAGATATAAACACAGGAGACTTGCTGGGAAGTGGAAACACTCACTCATGTCGCACGTGTTTAGCGATTTAGCAAAGTGTGTACTGAAGTATTTTTAACACGTTAACAGACATTCAATAGGGGCTGCAGTCATGGGAAGTCAGTGCCAGCTGGGTTCGTCCCTGACAATCTCATGAAACCTTGGAGGGCCTATACACACAAGAAAACATGCACCGTGTAATGTGCATGCAAATATGTTTGTTTTACTCGCACACACAATAAACCCGGGGCTAGGATCATTTCTGCTCTTGACTGTCATCATGTTTGTAGCCCAGCTCACATGATAAACCCCATATAGAAAACTCGATGCTGCCCCATAACATGTCTTCTGTCAGTTATCCTCTTCATTTCGTTTCCTCACCACTATTAAAAGCCTACTCTGGAATTTGGAAATTGCTACTGAAGGCTCAAATGTTCATTGGCACGGGTGTCAAGGTTTGGAAGCCGCTACTGTTCAGTTTTTGGATCCTCACTCACAAGTATACTTACAGTTTATTGCTCCTGTAACCGATTATGACAGAACGCATGCACATTAATCGTATGTCTTTTATAAAACCACACGTGTGCCAGTAGTTACCTTTTTATATTGGCCAAAAGAGGAGCTTCAAATCCAGATCTGTCTCTGTATTTTTTTATTCCTAAACCCCAAAATGATCTGCATTCAGCTACACCCTGAAGCACAGCTGGTCCAGGGACAGATGCATAAAACTGTCACGACTAAAACTGTAAAAAAAAAACAAGAAGAAATATGCATACACATTATTTATGTTATCGTCTTATAAAGCTACGTGTGCACCTGGTTCTGTTTTTATAAATCTAATTGAAGTGAAACGGGGCACGTGCACAAGCCTCAGTGTCTTCTCCCACAATGTAACACTTAAGTGTACATTTCAACCCTTGTGTAAGTGTGTTGTACCTAGTGACAATGTCAAAGACTCTTTAGTGTCTCTGCTTATAATGAAAACAGAATGTGAAGATGTTGTCAATGGAACCATTTAATTTAGCATAAATACACTAGGCCTTCCCAGATCATATCTGGGGAATCACTTTGTTCTCAAAGTTTATCTCAGGTATTTTTATGTTACATCTCAAAGAACGTCATCAAGCGGTTTTCCCTGTTAGACGTCGCTGATTCTTTGGGTTCCAGATGTTCCTTCAACATCTCATCTGTTCTGTCATGTTTTTCGCGTGTAACATAACGGACTAAGCCACAACTGCATTTTGTTGTGCAACCTTGTGTTGCAAATTATCCTTGAATATATGAATTACTAAGGCATTATGAATAATATTACTTTGATCTGGCTATCTGGATAAATCCTACTTGAATATGTGGTAAATCATCACCTACTGGTGTGATGCAGGATGAGATGTGACCTTTATCAAGACCAACAGAGACGGAAAGAAAGAGAGAAACAGATATGACATCTTTCTTTAAATATCAGTGTGTTTCAGATCGGGTGTCTCAATATATTTACCGGGCAGCCTGCTTCCAGACAATGTGACTAAGTGGCTGCCTGCAACATCACAGCTTGCCTCGTATTGATCCCCTCGTATTGTGTTGTATCGATGTGTTCTCGAATCACACACACACAGTGCACGCAGATATTTGTGCTTTTGAGTGCACGCAATCGCAGGCATTTTGAAAACTCTGTCACGGCAATCAACGCTCAACACTTGCAAACTTTTGTCATGCCTTGTCTTAAATTCAAAGATGCCAAATTCTGTCAATCACTGTTACTTTACTCATCTTTCTCCTTTTGGGGCGTCGTTCTGCCTCGGTCAAATGAATCAACCTAAGCTGACCTTCAGCAGGAGAGAGGGAAAGGCAGGATTTTATGGAGCAGGGGCTATTAATAGAAGAACGGGTCCATTTGTAGAATTGATTTATATGGGTCAGTATGTGTTTGTGTTTCACTATTTCACATGCAATTTTTCTTCAAATTCTCAGAACCAATGTTGCATGCATGAATAATCTGAATGAATATACACGCATGACTCTCATGCGTGTCACAGGGAGGCAGAAATGTGTGGGTGTGACACGGAAGACAATGATTTCTGCGTTGATTAAGTGCTTTTCCGTGGCGCACACACACACACCTTCACTGGGTAAAAGTTTCTTTTTTTAAGAGCCTGTCAAATCAGTGCTTTTGTGCAGGTCAACTGATAAAAGTGGGGCCACTAGTGGTAGCTAGATTCAAGAGGATAAACAGCAGCAGGTCCTTCTAGTTGTAAACATCCATCTGCAGCCAGCTGTCTGTTTGATCCTCTGCACTATGATGCAGTATGTGTTGCAATTGCGGGTACAGCACCATTTATAACTGGTATTCACTACCAGCTTCCTGTTGAGATTTGATTAGATGAAACTTTAATGATCTACAGGAGGAAATTGGGTAATAACGGCAGGAAATAACAGGTGGTAGTGATAGAAGGGTTCTAAATAACAATAAAGTAAATAAAGAGTCTAGAAGATAATATGTTGAGATGGATGGATGTAAACATGACTGAGGAGAACATGCGCAGAATGTGTGCATCACTTACTCTCTGCATCATTATAGTTAAAGAACATGCGTGTGTTATCTTTTATGTGATCAGGTGGAGACGAGACAAATGACCGGCTGCGTAGATGTATATGTGTCTGCTTTGAAATCATTCACTTTAAAAAAACTTAGTTTTTCAGTTTTCATTTTTTAATATTAGTCCAGCTGTGCACCTATATAAGATGACTTGTAACTTTAAATATAGTGGTTCCATATCTCATGGTTTTTCACTGACTTAGCTACTGTAAATAAAATAATGTTAGCAAGAGATAAGAATCAGTTTCTCTAAAACCTAAACTCCAGGGTTGACGTCTTCAAAATCTTAATTCCAAAATCATACCAGTTTTACAATTTAATTTAGGGGGATCGCTAGTTTCCAATAATTTCAATGCAGCATGTAAATCATGTTTCAGTGATTTAACAGTAGGTAAATCCATCACATTTGATATATTGGAAGCAAAGTTTTGTCAATGTGAAGTTAAAGTTGGTGCATGCAGGAATTTTAGAAATGCAAGAAATTATAAAATGTACTTTCCCCAGGTTGTTTGTGACGAATGTTATTTTACCTGTAATAGAACTTTGTAATATTAATGCTTCACTAAGGCCACCACTATATAACCAGAAAGTAGTGCCAGTATAACATCCTCTGCCATGTCTTTGCAATAGTGAGACATATTAGACACAAAGAAAATCCTGCAGACAGTGTGTTCCCGAATGATACATTTTAACGGCTTTAAGATATCCAGCTAAATGTATCCTTAGTGGATTAAGAAACAGCTGCTCCAGATTAATCTGCATCATCAGCATAGCTGCTTTTGAGTTTTGTAATAACAAATGGTTTGAGCTTTTGCTGAATTCAGAAGCGATAATGAGTTTGATGAATAAGCTTTTACTGTTGAATGTTCTCTTTCAATGTGAAGCTTCATCTGCTGAAATAGAGGATTTCCTATTTAGGAGTTAGAAAGATATTAGGTTTTTGTTTACCACTTGTATGATGACAATGCGTCAGGAACCATACAGGAAACAAAAAGTTTCACCTTCAATACAATTGTTTTGCTGATATGTATTAGACACTCAGTGTTCCTGTATGGGAGGTGATTACAATGAAATCTGCACACTGACCTGTGTTTGTGACGACCACTATCTTCAGCTAGACCTGCGCAATATGAGATAAATACTTCAAATGACATCATTCAAAAACTATCACCAGCAAACAATTCTCGGGATGATCACAATGGCTTGCGTGATATTTTATCACAGCTTTTATTCAATCAATCAAGCTTTAATTATATAGCACAGGTCGTACATCAAATGCAACCCCAAGTGCTGAAAATAAAGAGTTAACAAACATTTAGTTCAACAAATAAAAAACATTTATATGAATATAAATGTTTAAATGAGTACGATAAAGTATAATATAATAAAACGAATGACGAGATAAAAGCCAGGCTAAAAAGCTGTGTTTCAAGTTTTCTTTTAAAGATATCTAAACCTTGCTCCCCTCTTTCTTTTGTATGTGTGCTGCACTATAAACATAGTTAATCCTCTTTGAATTTGGTCCCATTGATACAAAAAGTAATCATTTACCACCTTATTTTGCATACAGAAACAAAGTCATGATATAGTCAACATAGACATTTTTTTTTTTTTTAAATCTTTCTAACTTTCAGCCATACCTCCCTGTGTTTGGAGATACTTAGACGAAGGTCTGACTTTTTATCCTATAGGGTAAATGTAGTTTGCGAACAAAGATGTGTCTCATTTGAGTGCAGTTTGGGTTTCAGCATCAATATTGACAAAGCGTCAGCAGAGTGCTGGCTGTCCCACGGAGTAGTCAACCCTTTCGACAGTGCATTGGTCGGTCCTCCTTTGAGCCACACCCCTTTGCAAAGATGGGTGGGTCAGTTGCCGGGCTTGGTCTGTATAAAGCTGGACAAGCAGGATGATGTAGTAAACCCTTCATACACGCTCACGTAGAAAGAACAAGGAACTCTGTACTCCCGGTTCATCGAAACCCAACTCTCCCACACCTGTCAGAATCTGAAATGGCTACCTTCGTGTCGGTGAGTTTTCCAGCTTGGCTCAGACTTGCTGACCTCTGCAGTTGTGGTCTGTTTTGCTACTCTGGATGGCTTGTGTCATTATTGGGATTTAAGTTGATGAAGGTTGGGAGGAATGTTGAAGAAGAGTCCTAGAGTCCGTCACTAAAGGAAAGGAAACTGTCGGACTTGTTCAAGAGTAGAGTTGGTTTAACCTTCGGCAGCCCTGTAGCTTGTCTTGGACTTGCACTCCTCACTGAGATGATGTGATTGCCTCCAAATTGTTAATCTCAACTGATCTTATAGTTGTGAATACTGGGAAACAATTGAATAAGAGCATCAGCCAAATGTTGTAATTGTGACGGACTAATTGTGGAGATTAACATAGCTCCTGTTTTTTTATCCGTTTGGTGATGTACCTCAGTTTGTCGCAGTCATAGTCTAGTTACGTGCACTATACCTTTTTATTGGGGCACAAGACAGAGTCATGAACTGGCAGCTGGGTCTCGTTACTCTCATAAGTGTCTGCATTCTTTGCCTAATATAGAGTCTTGTGTAAACCGTCAGGACATTGCTTAGAACTTGTCATTTAAGGCGTGTGTAAGTGTAAACTCGGCAAGTAATTGTTGTAAAAAAAAAAAAGGTTAATTGAGATTAAAGTGGCAATAGATAACTTTTCAACTTTTCCCCTCCTTGAGTTTTTTATTGTAGTATTATATTATATCATATTATTGTTGGCACTGATGTCAGAGAGACAACCGGATTGCTTTCCGTTTTCCTCAGAGTTTACTCAGTAAAAAAGCAAGAAATACATTAAAATATATTTTATTGTAATTCATCCCCAATGCTGCTCAGAGTAATCGCAGCCCACGACTCTTCTCTGCCCTCTCCTCTTGTTCAGCGACTTTTTGAGCTAGTGCTAGCTACTTTAATTGGAAAAGAGTTGGCAACACTTCACAGGACACACTGCATTTTGTTTCCCAGGTTTTGTTGCCATGAATTGAGCTTTCATTTTGCTGGGAGATCGTACCCGGTGCAGACAGAATTGCACAGTGAGTGAGGGAACCAATCTAAACGCCGGTGGTGTCATTATTGTATAGCCATTACATTGTGCGATAAACATGATGATAATGATAAGTTGGAGCAAAAAGCGTTGTACTCTATTGTCACTTTGGATAAAGAAGTTGGCTGACGGCTCTTATAGCACCCATACCCATAATAGGTGAAACTGCATGGCAACAGCCCCCCGCCCTCTCATAGGCTAAGTCAACGTTTCCCATCCTGCTTGAACTAATCCAGCTATTTTCATATCCCTACAAACATCGAAGAGTAAAATAATCTCGGGGATGTTTGGCAGGGCCAATGGGAAGAGCCTCAGCTGTTGAGTGAATCAACCCGTCATGAATTTGCTTCCTGAACCCTATTATGAACTATTCCTCAGCTGTGAGATGGCTGACATCTGTCAGGCTTTGGTCTGGCCGGTGTCACCCAGGGCATAGGAGCACCTCTCATTACAGACCCATCCCCTGCTCTCTGTGTCCCTGGAGGCCTTCTGTCACTGCGAGCGATCCAGACGAAGTCACAACAAACACCTGTGTGTCCCAGAGAAAGACAAATGTGGCTATACTGGGTTTGATGAAAAATAATAACTGCAACGACAAAAGCTTCACCCTCCCTTACTTAGATTGACATTAGTTTGTATTTTACAGTAGTTTCAAGGGCATTTTAGAAAAGTTGCAGATTTGTTTTTTGCAAAATATCCCTATGGGGATACCTTGTATGCCTTCACCTCAAAACCTCATTATGTATGAGAGGAATATAGATGCAGGCGATGCAATATTAATGAATATGTTCCTTTCCTCGCTTTATCCCAGATGGCCACCTGCCACACTTGCAATCAAACATCCAGGCACAAAGGAATGAACAGGGAGTTATTAGCTACCTTCGCTAAGACGCACAGCACACCTGGGAGCGCTGGCAAACACAAGACCCCACAGTCAACCCACAGAAGCAACATGACAACGCCAAAGACTCCTGGCAAAGACAAGACACCTGCTCAAACACCTAGGTATGTTAATTTAAGGTGGCTGGTATTAATATCCTCTGAGCTAAAAATTTAAGGTGCAACCTTCCTCGACTTAACTTGTAGGTGTCACGGACATCTGAGAGGATAATGTGTCAGGCCTGTTGGCATTTGAATGATTATGTGTCATTAAGATAACTGCAGCTAGCTATGTTGGTGCTACGTGCTGGTATCCATGCTTGCCAGATCATATACTTGTTGAGAGCACACTTTTAACATTTTCTGCCAACCAACAAAATCTCAAATTTCTGTATCTCTTCCTGCCTCCTTTGTTGTGCCTCTTTCTCCCCCATCTCCCCACTCTCTCTTTCTCTCCAGGTCCTCCACCTCCTCTAACACTTCAGGGTCAGGCTCATCTTCCTCCAAGACTCCCTCTAAACCTAAAAATTGGGTCGTCCAGCGTCTCAGCAAGATACTCATGCGAGAGCACAAACAGGACAGCAAGAAGGGGGGCCTCAAAGACTTCCTCTCCTCACTTTGAGCCTCTGACCCTTGTCTTTATGTAAACTCTTAAACAAACAAGGGGTTAGACCCAAATTTGTAACCTGTTTACACCAAAGGCTATAGGAGAACTTTGGTTTATGGGGCCGGTGTGGGAAGTGTTACAGTCTGCCCACCAACACAACTATTGCTGGGCTGTTTGGAATGGCACTCCTGGTATCCTCAATGCAGCAACTGGGAGCTCTGGGTTGGCTATTTCAGCTATTAATTAGGGTAACTGCGTCTTCTGCTGAGCCAGTTGGAGGAGAATGCTTCTTTGTCTAATTTAGCACATGCCTCTAATGTCCTAAACTGGGGCTACTGTTATTGTAGGTGGAATGTTTGAGGAATTATTCAGTATTTATCAAATAGCTGAAACATAGCATAAAACCCAACTGTGGTCTGTTTTGCGTTTGTGGCACGACAATCTGGTTTAAAAGCCAATATCCTTCTGCATTTTAGATTTTATTTCTAAAGCTAAAATGGAACATTTCTATAATGCGTATATATAAAATAAATAAATATATAAAACTATTTCGTATTCATGTTAACTTGATGTTTAATCTTTTGTATTTTAATCTATTTACTTTCTTTATTTTTTGGGCATCTCCAGTGGGTAGATTGGTATGGCATTGGCTAAACATGGCGAGAATGACAATTGTATATATGTCGTTGCAGTTTTGTACATGCATGAAAATGATTGTGAAACGGTGCCCAGTCACCAGTGAAGATATTTGTTATTATCATCTAAAATGGGACTCATACATTTCTGTTTACATTGAATAGGCACATCTGCCTAAAACCTGTACAGAAAGACTTACTGACAATCAATATTGTCAAGACTTAACACTTTCTTTTAATATCTTTGGCTATATCTTTTTGAAAGGTTACTGTTTTCGTCTTTTTGTTAGGAGAAGGAATTTGAATACATGTCCTGTGTTTTTTTTTTTTTTTACTGCCTAATTACCTACTTGTTTTCCATTAGCTGTTCAATGTACAGTTTGTGCTTAAATCCTGAAATACCTGACATTTGTATTCCACCTACACCGTGATTCACTGAAATAAAACATTTTCAGTCTGTGAAACTCTGCTGTTTATTCCAACTCTGTGAAATGAGTGCTTGAAAATGTCTTATACTGCACCTTTAGTCTTGCAGATTTATAATCATGTCTCTGCCGATAGAGATGTAAAATATGTCATTAATCCAACTATAGTTACTGAGGATGCTTTAAGGAGTCTTTACACTTTTGATAGACCTATATTTATGAACAATGCTAAAAAACACATCAAATGGAACAAATTAATTTACATGTAAAACTAATTGAGGTACAAGCTAGAAATTAAATGAATGCACAAGTGGAACAAATCCTCAGATATTTTACTAAAGTAACAGTAGTAATGCCACAATTTAGAAATACTCTACCAAGTAAAAGGCCTGCATTCAAAATGTTACTCACACGCAGAAGTACAAATTGTAATTACAGTAGTTTTTTTTTACTATATATACTGCTGGGTAGCTTGTGCATTTCCAAAATGGATCAATAAAGTCTGATCTTTACCCATAATGATGCATCATCATTTATTTATTGATTATATTTAGATAAATTATAAAATAAATGTAGTGGAGTAAAAAGTACAATATTTGCCTCCAAAATGTAGTGGAGTGGAAGTATAATGTAGCAGAAAATAGAAATACTCGAGTAAAGTACAAGTATCTCAAAATTGTACTTAAGTACACTCCTTAGTAAATATAAATGTACTTAGTTACTTTCCACCACTGCATGGATGAAAGCTAGAAGATTATAGAAAGGTGCAATTTGGTGCTTTAAAGTAATTTTATGCAGTTCCTAATTAAAAAATTTTACTGGTCCAGCTTTCTCTTCTTGTATGTTACTTTAATGTTATTTGGTTATTTCGTATTTTTTTTTATCTATGTTCAACAATAACTAGTTTGTTACTATTTCCTATAAGTAATTTATGTTTTTAGGAGGTGTGATTCTGTTTTGGACAGGAATCCTTACTTTGAGTATTGTAGTGTAGTATTGAGATTTGAGTTTGTCCCTTTACGTTTTTTCTATGTGCTATAAATAAAGTTGCTTTTTTAAAAATAAAAAAAAAAAGCGTAATTATATGGTTACAAAAATAGAATAATGTGCTTTGTCGTATTTTAGATCAACTTTCTCTTCACAAACGGTTTTTCCAGCGTTCACTCCAGCACTGCTCCACGTGTTTCCGCACGTGTCCTGCAGGTGGCGCTGGACTTTAACTAACCAATCCGGCTGCACAGGAAGTACAGAAGCACCAGAGAAATGTCTGCTAGTTAGCTGCAGGTTAGCACGTTGGCCGATGTAGCTCACCGTATAGCTCACACATTACCATTGAACGCAGCATTGCTTATAAGTTAATGATTTTCCGGGGGCGCAGTTTGTTAATTTCGGGACAATGTCGGACAGAAAGCGAAGAAGAGAGAAAGACGACCGACGAGACCACAAGAGACACAAGTCATCCAAACAGGACCTGGAGAAACTCAAAACACACACGAAAAAACTCAACCAGGAAGTCAAACAACTGAAACACGTTGAGACGTTGTGAGTAATGTTACCGAGAGCTTTTCTGTCCAAGCTTGCAAACTTATGCACGAATTATATATGCAATTGATCAGTTTTCTCTGGTTAATGCAAGTCATCCACAGATGTCGTCCACACTTAATCATGTTATCTCAGGGACTTGCTCTTCCAGCAGTTAACGTTGTGTTTACTTGTGTTAGCTTGTTTGGGGAATGACAGCTTTGAGCGTTTTAAACAGTAAAAGTCAAGGATTAACGTCAGGATGATCTTTCTTTCATGCAGCTATGAGAAACCTCCACCAGGACTCATAAAGGTAACGTTACATTTGGTGAATGCCAAGAAACTTTAAAGATGCATCGTTCTTTGGACTTGACACATGCCGTTATTATTTACTCAAAGAAAGAAATGCTCAGAAGTGACAGTTACTGTTGCAGGAGCACGAGGACAAGCCAGAGGACTGTATTCCTGCTGAACCAGGAAATGAAGCAGCCAGGAGCTTCCTGGCCCACGCCCCCACCAGGGGGCTGTGGATGCCTCTGGGGAAGGAAGTGAAAGTCATGCAATGTGAGTACAGTTACACTAATTCAGCAATATTTATATATATATATTATACAATCGTATCTGCAGAGATTTAGACATATTTCACAAACCTCTGAGACACTGAGCAACAGAAGTGTCGGAGGGGAAGCTCATCCTTGATTATACACTTTTGTAAAAGCGAAGGAAATCTGTCCTACGATGCAGCTCCTTGCTCTGACTTTTATGTGACTTTTTTTTGTTCATTGGTCTTTTGAGCTTTTTTGCCATCTCTGATCTTTAAATTGATCTCAACAGTATTGTTGGTTAAACGGTCTTGAATACAGTTAAAGTTTTCATCTTCATTTTAGTGCCAGAGCTCAAGAAAGAGTTGCTGTAGAAAACGATAAGAAGGTGTCTTCTCATAGGTACACATTTGCACTCTCATATTCATTGAGTTATAATGAGGAATCTCTTGAAACCTATGTTGGAGGCAGCCTGTTCACACAAAGAAAAGTTCACTTTGGCTATAGAAGTAACGGCAGCACTTAAAGTTCAGGAACTGTAAGTGGGAATAAATATCCACCATGTGTGGGCAGCGGTCTTGATGGGTGACGAACGTAACCACAAGAACTTGACAATTAACACCACATCTATTGTTTGTCTGCTGCTAGAGATTAATACTGGTGTTGGTGGAGATTACCTTCTGTCTTTTTGATCAGACAAAGACTTTCCTTATATTCAGAGTCCATTCATTCCTCCGTCCCACTCATTTTCATGCTGCATGAACAGCCTGGGACTTAGGGAGTCAGCGCACACACACACACACACATGCACAAGTTGGCATTTGTTCTGCAGAATCTGAGCATCGCTTGCTCTGCTTAATCCTTTGAGAAAATGTTTGACTATGTCATTCTGTTTAAAGGAAGGGAGAGACGTCACAGGGAATAATATGCACATGAGAAATCTAAGTAAACAATTTTGCAACTACTTTTAGAGGATAAACAGACACTTTGTGTGGTCTCACTTGACAAAGACTCAAGTTATTCATGGCAGCTACACTGCCACTTAAAGTGTTGAACAATAAAATAGTGTGAAATTTTGACATCAATTCTTCACTTGTTTTCAGTGAAGCCACAAGCGATGATTTATGATTTGTTCGAGGAGGTCGGTCTTTTATAGCGAGGCATACATTTTGCAACACATCACGACATGAGCAGGGCGGTTTTGAGTGCGTACCTCCAAGTCGCCTTCTTTACTTTTTTGAATTGCACAAACAAAAGGAAACTTTTTTTTTTCCCCCTTACCTTACCTTTTTTTTTTTTTTTTTTTTTTATTAATATTTTTCTGTGGGGCTGTGTGCTCCTGTGAAGGGAAGAAACTACAATAATAATAAATACAATCTTAACTCAAGCTTCACTTTACAAGCTTTTTCCTGTAGCTTTCAACTGCAAATCAGAGCCTTCATCAGTGGAAAGAGCTTCCCCAATTGTCATTAAACATATATTTTCGTCTGTCTGTGTATGGTTGTATATCACAACAGGATTTACTCCATGCCAACTGAGCATAGCCTATTCTTTGCAGATGAAGGCTGTAAGATTAGATTGAAAGCTCGAGAAAGAGCTTCTTAGTGGTGCTTGAGTTACGATTCTTTTTGTCAAACTACTATTCCCAAGGTGAAGAATGTACTTTCATGCCCACATTTGATCTATTTTATTGCATGATATCACTTGTTAGTTAATTCTGTCCCAACTACACAGATTTATATTTGCTTCCTTTGCCGCAGGTTGGAGATGCAAGCGCTACGGACACAGGACAGGAGATAAGGAGTGTCCGTTCTTCATCAAAGGCAACCAGAAACTGGAGCAGTTCAGAGTGGTGAGTTTGTTAACGGAGTTATTTTGAGAAGATGTATCAAAGAAATGGTCCACATTCAAGGAATGTAGGTTGGGTTGTTGCAAGGTCAAGGAGCTGTGACGGAGACGAACGTGTGTGTCTGAGAGCTGGGCTGAGGTTGCAACAGATTTGGGGCATATTTAGTTTACACTGAGGAACATACGGACAGCAGACTTCTTCACACAGCCTGTTCCAATTGGCCTGTTATGGAGCAATACCTACTGCAGGAACACGCAGCCTCTGCAATGATTACCATAAATGCAACTGTGTCATATTTTCATACTTTGTATTGTCACAAGGAGGTTTTTAGAAAATGCTGACATAAGACTCGAATCAGTACAAAGGTTGGAATGTGTTGAGGGGACAATTTCCTGGATCTAATTTGAGTAGCAACTCTTATTGTAAGTAGGTATGGTTCTTACGCCCTTTCTTCACATTATGACAGATTGCATTTTGTTCTTTTAGGCTCATGAAGACCCAATGTACGACATCATTCGGGAAAACAAAAGGAACGAGAAAGAAACCAGGTACATGCACTCATTCTCTTAAATCATGCATGTTGCTCATATCCTTTGCTTTAATTGGTATATAAAGAGTATACTGCCTATATTAGTAGTAAGAGTCAGACTTTTTAACTTTTATTGATTTAAAAAGATGTTTAAGGCACTTGAGAACCTGCAGGGTTTTATTATTATTTATTTTTATATTTTTTATATAACCGTGTTAGCGAGAGAGCGCGTGCACATGTGTGCGTACGTCAGCACACATGCAGAGCAGCCGTGCGTGCGAGCGTGTGTGTGTGTGTTTTACAAAACAGTTATTCAAAGGCCTGTGGTGCTTTGAAGTCTGAGTTGTCTGTGCCACATTAATTTTGGCATCTTCTTTTAAAAGGGAAGTGAAACAATCCCACCTCTCCCACCAGCTTGTTTTCTATTGCATGTACAGTATTGTGTCCACACATTGATACATATTGTTTGTGGTAAGTCTCATGTGTCTGAGAGTAGCGCAGCCTGATGGTTATTGCAGCCTGATGTTCAGTATAAACATGTTGTTGTTGTTGTACATAGTGAATATTAAATTCACCTGATGTTGAGTCTAAACTCGGTGCTGGCGGTTTCATGTCCTCAAATGCACTTTTGCAAGAAAATGTCTAATTCCTGCAAAGTATTTGAGCTGAGGGAAGAGACTTTTTTAAAATAATTTAACTGCAGGTCATGAAGTGCTTTTTTTTTTTTTATGATGGAGTTCACTTTGAGGACTTGACGCTTTTAAGGAGCAGCATGACATCCCAAGTGCTCAGATGATCATGCTGCTCCGTTAGGTCAACATAATAAGCCCTGATGGACACAAGAGCACGTCAACCTTTTCTCAGAGAAACTCCTTCATGGCTGAACAGTTAAGTTTCTGGATATCTTTAAAGCGTTTGCATTTCTGATATAATCACTCAGTGTGCCGGCTCACTTCTCTGAGCTAATTAAAGGGCTTGTACTCCAGTGGCTTCCAATACTGTACATCTTTTTCTTTCATTTTTGTTTCCCATTTCACTGAGCAGTGTGTTGCTTCTTCACTCATTCTGTGATGTGTTGATGTTCTTCTTGACCCTTATTTAGCTGTGGACAAGTAGATATTCACCAAATGTTTAAGCAACTACCTTTTATTATTGCCCCCTTAATGGCCGGTCAAAACCATGCAGAAGATGCAGGTTCTATTTGACTTACCCTCTGTAAAGGTTTAGGTAAGAGTTTTCTGATCTATTATTTTTTTTTTGTAATCTGAACTGGAGCCTCGTATTTCAGCGACAAGATGACCCCATTAACCAGGTGTGTTCTGAAAGTCCTCCACACACCTGCAGCTTTAACTTGTACTTGGGAACTGTTGGCAATTACTTGAAATATGTTACACAAGAAGGCACTTTGCTAACAGTCCGTAAATGCCGGTACTACTAGGACAAAGACAGCGTCTTGCTCAAGGACACTTCAGATGCATGCCGACCCGGGCATCCGAGTCTGCGTCACAGTCTTTCTCTCTGACTCTAATCCTACCTCTTCTTCTGCTCTCCTCCCTGCTTTCCTTGTTTCTAGGATCCAGCAGCTGCAGCAGATGCTTCAGGACACCACTTCCTCCAATTCAGACAGCTCCTCTTCTTCCTCCTCCTCCTCCTCTTCCTCCTCGTCCTCCTCCTCGTCCTCGTCTGACCACCATCGCAGCAAGAAAAGAAAAAAAAGGAAGGACAAAAAGAAGAAAGACAAGAAGAAGAGAAAAGGGAAACAAAAGCACAAGTCCTCCAAAACCAGCGACTGCTCAGATTCAGATTGAGTGTTTGGAACATGCTGATATATGTACGTGCTGCATGCTTTAAACACAGAGACTAGAAGAAGTAGCAGCCGTGGTAGATCTTACGCAGAAGTGAAGTGTGTTCTGCAGAGTGCCTCAGTAAGAACTGCACTCTGAAGACCTTTTTTAAGCCTTTTCTCTGCAGGTTGAAACTGTAAGTCCACTATGCATGACTTCCCCAGCCGCTTCATTCTCTCCAGAGTGACAACTTGCATTTGTATCTTCTCTGTTGGATTGTACAGCACAGGGTCATATGGCACAGCTGCTTAAGTAAGTGTGTGTAGTGTGTGTGCCTTGGCGCATATGTGTGTCAAAAAGCATTAGCTGCATGGGTAATGAATCTTCAGTGATATGAAACGAGCCCGCTGGTGTAAGAGATAATGTTCTTTTACAGGGTCCAATGACAGCATGTCAGCAAATACAGTGTGTTATTAAGAGATTGTATTTTCCACCATATTTTTGTATCCCTGCCATCTCGCTGGTATTGAATACTTTGATTGTAGAGTGTGCTAAATGCCGAGGTGGAAAAAAAAAAAAAAAGTCCAAATTAAACGTTGGAGTACAGTTAGAATTTGTCTTCCACACAAGCCTGAATGTTTGAATGCTTGTGACCGTACAGAAATATTTGCTTTGATTTGAGGTTGGAATATGTTCATTAATTTGCTCTGAAAAAGCCACAGAGATGGGGAAAGAATGTATGTGAAAGTGCTCCCTTATTCTGAGAATAAAGATGGCTCTCTTTCTCCAATGTTTACCCAGCTCTAGGCTGCAAAAAAAAAAACAAATATGTTAATCATGTTGGCCTTGACTTAATTTGAATGAGACTATTTTTCATATTGACTACTTAATCTTGTGAGGACGCTACAGTGAAACTCCACAGGCGGAAGTGTGATCATTAAAAGTGCACAGCTGTGCCGTGACCTTCCTTTGGGAAAAAAAAAAAGTTGCTTTACATTTACAAGCGGCAAAGAACCCTTTTCTTTTAATCTTGTCCTGCTAGCAGTCTGAGGATACTTCAATAGTCATTTAACAGTCTGCAATCAACACAACGCAGAGTGATCTCTGTCTGTGCTGAGCTACCATCAGCAGCTCAACAACACGCTCTCCGGAGCTACTTCGCACAAGACTTGCCCTTTCGGCCACATTTGAGGAAGTCTGGTGCTTCTCTCCTTCATGAGCGGCACATTTTGAGCAAGACCCCCTGTGGAAATGAACTTGAAACATTCCCTTTTCCTAATGATCCTGATAGAGAGACAATTACAGTAGACCTGCAGGGAACAAGCAAACTAGATTTCCATTTAGATTTGTGCATTAAGCTTTCCGAGTAGCTCAAATGCTGTAGGGAGTGTATGTGTTTATGTGAGAAATTGCAATTCCATCAAAGAGTGACAGATTATACAGCCATGAGAGCATTTTAGCTGCCGATTGAGAGCTTATTCATTCTCTCCTCTTTCTCATCTTTCCGCAGCGGCTCTGTGTATCCCTTTTCTGGCGCTTTGGCCAATAACCTAAGATAAATCAGCTTCATTGAAACCGTCTGTTCCACATAGACCTCTCTCTTTCTGAGTAGAACAATGAATCTCCCTGATGAGATTCAGTCACAAGCAGCTCAGAGGGAGCTTGCGCCACGTAGAGAGAATTTGGTCAGTGGAGAGTCTTTATTGAAGCACTCTGTCTTCTTGGACAAGGGACAGGTCAGATTGAGTGCCAGGCCAGACTCATTTTGCAGATTGTGTTAAGAGTCCCAACATATTTTCAGAAAACTAGATAATTAAATCTTTATGACAAGAGCACTGCGCTTAACTCATGAATAATAATCACGTTAGCCAAATGGGTAAGACGCTGTAACAAGGTTTCAATTCTTTTTAGTAATATGACTTCATCTTCGCAGCAGATGTGCGGAAGTTGAAAAACGGTGTGTTTGAATCCAAATGAGTTACACAACCAGTTAAAGGGCAATGCATAAGGGTATGACGGTCAAACGTGTGCCTTGTGAGATGCAACAAGAAGCGAGAGTGACTGCATTTTATTTACTGCAGAGATGCATTGTGAACTTATTGAATGCGTCATGCAGTATTTACCATATACTGACCATATGGGCTGCTTTAAAACCACTCCACTACCTCTCAGATAAAAAGATTACATCCCCTGTGAGTCCTCTGAGGTACTCTCTGACGCTCTGAAGCCGAAGTCAGAGATGCAAAAGTCTCCAAAACTCAAAGATGGGAACAGAATGGAGGAAAAAAACAAGTTTTGTTTGTTTGCCGATGTTCCCTAATTCGAAAATACAATTTGGTGTTTAGAAAGGATTTATGCACAATTTAAGTAACAATTAATCATTTCAAAACTAGTATTTGTCGGTTTACTATCAAAATGTCCTGACTGCGACACTTAATTGCAAATAATCTGTTTGTTTTCTGTTACTTTTGCGTCCTACTTGCCTTCACAGCCCATGTACGTAGTCCACTTGACACTTTACTGGAGGACACAGGCTGTCATTTAGGCAGAGATTTGTATCCTGTGTTTTTCACAGAGAGAGTGAGCGAAATATATTTCTGCTGGGTGTGTTGCTTTAGATTATGGATCAGTACGGACAGGGCTTCTGAATTAATCCTCCTGCTGCTCCTGCTGAGTGGAGACAAGGATGAGCTGCATGACTTTCTGCTATACACTGTTCTCGATCTCTTTTACTCATAAACACACTCTGGGTTTAATATCAGAAACAGTCTGTTATCACTGACAAAATTAAAGGGAAGTGGCCTCATGTGGCTCAGTGCCACTGTACTTTGTGATATCGTCGTATATCCTGTCCCGTACCATTAAATCCAATGAAACTATAACACTATGCTGTGTAGGACCACTGTTGAGCTATATTAAAATGGCTCCCAATGATCCTACGCTCCAAACAGTTTTCGGTGTGAATGTGGAGACCAGAGAGCACTCAATAACCATGAATTATTAAAGTCATTGTTCCTGTTTGCAATCCCTCCTGGTTGAAGATTGAAGGCAGCCGTGTCTTTGTGTAGCCCGTCATGGAGAGAAAAGACGTGGCATCCTCAATGTTTGTTTATTCCGATAGAATTTGATGTGCATTCGCTTTATTCACCAATCTATTTGTGTTGAAACAGTGTGGGCAAGGCTGCTATCAACTATAGGAACTCAGGGTCAGTTGTAACACTTTAATACGTTACCACATTCATAAAACAAGTCATTTATTACAAAATGTAGCTACACATGTATTCTCTATATGCAAATTATAATACTTGCATTACAGAACATGTTTGGTCAAAGCAAATTGTGCTATTTTACAATTTACCTTATGTTAGCTCAGTTAACATATTTAGCTATTCTTGAAACCTTACTGTTAATCTGCTTAGTATTATATTAACTAGTGCTTAGATTCTTGGTAAATAAATAAACTGTGTTTAGGTTTTGGTGAAAAGTCTAAACACTACTTTCCATCTGTGCACTGCATCAATGAGGTGCGTCTGGCTCTCTCTCACAAAGATGAACACGTTTATTAATTTGTTTAAGACATATCAAGATTTGACATTTCAAATTGTAACTTCCAAGATTGAATTTCTGAACACTAATTCTATATTGATTTAAAACCCTATTCATGTGTCCTTTTATATTGCCCCATTTAGTGGTACCACAAGAGCAAACAAGCCTTGAAATAGTTTGAAGAAACATACCTAAAACTAACTTTTGTATTCATAACCCACCAACATGTGTCAGTGTGCTTCTTGACGTGCCTACAGGTTGAACTTCAGGGGGCTGGGTGACATCACTCACACCTGTTTCTGATTGGAAGACATTTCTAACCACAACTGACTTAAAAAAAAAAAGAAAAAAGAAAAGTACAACAGACACGTCGACGTATGTCAAACGCTCTTATCATCCTTACATTGAAATACTAAATATATTCTATGTGGTTTACAGCGAGACACGACTCGGTTGTGGAGGGAAGCTTTGACTTCAGGGCTGTCACTGACATCTTTCTTTAAATCTGATGAAATGTCACCAGTCGTTAAACAGTGACTCAGTGGGAGCAGCTGGGCTCATGTATTCATGCGTCCTCTGTCTGGCATCACCGAGCCAGCCAGCAGACGGCAGAAGAAGAAAAGAGGAAGTGGAAACATCAGCACTATCTCTACACGGCAGAGCAAGGGAGAGCAGAGAGGGAGGGAGAAAACACCGCTGAGTGACACTCTCACACATTCACCACACTCACACGCGCGCACACACAAGCGCGCACTCACGCACACGCGCACAGAAACTCTGGACATCAGCGCGAGTGGAAGAAGTGTCCTCGCTTCGTCAGGTTTGTCAAATCCCGCTTTCTTCTCTTGCACAAATGTTGGTGTTGAGCAGTGTTTTTTTTTTTATATAGCTTCACTTCCTTCGCGTTTGTTGAGGATTCACGATGTTTTACTGAGGCTCGCGGCGCTTTGCCTCCGCAAACGTTTCTGTGTCTGTTACATTGCAGTGATACAATGTTGTGTTTCTTCTGTCGTCTTCCCTCTGTGTGTGTGTGTATGTCTTCCCCCTGTGTGTATGTGTGTGTAAGTCTTCTCTGTGTGTGTGTGTGTGTGTGTACGTCTTCCCTCTGTGTGTGTGTAAGTCTTCTCTGTGTGTGTGTGTGTGTGTACGTCTTCCCTCTGTGTGTGTGTGTATGTCTTCCCTCTGTGTGTGTGTGTGTGTGTGTGTGTGTCTTCCCTGCCTGTCTTTACTTTTGTGAAGTGGCCTTAGCGGCTCTTCGGGCGCTGTTCTTTTTGTATTGACATGTCTGATTGGAGCCTCGCGGCTCACTCCGCTTCCACACACAGACGCGTTGAACTGCAGTGAAAACCAAACTGCCAGCAAATCCTCTCACCGTGCTCTTTTACTTATGGCTTGTTAAACAAGTGCGCGTTAAAGCTGCAAGTTGTGTTGTGTTTGCAGCAGATCTGCTGTGGAGACGCCGAGGCTGCTGCTGCTGCTGCTGCTGCTCCCCCGGCTTGTTTGTTCAGTGCCTGCTGTTCGCTTGATGCAAAAAAAAAAAAAAAAGTGGTGCGTTTATAGATGCCTCTGTTTTCCCCCAACTGCTAATTAAAGAGCTGCTTTAACGGTGTGCGGTGTGTAACTCCAGCCCAGCATGCATGGCCACACCGTGGGCTTGTCATTAGAAGAAGGGGGGGGGGGGAAGCTAGACAGCAAATGTCATGTTTGAGCTCTGTACTCTCCTCCATGAGATGAAAAGCGAAGATATCAAGATGCATTAGACTCTGGCAACATTTCATCCATGTATCTGAGGTCTAGTGCTTCACATACCATCTCGCTTTTCAAATGAATGGTTCCCAAAAGTTTTCACGACCCTAATTCATGTGCAATAGATCAATGTTGACCAGACTTTTGTGGCTTGCAATGACCACTTGCGATCCTTCAACACAGGTTGTTCAGGCCATGGGATGAAACTAGTTAGCCAAAGCTGTTTTTTCTTCTTCTGGGATTTAATAATCCGCAATGTCGCTGCTTTGTTATCCTTGTGATTGTTGCACTACTCAGAATAAGCTTGCATGCCTGACTCAAAGGTATGTAACCATGTCTCTGTTTGAAAAGATGTCTCCCTAAGTTACCATCTTCTTGGATGTTTTGTTGTTTTTATTCTCACAGAATCCCAGAAACATTAACACTGTATTACCCGTTCCCAACCAGGGGTAGGTGTACCCTAAGGGGTACTTCTGTTGTTACCAGGGGGTACATGAAAACATTGTGGAGTAGCTCAACTAATTACATTTTTTTTTATTTATTTATTATTGGATTTGATCCACATTTTTGTTTCTTGGAGGAAATGAAAACGCAAATAGAATTACACATTGATGTAATGCTGAATGTTAGTAGATTGCCACAATAACCTAACAGCTATGACCGACATAGTTTCGCCAAGCAGTTGAGCCAATTCATGCTGCAATTAAGTTTATTTGGAATGTAATCCGTAAACGAGCTGGGAAGTCAAACTCGATTGCTGAAAATGCTAAGGCTAAATGGTTGAAAGCTTCAATTCTGCAACTCCATGTGCTAGTAGTACAAATGTAAACTTGACCAAAAAGAGTCCAAGACTATACATTAATAATTCCAAGATTACTACATTATGTATGACTGTAGTGAAATACTTTTCATGAAGCCCTCCCGTCCCTCTAAATTGTTCTTGGGAATCATTGCTGTAGATGAAAAAAAAAATGTGATGTTTGGCAATATAAACTAAAACTTGAAATACAACTATTCCTCTTTTTTGCCTTTTGGACCCACAGTGGTCCTTTTTATAGGGCCCCCGGTCGTCTGTAGACTCCATTTTAAGAACCGTTGCTCAATATTTCCTCTGTGATCACTCGGTTACCCAGTAAGAGACCACAGCAGCATTGGTCTGTGGCACACAGCATGCCTCAGCTCTCTCCTCCTCACGTCAGGGCTACCCTGTTGTCTTCTCTTGGCCCCTCTGCCCCTCCAGGCAGCCTCTGATGGAGTGAGAGTCCATTTACATGCCCCGTTAGACACCAAAGACGTCCCTGTTGTGAAGGAGCCGCATGCATGCCGGCATCTCCGTGTCAACTCGACAATAACAGGCAAACATAGCCTAGATACAGAATCACAAGCACATACAGCCAGGTCTCAGAGACAGAC
>CALSBV010012213.1:7833489-7844357 GCA_943590825.1 Bovichtus diacanthus
ACATACAGGCAGGTCTCAGAGACACATACAGGCAGGTCTCAGAGACAGACAGGCAGTTCTCGTCAACAAGGGATCTATGGGGTTTTTGCTTTCAAGTGCCACTCTGGGAGTATCATCACAGTAGATCGAGTAGAGGTTATTGTCTGTTTTTTTCCTGTTGTCCTTGAGCATATAGAGTGTTTATTAGATGCGAGTTTGCTAAGGGTGACATACTTGAACTGAGAGACGCTGTGTTGCATTGTGAGGTTTTAGCCTATACTATGTGCACCCTGTGTATGTAACTGTGGTTGATAGTGGGTTGGAGATTAATGTTTGGTTTTAGATTCAGGCCTGGCACAGCTTTAGCAGTCAAGGAACGCAATTTTCAACTCATACTTTGGAACAAACCACTAACTTGAGCGCACTCTCCCATTAAACTGGTATGTGAAGTTTAGTGTGTGCACAGCGTTGGCCAGTAGCTGTCCAGTTCAGAACTGAAGCGTGCCAAAAGGGTTATATTTTAGGTTTTACGGCCACCTAAGGGAACTACATGTCAAAAGGAATGCACATTCTTGCAAAAACAAGTTTTATTAGCCATAGCAAACCTCCATTTCTTGTCAGTTGGCTTGCCCAAATAAATATTCCTTTATCCCTACCTACAGGATCTTAAAAATCAGCAGTGGAAATGGAGTGTTGCGACACAGGAGGAAATGAAAAGTGAGAAGGTAAAATACGGCACCCTTGACTTGCACCATAAGTCATTAAGCCAAACAAACTGATGGAATTAAACTTTAGCGCTTTGGTGTTTTTATTTTTAATAGTGAAACACGATCCAGGACACTAGATTAGTGGAAAGAGGCAGAGATGGAGAAGCAGCTTGAAGTACTTTTTGGGAGAGGATGGGTGCCTGCCCTCGCTTATTGTGTTGCATCACATACAAGATCCTAGTCTTGTATCTGTTTGACACGGCCTACTGTGTGGCATCCTCTCTCCACCTCCTAAAGTGCAACCATGTCAATTTCCGTCTCCTCACGCCTGCCGGAGCCCCCTCCCTCCCTCCCTCCCTCCTTGTAACTTGTTATCTTTCTCTCATTAGCTTACTCTCTTGCACTTGCTTTCTCACAAGTGCTATTCTTACTGTCTCTCTCATTTTAGCATCTCTCTATCCTCATCTCTTGCATTTTCTTCTCATTTGCTCATTGCAGTACACTTCCCCCATCTACTTTCTCACTCTCATTCCTTGCTCCCTGAGGGAAATGGAGGTATGTAAATTGTTTTCTCCTTGATGTATGCCCGGCCTGCTATCTGTCCATCTTAATTAACTCATTTCCCCCTTTTCTCCTAAACGCTCAGGATTGCAACATTACAGTAAAACCAAAAACTTCAGAGCCCAAGTTTCCTGTCATCTCTCTTCCACTTTCTATGTCTTTTTGTGCTAACAGCCAGTGAGAATGCCTATAGGAAAACTTGCCATTTAATGTATTGGCATCCTTGTTTGCAGTACAAACTTGCGCTCCTCTCCTTCGGCAGCTTGAAGTTGGATTAATTTGCAGTTCCAAATGAGACGAATGTTGTCTTGCATAATTGCTCCCTGTGGTACAAAGTTAATTAAAACAGCAGGTAGGTACTGAAGGTGCGATGGGAAGGTGCCAGACAGCCAGACAGACATAGGTGGGTGAGAAGACCTCTCATAGGTACTGCTGCCATGTTATGCTCTTTAGTTTCCTGATTATTGCCTTGGGCTGAATTCAAAGCCAAGCAGCTCTTTCACTTGGGAAGAAAAATGCAATAAATAAGAGAAACCGATGGAAAAACTTGTTGTTTTATGGCAAACTGTGATCTTGTAGCATGGGAATACGCTCCTGAATGTACGTCGACCTTTTACCCTGTGCTTCTATAAATGTATATGCTTTGTTCATCGGGCACAGAGTCCATCCATTCTTGGAATATGAATCCGTTAAAGCGAAAAGCATCCGCAGGCGTGTTTTTCAGTCCAAGTCTAGACTTTATGCGGAGTGAAGCAGCCCTAGATGACCCAGAAACTGATATGGTTCCCTCTGCGTGCTCGCTCTGCCCGCTGCATTCCAGCTGCGGTACTGCCGCAGAGCTCTGTAAATATTGAGTGCGAGGATAGCCAGCTCTGTGTGCGTTTGTGGTGTTTAGCATTTCTCAGCTAAGAGCCGCTCAGCCTTCTCTGAGCCTACTGACCCTGTAGGATAAATGGTTAGGTAGTCTCTGTCTAACCCGCATATCCCTACTCCAGCTGCGTGAGAGGCTTGAATTAACTTAATACTAGTTGGGTACTCTGTAAGGATTGCCCAGTTGTGCGCGGGTGTTAATGTCTGCTAGAGTAAAGTGTATGCAGCTGTTTTAGTAGGATTGTGCGTATGTGTCAGTGGTGTTAACATCACACCGTGTATAATTTATGGCATGTTTACACATGTTTTGCAGAGATCTGCCGAATTTCAGTGCTGTGTCAGTTTACAATTTTCTCAAAGGCTTGCCTGCGTCATTTTTCACAGTAGCTGCATGCTGGTGTTTCGGTGTCCATCACTCCATCTACTGTATGTATCCGTCTGTTCATATATGCATCTCTTGATCCATGCACTATGGGACCATCTTTCCATACATCTGTTGCCTTTTCCCCCTCTTTCTCCCTGTCCCTGAAAAACGGATCAGGCGGTCTACCAATATGGCCCTTTAGGCCCTAGGATGTGCACTTCCCCTGACTAGTGTGAGTCAATGGAGGTGCCCTAGTGTTTTGCACTGTTCTCCCCCAAAGACTTCACTTGACTTTTGGTATCTATGTTGTACCATTAGTTCATGGAAGTTGCTGTTTCTCATCTGATGATGAGTTTTCAGTTTGATGTCTCCTCCGGGGTGGAGAGGGATTTTTAGGAACTGTGTGTGTGTGTGTGATGATGATGATGAAGAAGAAGCACATCATCACACACATATTGCCACAGTGTTATTTGTAATTTTTCATACTGTGTATCGCAGAAAAAGTTTATGAACTGTTATCTATAGCATCCATACATCCAAATGTGAATCAGATTATAAGGACAGGCAGGAGGTGTCATGTCCACTGAAGCATTTATGTTCTGCTTTGATGCTTGCTTACTGTGAAAAAAATCTTCAAATGTCACAGAATTTAATTTAATATATATATATATATATATATATATAATTAAAAAAAAAAATTTAATTAATTTTTTTAGCAGAACAAAAAAATACTTGCACATCTTCTGTAGGATATACATGTGAAAAACAACCAAAGTAGGAATTTTGATTCATTGCTCTGCTTCACTTGCATTAAAGTAACAAAGAAGGCGGAGTGGAGTGCACATGGAGGGAACAGGCATCATCATATTAAAAATAACTAACAATTCCTTTTACCTTCATCTCATAACTGGTGTACTCATTAAAGTGAACTCAACCAATTTTACAATCCAAAGTGTGTTGACTTGACATGTCTTGGGCTGTGCTACCGACTGCATATGTGAATCTAGTTTAAATAAAGGCTTTTGTGGCTCTCACATTTCCGCTGAGAACCGAAGGTATGTTGTTTAATGTCTCTGATGGTTTGGTGCTCAAAGATTAGGGTGGATTTAGGGCTGGTACCATGATCAGTTCAGTCTCTCAGGCTCATTATTAATGCAGTACACCACTATAGAGACAGAGATATGTTGGCGTGTGTGTTTGTGAGAGATGAGTCACATGTTGAAGCCAGTGTCCAATCGGAGGTCGGCCCCATGTTGTCTCTCTGCATCTCACAGGTGCACACACACGATGATCTTGTCAACGCCGTCCCATGATGAGAGTGGACAGCACATACGGATGACTGGAGGTTCATTGAGGTGGACCGGAAATAAAACCAGCCTGTTGTTTTTCTGGGTATGGGGGGGGGGACACGGTTTCTAAGAAACCTACCGTAATTTCCAGACTATAAGCCGCTACTTTTTTCCCACACTTTGAACCTCGCGGTTTATACAATGACGCAGCTAATTTATGGATTTTTCCCGCTTTCACAAGCTTCATGTCGCCAAAAAACTGAGCACCGTCACATAATGTGACGTAAATCGAGCGCGCTCAAACTTCCCGTTCATTACGGTAATTAACTTTTTTACGAAATTTCTCGGTGTTTCATTCAGTGTACCAAATGAACCTCTAAAAACATTATGCCAACCTTCAATTGCATTATTAGTTCTTGGAATGTCTTCAGCAGCGGACATTATGAACAGTGGACATTTTAAATAGCGGACATTATGAATGGTCATGATTCTGATTACGGTCATGTTGTCACCCTCATCATGGCAAAGACACGGAGAAAGGCATATGATGCAGCTTTCAAGTTGAAGGCGTTTAAAAGCCTATTTATTTTTGTTCCAAGCCGTGTTTCGTTAAAGCCTGTGTAAAGTTCATTTGTTTCAATGTACCGGTAGGCACCTGCGGCTTATAGACATGTGCGGCTTATTTATGTACAAAATACATATTTTTTAAAAATTCAGTGGGTGCGGCTTATATTCAGATGCGCTGAATAGTCCAGAAATTACGGTACATACTTTCTTATTTTACATTTTAATTGACATGACCCTCTATCTTTTACTAACCTTTGCCTTCTTGTTCTCCCTGCTTCTCTTTTTCTTTCTCTGTTTGTAAGAGTCAATCTAAGCAATGATTATGGAAGTCTCAATTTGCTTAGATGTATGTATTTGTTAGAAAATGACTCTTATTTTTATTTATTTTTTATTTATTTTTTTAATAAATGTTTAGAATATATTTATTTATTGCTGTGACTGGAAGGTGAGCAAAATACACAAGACACTGGCAAAATATGTAACCGTGTGTGTAATCTTTAATCTTTTTGAATGTGGTGTTGCCTCTACAAGCTTCATGACAAAAACACTTTTTTTTTTTTTTTTTTTTTTTTTAAAGATACTTTCCCCCACTTGTTTGCTTATGGCTGCAGCAAGTTCATTGTCATTGTTCATTCAAAGTTATTTCTGTTTCTGACTGAAGAGAGAGGCGCAATAACGCATATCTAAACGTATTGCATAATTGATGTATGGGCTGAGTTTATGGATTTGAACCCATTCTGTCACGACGCAGGCCTCTGCGATGTCAACGTGCCGCAGCAGTGTTTTCCATGAGACTAGTCAAGGCTACCTCTTGAGAGAGGAGATTGAGGAGGAGTGGAGGGCCTCTCATAACAGGCCAAGGTCACCCGCTCACACAATCTCTCTGGCTGGGGAACTGCAAGCCTTGGATTGAAGGTGTGTTGCTTTATGTCGGGGCTGCCTCTGAGTCTCTGAATAAATCAAAACGCAGAAGGACATTCGGAAACAAGACACTTTGATATCTCCTCTCTCTCGCTCTTCTTTTTGCTCTCAGACTCTCTGTCTTCATGTCTTCCTTGTAAGGCTTTACAAGCTGATGCTCCTTTCCTTCATTTATCATTCTTTTTTTCTTGCATTCTCATCCCTCTATCACTCTTTCTGCCTCCTCCGTGTTTTACTTACAGTATGTATTCTTACCAGAACTTTCCATCTAAACAACGCTCTCTACATATTGCTCAGTTCCTGACCCTTGCTGCCCACAAATTGACCAGCAGCAGTCTTCAACAGGGCATCTGGAATATATCGACCTACACAAAGGCTCCGGTAGTCGTCTCTCCTGCTGCTATTTTTAAGCTCCGTAACAGCCTGAAATGTGTTTTCTGTTGGCTCTTACCACCAAGTAGAAACACGCCATAATCACTCTCACACCCTGGCGCTGCCTTTCCTCACCTGTTGGCAACAAGTAAATGTGATCTGGGTAATTCATATGGAAAAAAAACACTACATGATGAAGACTTCCTTTAGGACCACCAAAGCCTTGCTCAGGCGGATGTTGATGCCCTCAAAGAACAACAGGTCAGCCGGTGAAGCTTAACCAGAGCTCATAGATGACTCATGTTTTCTCTACTCTGTGCAAGGAGCAATGTTTCAACTTGCCCTTGTGTCTATTTTGTGTCCACAATGTTTGAAAATGGAGGTTTTAAATTGGTTTCTTTTAATTTCCCAGGCGTTTTGCCTTTTCAGGCATTGTGGACCCCTATTAAAGACACTTAATCCAACCTTTTATTTGTGTCTTTTCTGCATGATGAGGTTGGGAGCTGAGTAAGCAACAGCAAAAACTTTTGGCATATATTTACACAATGTAGTAAAAAGTAATATTTCTGTTGTGAAGACACCCTTAGGAGAACCAGTTTGAGTTTTGTTCATCCTGTGCTGTGATTCTTATCATTCCTGCCCACTATGTTGTTGTGTCTATAGACCCAGGTTTTCCCCGCCATCTGAGAGCAAACATGAAGAAGTGTTTTGTTGTCTCTCAGACTCAGTCGTGCCATTGTGTTGAGCTCGGGATTCTGTTGCTTTTTGTGGCCTGAGCAGATTCCCCATCTGTAAGCCTCCTGCCTTACTCCGTGTCACCCTGGCTGATCCGTGCTGGCCACACATCAGTGTTTTCCATTTCCTGTGGATGTTACATGTTGTCAGTGTGCCTAGCCTTTATCTCATTCCCAGCTAAAAACTGAAGAATAACATGGTACAGCTCAGTTCAGCTGGGTTCAGCATGGCTCTGTTTTGAGAGAAGAAGGGTATTGTAATGGCGGACTAGCTGGGTTTAATGTTGCCTTCGGGGCCTGTTGCTGTGTCTGTTCTTTTGTTGTCTGGAGGGGAAGCTCAACACTGTATTTTTGTGTGTGTGTGTATTTGTGCGTGTCCAACTTGTCTGGCAGCATTTTACAGCCCAGACACAAGAAAGGCACAGGAAATACCAATGGCATTTTCACAACAACGGGAGAGCTACCGTACGCATAACAGTCTTTTAGACATGTGGTGAAAGTTTGTTATGTACGAGGGGGAGATTTCCGAATGAGATGTTGGTACAAATGAACATGCCTCTTCTGAACTAAAGGTGGAAGGTGAGCCACTTCCTGCCTATATCTGCATGCGAACAGATGCAGATCTCTTTCCTGTTGACGGAAAGTGTGAAGAGAAAGGTCAAGACATGCAGACACAACCCGATGTATTGTTTTTCATTATCAATTACAGGGCAGGCTGACATACAGTGAATAGATGTATGGGGGGCAGCTATGCACCGATTACATCATCCAATGACATCGTACCCACAGCAATGAAAGCCTGGCCTGAGGAATGCCCTTCACTTGTGTTTTTCTTCCCCTCTTCCGCGCCCCCCCCCACACTCTTTCTCCATCTCTGTTTCACATAAATGTGGGTTACATGCAATTAACCCATAAAAGGCAAAAACAAAGTTCTTTGAATCTTATGCCCCAGTCCATATATAGCCCAACTTCAGCTTCATTTATTGTTGCTGCCTCTGTACCACAAGCGAGCCCCCACCCACAGTTTTACTATAACTTGACAATAATAAGGCAACCACTAGCAAAGCCTCAATGAATGGCTTCAAAAGAATCGGGCTAGGCACGCAGGAGGGATGAAAGGGTTTTAGCAGTGGCCAGTCACCACACTGCTAGGGTGGAGGCCGAACTGGCATGGGCACCGGCTCGTGACTGACCAGGCAGGCAGGGCTGGAGCCTGTCAGTGGGTAAACATAGGGAGGGGAGTGGAGGGCAGGGGTGTAGCATATGGTTAAAAAATAAAAAAAGACGCGAGGACAAATAAATAATAGGAAGGCAGTGGAGAGTGGGAGGCTGAGGGCAGTGTTTAAGGGTTAGCAAATTAATGGGTGAGCCCAAAGATTGGGCATGGGGCATCTGTCAGGAGAGGGGAGGGCGTTGTGGTGAACGGGTGTGGCGTGCATGAAGTGGATGTTGGGTAAAGGCTCAGTAAGCAGGAATGAGCAAAAGAACAATAACAAGCATCTGTGAGACTCTAAAAGGCAAGAAAGACGGAATAACATGGAAAATATTTTTGAATATCAGCGCCAGTATATTATATGTAGCAAGCATGAGCTCATGTGTTGTGGCTGTGTGCAGTGGTGTGATACTGATGAGCTGTTGGTGGTGGTGATGAATAGCATTGTGCCTCCAACAGTGCAGTCAGTCAGTATGGCAGATAGGCAAAGAGCACCCAGCAGGGAGGAAGAGAGTTTGGTGAAGCCAAGTCCTGAAGCCACCCAAGACCTGCGTGGCGGTGGGTGTGTTTGCATGTGTGGAATTAAGGGTAGCTTGATGTATAGTCACAGCTGGGGGGGGGGGGCTGTGAGAGGGGACGGAGAGACAGCTGGCAGAGCAAAGGGTGAGTGTAACGAGGAGCGAGTGTGACAGCCACAGTGACTCCTTTGTTCCCACTCACTTGTGCCAGTCACAGCGAGTAGCCTAGATGGCTGATCTGTGAAGGGAGTGAATCTTTTAACAGCACCCAGACCACATACACAGTAGGGATGCCACAGTGAGGAACATTTCACACCGGTAATGAACTTGTGACATTGATGACGCTTGGAGCGCTTACTTTGATCTTTAACGCTGATGGCTGTGTGGTCAGCCTCTCTGGTCGAGCTTTTGCTGCAGGGGCCGCAGTTTTCCAACCGGCCAGCTCCGTCCTCCGCACGGCTTCACACCAAAAGTTTACAGATTGCCTTATTTAACTTTCTGCTTCCCTATTAGCATTCGCTATAGATGCAAAATACTTTGACCTGAAATCCTCCTCCAGTAGACACTTTCAGTTTGTAGCTCTGTCGTCGAACCAGTATTGATAACACGCTTTCAAATTAGTGTCTTACGGTTGGGCAAGGGATGTAATCATTATATGCCCCAACACCGGGTAACACTGACTACTGCGGCAAGCCTAATGCACAGTCTAGCACAGGGCTGGGCGATATGGCCGCAATCTTCTATACTGATATAGCTTACTTGTTCATTTTTGGGTGTCTGGATTGCCTTTCTGTTTATGCCAATATAGGTCATTTCATATCTCAATAATGATATATATCACGATATAGCAAGTTTTCTGGTAATTCAATAAATAAATAGTGTATATGAAATGACCACATGGTAGAGCATCATTTTGTATAATTATTTGTGAATTAAATACTTGACAAATTAAAAGTACTGAGCATTTTCTCCTTTTTAATTGGAACTTTAGTGCAAAGTGTAAAAACAAAATTACAATCTTCAAATAATATTCCATCAAAAATATTTCCCATTAAAACTTTCTGATAAATTTGTGTAAGCATGTGCTTGTTATTATCAATTTAGACAACGTAATTGACCCTTCGCTTAGTCCCGAACAAAGACTGGCCAATAGTAGCATCACCCAACCAGGGTTCAACAATTAAATGGCTCTGCTATAGACTCTAAATAAATAAATAAATCGTTTCCAATTTCCTTATTTTCAGGCTGGTTGTGTGGATTTGGAGCTAGTCATGGTTAGTGATACTCGTTACCTGGGGAGGCTGGATGAGTTATACTTTTCTAAAATGTTACGTTTTACGAGCTAACATTAGAAGAGTATGTTAGTACATCATTAAAGTAGCGTTAGCACTTTTATGCTATGCTAGCTACTGAAGTCATACTTAATGTATACTCATGCTGCTTTTTCTTTTTTTACTGATGTGTGTGTGTGTGTGTGTGTTGGCAGCAGGAGATTCCCACAAGATAGCCTATAACCATCTTCAATAATGTCATTGCACCCGTAGAGCACTTATTACGCTTGTGATGATAGTCATCAGTGCAAACATAATTGTAGCGCCAGCAACATTGAACAGCAGCCTGCTCGCTATATGCTTAGGTAATGAGTGTTGTTGAGGGCCTGTGTTCTCTCCTGAGTTATGGGTTAATAAGAGGAGTCATTTTTGCTCAGCTGGAGTGGAGCACTGTAGCCTATGTGTGCATTGGTGCTGTGTGACTTGTGGAGAAAATGCTGCTACTGAGTGCATCAAATCTATCAAGGTGCAAGGTCACTTGAGACAGCTCCCTCCACCTTTCTTTTATTAAACCCGGCTGGTGGTGTGTGTTCATATGTGTATTTATCTTTCTCAGCATGTTAATTTTCACTCTTCAGGATGCCTGTAGCCTGTAAGTAATAGACCAATGGATGGAAGATGTACTCTAACGCTTATTCCTTCCTATTATTAAATAGTGCTTTTAAAAGGTTCTACACTAAAGTGTCCACTCTCTTACCACCATTTAGCGTTCTAATTTTTATTTTTTTCAGGAGTTAAATAAGCTTTTTCAGCTCCTGACTTCTTCCTCTGAGTATCTGAACCATTTAGTTCAAGTAGGACAAGTAAAAATAGCCACAAATCAATCCCAAATGTTCTCGGGCTCTTCGCACATCTCGATCTAGGCTAGCACAACCCAACAGGGGATAGAGTGACACGGCATTCAAAGCTGGGCAGAATGACTGGCAGACTGGCACTTTAGAGGAGGGCATGTTCATTAAAAATTTGACTGGTAGCAGTGATTCGGGCCTTGACACACTTTAAAAGCCATTAAAGAGGCAGCGGCGGATTATGGTTTGTTGAGTTATGATGATGATATGACCTTTTAGTTATTACATGCTTCAGCGGAGATGGTAATCCTCTGAGCTATTGAATTTAGCTAAGTGGAGACCATGTTTCCATTAAATGATGTATATGACGTGTGCAACACTACAGCAGGAGTTCACAGCAGAACATATTATCAATAGTTCCAAAATGTCTCGTACTGTTAAGTGTTGTGTGATTCCACGAGAGAGATGGCACAGAAAGACCTCCAAGGCTAAGGAGCAAGGTGTGTTCATCAGCACGCGGGCAAAGGGCAATCCTAGAGCTTCAGATAATTTTTTAATGTAGGTAGCATTGTTTTTTTTGTTTTTTTTTAAGGATGTTAGAAAAGCCAACCTTTTTGTGTGTGTGTGTGTGTGTGTGTGTGTGTGTGTGTGTGT
>CALSBV010012213.1:7847689-7858024 GCA_943590825.1 Bovichtus diacanthus
ACACACACACACACACACACACACACACACACACACACACACACACAAAGAGACACAGAGGGGTCCAGTGAAGTTTTTCAGGATGGCCTGTTCCTTGAAGCGTGGCCCCGGAAGCTCCAATCATTGTTGTGATCAGTCAGGGAGAAGCTCTGGTCAAACCCTTCCCCGCCTCTCCCCCGCTCTCTGCTGCTTTTGAACAATTGCACTTTGCTGTTGTGTTTTTCTACATCACAAACTGTTGTCTTTAGAAACAAGGCACACTTTTGTTTTGTTTCATTGGACTCTCTTGAGCTGGCTCAAGTTATTAACACTCCGCTGGTTAGAAAATGTCTTCTTACCAGACATTGGTGTCTCCCAGATTTGAGTTTGCTAAAGAGAATATATATTAATATACAATAATAATGTATATAACATAACGGTATAAGAGTTCAGCCCGTTACTGGTTTATCTAAAAAAATATATATAATCATAGTTCATATTTTTTAATACTTTAAAACTTTTGTTTTGCAAAGATCTGCGACTGAATTTTGATGATTTAGAATTCTTTGTTGCACTTACCAGAGTTGACTCGATAGCAAATGTGGTGTTAAGGGCCACGGGCTGAATTGAAAGGAATAGTTTAAAATATGTTATTGATACCACTCTGTCCGTTCAATATAAGGCTCCAGACAGGAGCAGGTTAATGTAGCTTAGAATAAAAACTGCCTCCAGGGTAGAGCTGCTATGCGTTGTCCAAAGATAACACAATCCACCTACCTGCTCCTCTGTAACTCACTATTAACATGTTATATTTTGTCTGAGTAATCTATATAAAATCAAATTGTATAATTTGTGTTTTTGTGGGGGTTGTGAGCGGGACTATTTCTTGGGTGGGTGCAGGGACTTCCTGGAGTTTTGCCGGTTGCCTGGCAACTTGTTAGTCGTTCACGCCTCGGTTTTCATACGGATTAAACCACTGAGATGTGACTTGTTAGTTAGTGAGTTCAACAGATGCTGGCAGGTCAATTTCGAAACCTTTGGACAGAACTATCCGTTTCCCCTTGTTTTAAGTGCTTTTGCTAAGATAACCAGCTGCTGCCTGTAGCCGAACTCTGAACAAACAGCTATGAGAGTGGTGCCAAGCTCTTCATCAAACTCTTTGCAAGAAAGCAAATAAATGTATTTTTTGATACCCTTTTGTTTGAGATATGACTAAATGATTTGCTACAAATAGTAGACTATTGTAAAAAGTCAGCATCAAGCATTATAATACTTGTACATAAATGAAAGATGGCAGTCAAGACAACATTTATACCACAATAAATATTTATTTAGTTGATTCCACTCCACAGTCTACATGGTGGTTCGATTCTTACACTGCTGCTGTTTTGAGTATTCTGACAGTCACTTTCCAGTCTGTGCCTTTAACCATTCAGGCTCTTCGTTCTTTCCAGCTTGGCCCTAATGGTCCAGCTATGTAAGTTGATTACACCAAAGACCCCACGGGCCTGCAGCCAGACCAGCCGCTGTGGCGTCTTCTGAGGACGCGCATAGCATAGCAGACATTTTTATCTCTCCAACCCACATCTCTCAGTAATTTTAAGGTTTATAAAACCGCTGTTATCAGTCTCAGAACTTAATCTGAGGTCCATAAAAGCCTTCTGGTAAAGATCAGAATGGGCGAGTGGTTGAGTGCGCGGATTTCTTTTGGGAGGAAATTGTGATGGTGCGGCGTCTTTCATGGTAGATCTAGCCGTATTCGGGATGCAGCAAATCCTTATTATTTCTAAGGATTTTGCTCTGCTTGCCACTATAATAGATACTAATGTCTATTTGCTGATTGCACAAGTCAGCATGTACACAATAAACCATTTTGCTGTCATCACAGCCGGTCTCCAACAATCCCTGCTATGTTTATGCTGCCGCAGTAAACTTTCGGAGTTGCAATCGAGTTTTGAAGACATTAATGAATTGGGCAGTATTTCCATTCAATCCTCATATCTTTGCATATGGTTTGGAAAACATACACTGTGGAGAGTGAATGTTTGACCTGGACAGGCTGCTTCGAACAGGGCTGAGAAGTCTTGAGAGAAGAAGGTCACGTTGGCGGTGACTCACTAAGCCTGGGGGATCACTCGCACTTACACACTCATACATACACACGCGCTCTTTTCCTAACTGGCAGTGAAAAGGCTTCCAGGGTAAACACCTAATTGTGCTCCTCTTTTCTGTTTTTAAGCTCTCACCGCCAACCTTGATGCTCACTGATATTGAGTTATGTAATGGGGGAGGATGGCATGTTATTTTTAAATCTAAAGAGAAAGGAGATTGTGTTTTAACAGAGCACATAGCCTATTGTGTTTCAGTTAGCGAGGCAATGGAGGAAAAAACAACATGTGTAATGGTCACCTTACATAACTCTCTTGAATACACAAGCTGTAAGTGCAGAGGATTAAAATATACACACCAGGGTATTTTAACACTACAGGTAATGTTTCATAAGCACTTAAACATCCAAAAATATCATGAGTTGATTGATCAGGGAGCAGTGATGAATGTCATTTGTGAACAATGTGTCACCATGTTTGTCTGCGCACTTCTCAGCACTTTGTAACTCGGATGTTGGATGCTGTAAACATCCAATCGATTTGAATAAAAATCAAAACTGATGTTGTTAATGACATAATAGCATCTGATAATGACATAATGACATTTGGCCGTTAAACACCTAACATCTTTATCAGGGATCAGTCTTTACTGAATTTCACTTTAAGTGTAGCTAACCATCTAGCTAGCTGCAGCGATGTATTTACAGTACAGACGGGAAAGTTGTACCAATCTTTTCATATAACGTTCAGCCAGATGGTGAGTAAGGATGCTTCACAAAATGGTTTTAATTAAACCCCTGAATACGTTATATTTCTGAAAAATTGCCCTTAATAATCACAGCACGGCCAGTATAAGCTTTCTGTTTTAGGCTGTTTGTTGCCTTGTTTACGCAATGCAGGTTTATTTTTCATCATAGTTCATTCAGTGAACTAATGTGGCGTAAAACTACTGTGAGACAAGCAGGGAGTCAGCAGCACATTAGCCTGTATGACCATGTTGCAATTATTACTATTATAAAGTATCACAGAGGCTAATAAGAAGATGTGTGCTAATCCCGTGGGCAGCGAGACCCAACTAACGGTGTAACTCTACTTGACATTTTATGCAGTAAGATAGACCCAGGAGTGCTTGGTCCAATTAAGTAGATGCTGTAGCTAGCAGGTTGTGTATCCATTAACTTTGCCTCTGTGGTCCTCACTGCAGGCTGTGACTGTTTATGCTGTATGAAAGGTGATTTGGACTCCATTTCACTGGGGGAAGTCTGTTCTCAACTCCTCTGTTTGTCCAATTCTTTTGTCCCGAATATAAAGGAGGGAAGTTGTGCCACAAACACCATTTCTGGAAACCTCGTACGGTCATGTTCTCATTACGGTGTTTTTAATTGACATCTCTGTAATGTAATCATGCATTACTGTATATGTTGATGGTTTGCAGACATGAGCCTCATACTAGGATGTGTGTTGATGTTGATCCGGACTCCAAACTGCAATTTGATGGAGGGAATCTTCTGCTGTTATTATATGTGGCCCATCAAGATAATTACATTACATGTACATGTAGTCCCCCAGTAAAACTAATCCAGTTCAGACTTCCTCTTGGAAGCAGGAAGTCTGGCGCTCTCCAGTATCCTCTTCGTTGTGGAAATACTGGGACTCTACAGGCTGGTATTTCTACAGGCTAATGTGTTTATTCATTTGTATAAAGACAGCTAGCATATGTTAACTTATGCCAGAGGCAGTTGTTTCTTGGCCAAAGGAGATGGTTACTGTTCTGTTTTGAGAGCTTGTGTTGTTTTAGGAAGCGGAACATTGTGTGATCATACACCTACTTGTGAGGTGTTGTTTCGCAAGGTGAGGTGCAGTTTGGAAACTAAAACGAGGTCCAGCTTTCTGTCTACACTAACAATATGTAACACAGTATGTTGAAATGCATGGATCGTAACCACCGAAGTTTGGCAATTACAAGTAAAGCATGTTACTCCTCTTCAAGTGGAATAAATTTGGATGTGGTTTTGAATAATAGATGATTCCCTGAGGTGTCGTGGAATTATCTTTGCCTGACAACCTCCTCTGCAAGCAGACTGTGGGAATGTGCAGATTGGGAAAAAAAAGAGAGAACGGGTTAAAAAAGAAAAAAGGGTTATGAAACACTTATCGAGTGAATGACGTCAACCCCTGTCTGATATTATTATCCAACATTTAGAGTTGAGTGTAACCATGAGCTCAAATCACTGAATCATCAACAATAGCCCCAGCTGAGCGATAATAGTCTCTTTTGAATAGTACAAACAATAAAATCAAGCAATTCTTTTTTGGTAATTAGTCAGGCTGTTGTTGGAATGATAAATCTAAATCATACAAATAGCTGGTTTCTAACTGAAAAGTAATACAGGAAGTTATTATTTATTTATCCTTCCCAGGCTATCGACCCCCCCCCCTCCGCCCCCCCCCCCCCCCCCCCCCCCCCCCCCGGCTTTATGTTTTCTTTAGGCTATATTCTGGGCTTCTTGGCCTTTATTAGATAGTACAGCTGAAGATGGACAGGAAAGATGGGGCGACGTGCAGCAAAGGGCCGCGGGTCAGAATCGAACGCTGGTAAGGACTCGGCCTTAGTTCACGGGGCGCATGCTCTGAGCTGCCCGGGCGCCCCTGTAGCTTAATGTTTAACAGACATGAGTTATATTGATCTTCTCATGGAACACTCTGCAAGACAATTAATGTTTGTTTCCCCACCAAATATCGATTCCTTTAATACTATATATTAAACTAAATAGTTAAAAAGGGTAGAAAAAGTTTTCATACAGTTCTTTTTCTATATACTCCACACAGTTGGAATCCTCCTGCATCCACACATTATGGATTGTCTGTAATGTAATTTTATTATATTTTTTATTCTGAACACACATCTATTACCCGGCTTTTCTTCGGGGGAGTTTTTGAGGGTGTCTTATTTGGTACTGAGGCATATTTGTAATTGGTGATATTGGGCTGTATAAATAAAATTGACGTGACTGAAAATGATTTACAGAATCCACTTCTGTAAACTACGCTTTCACTGCAGCGCACACTTTATTTTTTCTTGCCTTGTAAATAAAACAATCGCCTCCAAATCACTATTGCACGAACATGCAAGATTCCCTGTTTTGCCAGAAATTTTTGATTTTCACAAACTTGTGCCTTTTTATTAGATAGTTGTTGTTGTTGTGTCTAAAACCCACAACCTGCCTTGCATACTAAGGCTGAATCGCTCCTGATTAGAACAACAAACAGCCTCAACACTCGGACCAAACAACAATCTGCTGCTCTTTAAGCGAGTAAAAAAGATGATTTCGACTTGATGATGGAGTTTATAAAACCAGAACATATGACGTACGTGTAAACACAGCAGCAGGTCACGATTACAAACCACTTCTTAGCAGTTCCAGAAGAGACTTGTCACTCAAGACTTATAACTCGGGTATCAACCACTCGGCACAGCTTTTAAGCTCACTGTTAACAGTTGGAAGTTTGACCCTTGTTCATGGAGAACAACAGCTGCGATCAGCTTTAGTTGTACAAATTGAATTATTTCTCATAATTGACACTAGAGCTGCAACAATTAGTCCCCTAATCGATTAGTCTATGGACAGAAAAATGATGTCGGACTAATCGTGAAAGTAATTTTTCATGCAAAAATATTTCAAATATGGAGATTTCCTGCTTTTCTCTGTTTTATATCATATTAAACTGAATATTTTTGGACTGACAAAAGACGCATACAAACAGACATTTAAAGGCATCACCTTGAAGTTTGAGAAACTGGGATAGACATTTTTCACTATTTTCTGACATTGTATAGACTAATAAATATAAAATATGGCAGGGTATACTAAGGCAGATAAAGTGATGGGAGCAGCTGTCGTAGGGAAATATGGGTGACGTGGGGGATTTTGAAAGATTGTCGGATTTTTAAGCGGAGTGCAGCAACCTGAATGGGTCAGTGTGGCTGACGGAGAGCGCAGAGGAAGGATATTCACGAGGGAGCTGAGATAGTTTGGATAGATTATTAAAGCTTTGACATGGAGTTGGGAAGAGTCCCCTTGTGACTCAGCAGACTTCACTCTCTTTAAACTTCCCTGACAGACAGTTGTGCGTGGATCACAACGAAATATTCTTAGCTGTCTTGCACACTAGTGACAAAGGGCCTCAACTTTTTCACTTCCTCAGGTCTCCGTGACACTTAGTCATTTTGTTGAGGCCAAACCTAAACGCAGGACGGCTCAACTCGAGCACGGCCCCGTCTTCCTTCTCGCATTTTTCTATTGGCTTGATGTTTTTTTTTGCTGGTGTTGCTGTCTTGACATATTTCCTTTTTGCATACTTGTCTTTCTGAGGCTCTAAGGGAGTTAGATTCAGAACGGAAAATTTGAGGTTCATACGAACCAAATTTGACCTCAGCATGGGTGGAGTAAACATCTGTTTTTGTGTCAAACTTGCACAGATGGCCTGTTGAGCTCTCTGTCTGAAATGAGGTTGTCATCGCCCTGTTAGTAAATATTTCAATTTGGGCATTTAGCCTCTTAGCTCTTACTCAGTGGTCTGTTGTGACAGTGTGTAAACCGTCTGACTCACTCTGTTGGTGCTGGTTGTAGACTGTTCTGTTGCATCAGTGGCGATTGGGGGAGAAGTGAAAGTGCTGCGCTATCGGTAATCACCTGCTCTCTGGCCGTCTTTGAACAGCAGTTTTGAATGCATCATGGAATTTAGTTTGGCCTTAAAAGCAATAACACTTAATTCATTCATTCGTTTGTTTTTATTATTTTTTTGTTTTTTTATTTTAAAGATCATTTTTTGGGGCCTATTATTGGTATAGCTGAAGATGGACAGGAAAGGGGGAGAAAGAGGGATCACCTGGTCGCGCCCACTCTACCAGGTGATCTATCTGGGCCCCAATGTGTATATTCTTAAAGGTTTTTTGAGACTTTATCCCATGACCCTTTCCCCTATGGTGCGCATCATTTCTCTCGTAGGTGAGCTGTCTGCTGTGATAAAGTGTGGTACAATGAATAACACTTGTTTTCAGGGTAAATCATTGAAGCAGTAGTTCACTATTTTGGGAAATACACTTATTTACTCTCATGTCTTTGGGAAATACACTTATTTACTCTCATGTCTGTCTAGCAAATGTAAAGCTGCAGCCGGTTAGCTTAGCTTAGCATAGAGACTGTAAGTAGAGAGAAACTGCTTGCCTGACTCTTTTCAAAGGTAACAAAAGCCAGCACCTTTTTATTTATTTATTTTTAATTTTTAAATAACGCTCACTAATTATCACCTTATTTAATTTGTTTGATGTGTATAAACGACAAGTTGCTCCAGGAAGTTACTGCGCCCCGTCAAGAAATAGTCCGGCACATAACCTCCTGGAAAAGCAAACTGTCTCGTCTTTCTCTGAACGGATTAAACAAACATACAAAGTGATTAGTGAGCTTCAGAGCTGCTGGTTGGTGGATTTAGTTACCTTTGGACAGAGCCAGGCGAGCGGTTTCCAATGCTAGATTAATCTGCTTTAAGGCTACAGTCATTTATTCTCACAGCAATTCACTGGGGGAAAGGAACACTAATTATATATTTATGAGATATGATTACCCTTAATTAATCCAATCATTTCAATTAAGTGTGTTTTTTTAAATTTTATTTCTAGGAATGGATGCATGGTTTATTTATTTACATGTGAATTAGACTTTCCTTACTCGCTGTTATCTCATCTTTTGAATTTTGCCGCTTTTTCGGCTGACAGACCTGTTTCCTCTTTAGTCGACAAACGCCTACTTCCTCCTTCTGTCTGTCTCTCTCAGCACTCTCTTTTGCCTGCGGCGAAGCACTGCACAAACCGTTGTGAAGTCTTTGTATATGGCTTATGATGCTGAGGGCACTTCACTGGCAGGCAGATACTCTGACTCAGACTAAAGTTGCTTAGAAAAAACTGCCTTCTCTCCATTTTAAGCAGTTGTTTGCACAAGAAGCAGGTTGATTGGGAGAAGAACTAGCAAGCCTGTTGGTTGTCAAGTTTTCTGGGTGAGTCCTCACGTCTTCATGGTGTTTTTTACTCTTCCTTCACGCTACACAGGATGCAGTAGGCCTCAGGGTGCGGCTCTGTGCACTCTCCTGCCTCCTCTCCTCTCCAGTGTGTCACCAGTGGACACGAACATTGTGGTTGGATGTTTGCAGTCTGGAGTGGTTAATGTCTTGGAACGTGCTGTACATGCTGGCTGGCTGATCGAGATGGGACTCGATGTAGGTTTTCCACATCTAACCAGAGAAGAATGGAAATGTCAAAGAACGGATGTGTTTTCAGACCGTTGAACGTTGTGGCCTCATGGCTTTGTGGGGGATGGAATTGTGTTGTTGTAGTTTATGATTTTAGAAAGGATAAAGGAAGATCATATTTAAATTGAAATCTTCTCCGTCGGAAAGTAATTACTTGGCAATATGAAGGTTCTTTCACAATACACATTATGGATTAGTTGTGTGCCTGTGGGCATAATTTTGCCTAGTAATTTATTTTCCTCTGGCAAGTGTCTTCTTTTTATCTGTGTCTCTAAATGTTCCAGTGTTTTGATTATCTGGGTACTTCGCAGAATGCCATCCAAGTACCTCTAATTGTTTCTGACTTGCTTGTTTACCTCAAATTGCTGGCTCACTCTGCTCACAACACACTATTTAGGCCACGCTTGTACCTTGTTCAGCAATATACTGTCGCTCCATGCTTCGCTCAATCTCGTGTGTGTGTGTGTGTGTGTGTGTGTGTGTGTGTGTGTGTCTGTGTGTGTGTCTGTGTGTGTGTCTGTCTGTGTGTGTGTGTGTGTCTGTGTGTGTGTCTGTGTGTGTGTGTGTGTGTGTGTGTGTGTGTGTGTGTACCAGGGTCGTTGGTTGTCCTCTTCGCTGGCTCGCCGCTCTGGAGGTTGGCTGCTGTTGAGAGTTGTTAGGTGCTGTTGGTACCGACGTTTGACAGGATATCCTGGTTGCAGCATTTGCAAAGAGGTCTTTTAAGAGAAACACAGGCAGGCAAGAGTCACACAGAGAAAACTCACCAGGCTGTTGTGATGCTTGGCAGTCCAACCTCTAAACTTTAGAAGGTGCCATATTGAATTAAAACATTTTTTTAAAATCCTCATTAGATGCTGTGTTGTTTAGGGAACATTCTTTGTGTTTTCTTGGTATATTGTTATAAATCTCTTAGAGCATGGCACTTCCTCCTTTGGTTAAATCTAGAAGCCATATTTCTAAATCCTGACATCAGCCTTCCCCCTTTTCCTTTTGTCTTCTTCTTTTTATTTGTAGCTGTTTTGACAGCCCTTTGTCTTGGAGCCAGCAGCTTTCTTGTTGGCTGGGTGTTTGGTATGTATGTGTATTTGGGAGGGATTGGGCATAACACAAGAGCTTTTTTTTTTAAGATTCTTAGTTTCAGTGTACTCTTTCTGTCATGTTTTACTATCGGGACCATGATGTGTTTTTGTTTTAATTTTCTACATCAGTGAATCCCAAACAGGGGTATGTGTCCTTCAGGGAGCAATTCTGCAGTTGCCAGGTGGTAAGTAGAAATATTGTGGAGTAGATTAACTCATTTCATAAAATAGACTTTGATAAATAAAATATTCACACATTAGGTCAACTATAACACCTGAACAATTTAGAGTCTGACAAAATTTGTTAGAAAACGGTTGGATAAAAGTAGGGTTTGAACTGGGAAGCTGAAAGTTATGGATAAGCAGATGAAACAAGAAGCTAAAAGTAAAGGATATATGGTAGAAATAGCTAAAAGTAATGGAAAAGAAGTCAACAAATTTGGAACATGATGGGTGTTGTTGATGAGGCCACTTGAGTTCATCTGACAGGGCTGAGGGGTGACAACTTTCGGCAGGTTCTAAACTTTCAACCAGAAGAGGGTAGTTTAATACTGACTGGTGTTAAGTTACTGTGTGTGGGTGTGCGTGCGTGTTTCTGACCAGCACACACCTCTCCTCAAGGGTGTAAAACGACCATCTTGTGGCTAGTGTGTGTGTGTGTGTGTGTCTGTGTGTGTGTGTCTGTGTGTGTGTGTCTGTGTGTGTGTGTGTAGGCGTGTGAAGGCGTCGCGCTCGGAGCAACAATAAATCGGTCCTCAGCACCATGTCTGTGGCCTTTTGTATCGGCTCTCAGATAAAGGACGGGGCTCTTTTTGTAGGCTGACACACACACACACACACACACACACACACACACACACACA
>CALSBV010012213.1:7864313-7880393 GCA_943590825.1 Bovichtus diacanthus
TGTGTGTGTGTGTGTGTGTGTGTGTGTGTGTGTGTGTGTGTGTGTGTTCGCATAGAAGAAAGTGTTGGTGTGCTTGTTGCTATGCGTATGAAGCGGGGTGGTTGCAAGTGCACATCTAGAGTCTGTTTGTGTACTTCAGTTGCATTTTCACCAGTGAAAGCTGTGTCTTTATTTCTTCCGTGCCTGTGGTCACTGGAAAATGAATGTCAAACAAATGCTCTTATCTCACTTTTTCACTCTGTCCCTCCCTGTCCTCTCTCCGTCCATTGCCTTCGCCTCCTGTTTTTAATTTCCCTAGCACATTGCCTCCTGATTTTACCCCCTCCTCTTTTAAGAGACTGATTTTGATATTGCACCATAAAGATGAAGGACTTAAAAGACAGAAAAAAATAAAAAACACCCTCCCTGCCTGATAAACACACACACCTTTCAAACACACTATTTGTAAAGCAGACTTTATGTTAAAAGATTTCAGTCTCTATAGCCTGACAGATACTGGACTTTTGAGACTGATACCAATAGTGATTTTTGAGAATGTATAAAGATCTGTTAGCAATATACAGTATCTGCCAATATCTACTGCCCCACCCCCACACACACACAAAACTTACATTTCCCTTATAGTTGACTATTAAAAAAACTTCTGACCAAGATATGTACTGAGCAAGACATTTCACAGTTAAAAAATAAATTTGTCACTGCTCTCTGGTGGACAGACTATGTAATGGAGGCACAGTTTCGAAATGACTTCAAACGCATATTTAACATTTCATTACCGCAATTACTTGATACATATTGCCCGATATAATACGCATTACGATATATCTGCTTTATGCTAATATCTGCAGATATATCTGTCTGGCAAATTTATCAATCAAGATATCGGGGTAATCCAATTTAAGTTTAAAAAAAAAAAAAAAAAAAAAAAAGCTCCTCCAGAACAACAGAAGAACACAGCACAATAGCCAGTTAGCGCACAGGAAAGCAACAGTTTTAGCAGGTTTTAGTACAGAGCTTCTTCCTCTACTTCCTCTTCATTCTACTAGCTTAAAGGAATAATCCTCCAATTTTAAACAAAGGTTTGTTCACTTATCATCGGGAGCACAAAGCAGCATAAGAAACATTTGTGTAATGTCTTGCTGCAGCATCCCTTCAGTGAAAGAGAGATGGAGCTGCTTTCTCGCTCAAACTGCAGGGACTTTTATTACTGTGAAAATGTCTAAAAGGAGTCACATAGTTAACTCTGCAAGTCATGGCAAAATGCTGCCGGGTGGCTTCTGTCTTTCTGCTGTGTTTAAATGACTGAACTGAGGCAAAGTCCCAGTAACGCAGAGAAGATTTTTTTTAAACATTGTAACTTTTCAATTCACTCACCTGCTGTGACCTCATTAGCAGTTAAACTTTGATTTGAATTAAGCTCTTGAGTGTATCTGCCCCACCGGCACGTTTTTTATGCTCTGTTTGTCAACAACTGCAAATTAAATTAGGGTACAGCTGGAAAAAAAAAAAATAGGCATCTCAGAGGACAAATAAAAATCAGTTTGTTTGCTTTAGTTTGTGTAAGTGGGTGTTTAGAAGTTGAACTGTGTATTTGAATATGATTTTAAACACCGGAATTAGCATGAAGTGCTTTGTGTTTTAAGGTCAACCATGACAAACAGGGGAGTGTGTTCTAGCTGTGGGCTAAGGACTAGAGATGGCAAGTAATGCATGTGTGGTTTCTATACGAGCTCTGATAGTAGACCCACATGCATTGCAGCTGGGAAACCTGCCCTCAGATGGTGTGGGGTGTGTGTGTGTGCATGTGTGTGCGCAAATAACATTTCCTCTAAACCTTTAAATGTTGTATGAAAGTGAACTATAGGTGTGAGCTGTTCAGTATCTTCTGCTGCCAATGTGAATGTATCACAGTCTCCAGAGTGCTGCACCGTACTCATGTCTTGTGTATTTTTCAGCATTGCCCTTGTTGACCTTTCTCCTTTCTAGTTGTTTGTAATATTCTTTGAATTAAGAGGATTAATGCAAGTAAACAACTCAAATAACTAGATCTTGACTAATGTGCCCCATTTTTCTCTTTTTTTCCCCTCCATTCTCTCCTTCACTCTTGTCCTACAGGTTTGGATGAGCTACCTCCAGCAGTAGTGACAGAGGTGTGAGACAGCGAGACCCCCCCCCACCCCCCCACCCCCCCTCAGCCATGCCGCCGCCGGCAGACATCGTCAAGGTGGCCATTGAGTGGCCGGGGGCCTTCCCCAAGCTCATGGAGATTGACCAGGTAGGTGTCTGGGTGCAAAAAAGGATTATTATCTACACATTGCCCTTTAATTCCACAGAGACCTACATTTAGCAGACAAACATGTTGTCTGTGTGACGCTCACCTTGAACAAGTTGCATGTTTTGTCTCAACACAGTGTTGTACAGTAATCTGCCTTTGTGTATACAGTGAAAAATGTGTGGTTGTGTGTATGTCTGGAGGGGGTTGGCGGATGAGATCAGGGCATGATGCATCTTTCTTCCTAACAATTATTCTAATTAGCAAAAGGAAAAGCCTTAATTAAAGATGTTTAACAGTCAACACAGCCACAGCTTTGAAATTAAAGACTTAATTTCATGGCGGAGGCTCTCTAATTTAGAGCCTTAATATTACACCATAAAGGTTTATATAATTCAATATTTATGTTTTTTTAAGAACAGTGACTAAGAAATATTATTTATATATTATGTTAATGTTATTTGTGGATCTGTCATGTCATGCCAATGCCCGATCTGCGTAGGTCATTATCAGGGCAGAAACGATCCATCAAATATTTGCACATATAAAAGAAGGATCCGGTTCCCGGGTAGCAAAATACCTGAGGCTAACAAATCTCGTATAGAAAGACAATGTACAAAACACAATTGTATGTTGAGGTGGTCATCTCATTTTCTAGTTTTAGCTGCAGGTTGTACCCCTAAAACTGTAGTGTTTCAATGTAGATTACAGATCTCAATTGAATCTTTGAGTTTTAGTCATTTATAACTTTAGTTAAACTATAACTAGTTAGTTATAATTAACTGTAGAAGTGAGTCTAGATTAGAATTTATGAAGAATTGGATACTGGATTTGATTTTTAAAAAAAAAAAAAAAAAAAAAAAAAAAACACACAATCAAATTTCACTGATTTACGTAATGTAGTTGCTCTAAATCATAGTCTAAATGGTGGACTTTTAACAATTTCAACATTACCAGTGATGAAAGTGATGGAAACACCAAGTGTTCATCATGATGCCGATTGCCTGATCAGGGGCTGTGAGAGTGTGTGTGCCAGCACACTGCTCAAATATGAATCCACAGATAAAGGCCATACTGTATGTCATTAGCGTCTGTCAAACAGTGATGACATGCTAATTCAATAATTAGCCCAAACAAGTGCTGTGAATGGATCAGCCCCTTCCTACATGCAGGCCATGGTCAAACCACACACCCCAGCTGCTCCCTCACTGCGAGTGGGACCCAGATACCCCTCAAATACAACCCGCCTGTTTGCTATCCTGGCTCCAAAATGGTGGAACGTAAATGTCAGGTCAGCAGAAAGTCTTCACACCTCCCGTTGAAAACCCACCTGTTTCGACTGTACCTCGGCCAATGACGGAAAAAAATGTCGCACTTAAATGATTTGGCTTATGTGAAGCTAATGGCTGAATTTTTATTCTATTGTTTTTGTATGTCGCACTTAAATTGATTTCACCTATTTGAAGCTATTGTACTGCACGTATATGATTTCACCTATTCACATAGTCGTATCCTCATGATTGTTTGCACTTATTGTAAGTCGCGTTGGACAAAAGCGTCAGCTAAATGAACTGTAGTGTGTGTGTCTGTGTGTGTGTGTGTGTGTCTGTGTGTGTCTGTGTGACTCACGGATGGGTTGTACAAGCTCTGAGTCACCGTGGCAACTGGACGCAGGATTACACCTCTCAATGGATGAACCACTGAGTGAAACATTGAACTACGGAGCACATGTGCTTCTGGGCTTGCCATGAGGTACTTAAGGGTAGATTTAGGGATGTAGTTTTTGGTATTTAATGACCTCTTATCAGCAGGGCTCTTGCAGTCTGAATTGTTGAACATCTTTAGCTCCAGTTTGGTCTTTCTTTCGTCTTTAGGTTGCCACTTCTCCTCCTCCTCTCCCTCCGCTTTTCTCTAATTCTCTTATCTCCCCCTGTCATTTTTCTCTTGTTCCTCCTATCTGTTGCCTCCTCCTCCTTGTCCTCCTTTTGCTTTCTCTCCTGTTCGTTCCCCCTCTTCACTCCTCCTCCCCGTCTTTTGTTGTAACTGTAAAACGTGTGTTGCTGTGCCCCCTCCTCCCTTGTCCTCCACCAGCCCCCACCTCTTCCTCCTCCCTCCGCATCTTCTCTGTACAATAGGCCCTGCAGCAGCATATGGCTGTCTGAGTCATGCCATGGGGAGTCGGCTTCAGCTGTCTTGAGACCCAGAGAAAGTGTGTGTGTGGATGCATATTTGTGCGTGTATTTTTTGTTTGTTTACGTGGGTACAACTCTGCATAAGTGAAATTGTGCGTGGGTGTGTTTGTGTGGCAACACACATACTTGTTACTATTCATGCATTTGTGTGTGCTTGTGTGTTGACAACTCTGTGTATGAGTGTATCAATTTGTGTGGGGATTCATAAGCTTTTCCTGATTTCAGTCTGTGTTTGCGCGTGCTCCTCTGCAGTGTGTGTGTTTTTGTGTGTGTGTGTGTGTGTGTGTGTGTGTGCGCATATATCGCACTGTGATTTCTGTTTCTCCCCAAATACCTTCAATGCCCCATAGGCACGAAAGTCCGACATTTAAGTCCGACATTTGTGTTGGAAGGCTGGGAAATTGATACAAGTGCACACAATTTTAGAAGCATTTTGTTGTTATTGTTTGTCAGAAATGTAGTAGAGAACAGGGCGAGGACAATACAGACAATCTGTGATGGTCTGTATTTTCTAGAGATTCATTCAGAGTTTTCTGTGGCCACCTGATGAATTTAAGTCCAATTTTCCCTTTGCTTGGAGCTCTGCTTTGTTCTCCACCAATTCCTGAGGGAAATATCTTCGCTGCTCCACTGTGTTCACCAGCTAGTCGCTAACTTTGTCTGTCTGCTGTTTGATGCTGAGTAGGTAGGTTAGCATACAGTGGGTTTATCAGATGAGGTGAATGCAGCCAGGTCACGATGTAGAGAGCGCTGAGAGTGAATCAAAACAATACGTCTGAGAAATGAAAAGGATGAGCTGTTAGAAGCTCAAACGCTGAGGGGAACTGCAGAGTTGTGTGTTTATTATCTGTGGGTTCATCGCTATGAGCAACACTTTTTTTATTTACATACACAGAGCCATTGAGCCATTGTTAATATAAAAAGCATTAGATTTAGGAGTGTTAATACCATTGAGAGTCCACCATTGTTTTTACATTGTTACATTACATTGTTTTAATTTTCCTACGCACTTTTCTCACAGATTTAAATTTGATTATCTACATCACATGGGTGTGTTTTGTTTATAATATTCTATACTACTAATTTATAGATTGCAAATGTCTGACGAAGTCTTCAGCTGATGAATGAATTGACTGTTTGTTGATATATACACGTGCATATAGTGCAAAGGATAATCATCTGTAACAAGTAAATTGTGTTACTGCCTGTAGGGACAGGGACAAAATCTGGAAGAAAACAATGTTATTTATTTTGTATGGCCTCTTTTGGAATTGTTGTGTGCATACACAATCGCTCTAGAAAAGCAGCACAATTAAAATGTTTAGGAAATGGAAGGGAAAAAAAGCATCCATGTGTGTAATAATGGTTTCAAATGTCTGTCATGACGATGCTGCCGTCAGTCATCGGTACGAGCTGGTCAGCTTGTTGTGCAACTGAATGACCTTGGAAAGAAAGAGATGAAGTGTACTTCATGAAATGCACAAGGTAAATACTCCTGACTTACTGGATTACAGTAGTAATGGAGCTAATGGTAAGGGAGAGCAAGATGTGGTGGGAGTTCAGACAGGGATTGTGATGGAGTACGGGAAGAGTAGATGGGATAGTGGAGGCTGTAACTCCTGGATGATGAAAGGGTAGGCAAAAGTCCTCAGAGGTAATAATATAAAAGGAGCAGATGGAGGCCATGAGAAGAGGAGAGGGGAGAAAAAAAGTTGTGGAAGGGACAACTGGGTGAACGTAAATTAATGAAGCGTATTCCTAGATTAAATTGCAACCGAACAAGTCAGATGAATAAACTAAAACAGGCAATATGTGATGTTAATAAATTAAATCTATGCGTTGAGGTACAATTCAGAAGATAGGGGCCATTTTTGTTCTTACAAGTTCTAAAAGGTTGTGCACGTGGTAATATATTATTATCCTTTTTTATTATTCATATAGCCACAAATGTAAATTTATATGTTTATTAATAATACAATTCAAAATTAAAAAAAGCTTTGATCGTGGATGAAAGAAGGAATTGCTCCAAGCAGTGTACAAGTGGTTAAATGTCTTTTTTAAATATTGCAAACCTTTGTGCTTTCTTTGAAGATCGAGCGTATTAATAATTTGCTCGTAAAAAAAGTTACAGTAGAGCTAAGAAATACAGAACATTTGCTTGCTTGTTTTAAAGCATATTATTGTGTAATTTTGATATTTTGTCAATATTTTATTGTCATTGTTTTTTAAAAAAATTCAGTTTAAGGTAAGAAAAATGTCCTAAAATTGCATTTTGAAACCTGTGCGTGACCGTATGCACTTTAGTGTGGCAGCGCACTGTAGGTCCCAGAGAGCCTGAGGATGACAGCAGTGGCGAGCGAGCAGATATTAAGTTAATACTGCCTGGCATTATGCACACACACTACTTATATTTATCACCTCATCCCTCCATATGTACTTTGGTTGCTCTTCATTTTCCTTTAATCCCTCTTCCTCTCTGTTCAGCAACCACTCTCCTGCTCTCTCTCACAATTATCACCCACTCTCCCCCTTCCTGTGTTTGCTGTTGTTATCCTTTCATCTTATTCGGTTTGCGTATTTCTCACTTTTTTTTTTTTTGTCTTCTGTTCACATAAAACCCCACCCTCCTCTTCTGTCACCCCTCTGCCTTTGTTTCTCTGTCACATACTGTATGCCCATCATCCTGCCCCCATTATCTTCCCTCTGTAAATCTTCATCACTACAGCTTTTGCTCTTTGAAGCCGCCTCTCTCGTTGCTCAGGGTAATCCCCAGTGAAGACGCAATCACATCGGCCACAATGCTTCGTACATTGTGACTGCATTCAGATTCTCACTTAATTGCTGTGTTTGCGTGTGAGTGTTCATAGTTGTAGCTGTGTGATTTTTGTGCACAACCTTGTGTCTATGTCTTTCAAAAGTTTATGTTTGGCACAGTGGGGATGGAGACTGTTAGCCATCCTTTTTAAAGTGGTTCTCCAGAGATTGAGCATCACACCTTCATAAAGTTGAGAGGACAGAATTGCTTTATTTTATCAAATGGTGAATGGACTACAATTGTATATGGGAAGAGAAGTGTTAGAACATCATTATGTTTCACAAAATAAGTTATCAAAAGTTTTTTTTTCTGTACCCAACCTCTAGTAATATATTGGCACAGGAAAATGTTTCAACATAACCAGCCTTACCATAGAGTTAAATCAATAAGAATACATAATGTGTTAGAAAATGATCTTATGTAACTGTATCTGCCAAATCATTACAATGGAACAAAAAGTCAATAATGTCCTATATAGTAGTATAGATTGGCAAAGAAGAGCCTCTGTCTTAAAGTTATTGTAGAACAGTACTTGAGTAAAACCACCAAGATGTTTTTCATTCCACCACTGTGGAGCAGAATATCAGAGCTGCTGATCTGGAAGCAGTTTCACGTACACAATACTGAACAAAATGGTGCCACAGACATGGTCAGTGATCCCACATCAGCAGTCGGACAGTTAAATACAGGCTCTCTGTGCCAGTCCTGTAATATAAAATAATTGCAGCTCACTCTGACTTGAATACTGTTTTAGGAACTCAAACTTGAACTGTGGACTAAATGTAGTTTTGCCTTTCTCCACAGAAAAAGCCTCTCTCAGCCATCATTAAAGAAGTGTGTGAGGGGTAAGTCTGCATTGGCTTTTTTAAATGTGTTTCTGCATGCCTTTTAAATTTGAAAATAATTCTCCTTGGGCTGCAAAAGCCCTCTCTCTCGATTTCCATAAATAAATCCCATTAGCTGTATTTTACACAAGATGTTCTCCACTTTTAATACCAATTATGCAATGTTTTTTTTCCTCTCCACCCAATGGCTTTTAGGTGGTCCTTGGGGAACCATGAAAACTTTGCTCTGCAGATTGCTGACGCCACAAATTTCTACATCACAGAAAAGGTTTGGTTATCTGATTTTAACTCCAGGCAGCAGTGTCCAAGGAAAAAAAAAAAAAAAAACTTGCCTCAAGTACTCACTAACTTCTGCTTTCATCTTGGTAAATGTCCACAGAATCGCAATGACATTAAAAATGGATCAATCCTGCGCTTGACCACCTCCCCTGTAAGTTTTATTTATTCGAAAAATGTCCTTATAATTACATTAGAACCCTCTGATCATTATTTCTACTATCTCAAGGCATTTTTTTTTGAATGTATAATCTCTTTTCACTCCAGTACCAGACTGCAGTCCAGCTTCATGAACGGATCCAGTCGTCCAGCATGGACGCCAAGCTGGAGTCTCTGAAGGACCTGGCCAACGCCTCGCGGGACATCACCTTCGCCCAAGAGTTCATCAACCTGGACGGCATCTCCCTGCTCACACAGATGGTGGAGAGTGGGACCGAGTGAGTCGATTTGTCTTCCATCTATTTTGATGTTTTGGATTTCCTCCATCGCTGTAGTGTTTCCCTCCCATCAGACGATTTCTCATTCCTCTTTGTGTTGATACGGAAAATAGGGAGCAGTAGTAGATTGGAAGAATATATATTCCCGGTGGTTTCCTATGCTCAGCTCCTGATGTTTGATCAAACCTGACTTAAGTAGATTGTGGTTTTGGGAAATGAATGTGTAGCTCTTAAGAGTATCACATCTACACAGATCTGAGGTCTGTGGAGTTGCACTGTGCATTCTGATTGGTTAAGTTCAACGCAGCTGATTGACTCATCAAATCATCGTATTAATCTGGATTTATGCTTTTGCATCAGGGGTTACAGCTGGCCCTCTGCAGAATTGATTGTTGTTCAGCATACTTTTAGAATTTCAATACAACACTAGATAGATGTGCCATTTCCAGGTCGTGTACCTGAACTAATCTTGTTTCCATTCTTACATTCACCTTGTGACTGCTATAATGGGAACGTTTGTCCTGTCTAGCTACTGAAAAGAAACCTGCTGCTGTGCAATCACTGATAACCAAAGCAATCTGTTAACATTATTTCAATGCCTTGGTGTAGAAATTAATGTCTTTCTTAGATAACAAACCGAACAGGAGAAAATTACTAAACATTTCTTTTTTGGTGTTGTCCTCCCTATCAACAATGTCCAGCGACATCAGAAAGTTCTATGACGAAAATGAACAATCACAGTTCTCCATGTAATATCTCTGTGGTTGCACAGTTTTTGAGGATGTACAAGTTGGTTACGTGCAGTTAAGCCTACAGCAAAGCTACAGAGGCTATCTGCACGTGATCCACAGCCAGGCTGTAACCCTGTAACACACTCGCACTCTCAAGATGTCATCCTGAAGCTGAAAAGAGAAGAACTGGCTTGTGAAGAACATGCCCAGGGGCTCCTTTTTGACCATGTTAGTGATATTACACACAACTGAGAACAGAGCAATGGTTTCTGACTGTTCAGCAGATCCAAAAATGCGTGTGCGATTGTGTGTGTGTATGTGTATGTGTGTTGGGAGTGGAGGGCCCTGGAGAACGTTTCAACTGAAGGTTAGAGCGAGGACATTTTTCGCTGAGGTGGAATTTCTCAGCCGTGATGCCGTGTGTGTGTGCGTGTGTGGGTGTGTGTGTGTGTGTGTGTGTCGGTAGCATACAGTGTGAGTGCAAGGCTTCAGCCAAAGTAAAAATCCAGAGGACAGCCACTGTAGGAGTAACACACACATGCACACGAGCAGACATATGGTGCAAACTGGCAGGGAGGGCAGCAGCAGCCAGCAGTCCGAGACGCTCTCGTTTTCTGCCTCATGCAACTTTCATTATTCATCCCTTTTTTACCCAGCGAGAGAAAAGATGGATTAAACGATTGCTCGCCTGCATAAGAAGTTGACTCCAAAGACGCACTCATGTTTTAAACGCACACTCACAAAAGGTCAAGCATGCTTTTACTACAGCACAGTAAAAATACCAAACACTTGAGTACAAGACACAAGCACTTACTGATGGACACGTGCAGGGAACTATTATATTATATAATATATATTATATATATTATAAGTATTATACTATTATATTATATTATAAGTATTTGTGCTGGATTCTTAAATTTAACAAACCTTTCTTAGGCTGAATGATTTTACCTTTCATGCCCTGGATTGTTTTGTACTGTACGTACATAAAAGCTCATATACTGGTCAGATATTTAATGTCGTCTCTTCAGTAGAAACCACTTAACAATCTCATATTTCTGGGTATGAGACAGCAGCACCTCTAGCTTTACGCTCAGTTTTACCATGCAATTGACAGGAAATCATTGGAGCTTCTTCTCTTTTTCTTTTTTTTTTTTTTTTTTTGCATATAATATTCAAATTAGCTAATATTTGACGCTTGTTTGATCTTAGTGCTAGGAGCCATCACAGCAGCACTGATGTTAACTCCACTCTGCTGCTGGCTCGTTCAGTGTGTGTGTGTGTGTGTGTGTGTGTGTGTGTGTGTGTGTGTGTGTGTGTGTGTGTGTGTGTGTGTGTGTGTGTGTGTGTGTGTGTGTGTGTGTGTGTGTGTGTGTGTGTGTGTGTGTGTGTGTGTGTGTGTGTGTGTGTCATCTCAACAGAAGGAGCTTATGAAACAGACACGCAGATAGGTATCAGTGTCTGACAAACACACACACTCATTAGTGCGCCTGCCAACCAACTTGGTGAACTGTAATTATTCAAGAAGCTCAGTGCTGTAGACTCTGGAGGGCAGAGCGAGGGCAGAGCGGTGCTGTGATCTAGTACTTCTGCCAGAGAGGTTGTACTTTATTCATGTGGAAATAAATTGGCGGACTGCTGCAGATGTGAAAGGCAGATATCGCCCTCTCCTGACTAAAACATGTAACATCTAATGTGCTTTGACTCAGGATGTGTTCAGAATGTGCGGTGCAACTTCAACTACCTTTTTAGAGCTATTATTGTGTTTTTAAAAATGATGGGAAGAGGGATTTTAGTTGTTTAAAGTTCACTCAAATAATAAAAGAAAATGTTCTCAGATACCTCTGGTGATATCTATACATGCAGACAGTTTTGGTTGTGTTTACACAGGTTTTGAGATTTCTGTCTCTAAAAGTTCTGTCGTCACCCCAATACAATGGAGGTGAATACAATTTTGTTTTAAAAAAATAAAATACAATTTTTTAAAAAAAAAATTTTTAAGCAGAAGTTGTCCTTGTTACTGGTTGTCAAGCATTTTAGTGGAACTACTTTCTACTGAAGAAATAGTCCCTATGAAAACTGAGTTCTGTGGGCTCTACAGTGTAACAGGGACACTGATTCTGAGAAGACATACCACTCTTTGAGTTTTTTTCAGCTAAGCCTTTTAAACTTTAACCCCATTGTGTCCTTATTTGTGCGTAACTTTATTGCTGCGGCATTTCATTTATAATACAGTATATATCTTTTATTTTTTTATTCAATGAAAGTATTGTTTGATAATTTCTGTGCATTGTCAACTCTACCCAAGCTTCCTGTGTGACAGTAAGGTTGTCAACAAACCGCTTTTTCATCTGTTTGTGCTTGGCATGCTTTTAATGTCAGAGTAGGACTACTGGTAAAGGTTTTTACTATATGTCAGCGTATGAAAGTTTATGTTGAATGAAATATTGACATTTAAGTTTAGCTTGTGTCTGAATTTACACAATAAGAAATCCTTTTAATGGCGTGTAATAGATTTGACTTGTCTGGTCTCTTCTTTCAGCAACATTTACGCACTTGACACCAGATTTTAATGTGTGTTGTTTCCTGCTCTGTGCTGGCGAAAAGGTTTGGTTGTTTGTTTCCCACGTTTTGACTCCAAAGTTTCTCAAATCTTTACAGACGCTATCAGAAACTACAGAAGATAATGAAGCCCTGGTAAGCCCCTCCCCTTTCCCCCTGGCCGGGTAACGTCATTGGCTCTGTGCTCTTCCTAACCTGCTGGCCAAGTCTGCATGATTAAGACTCTTGCCCCAGTGCCTTATGGGAAATTATATATATGTATAACACAGCCACTTCAAGTCTCGTACTTTGATTTTTTTGCATGTGGTTTTGGGCAACAGACTCGAACGACTTCCTAAATTTTCCACACCGACTGAAAGAAAGCCGAGATTTATTTCTAAAAACATGAATTAAAACCAATGAATTGGTGTTTTCCAATTATGATTTAGTAGTCTTGTTTATACTACAAAAATCCCTGATTAAATCTTGGTGTTCTTCATAAGGGTGGTGCTGCTCAGGGTGAGGGGATTGTCTGTGGGCTCTGAGTGGTTATTCAACTACTGTTCTTACTTTCTCTTCAACATTATTAGCCAATATTGTATATCACCATGGGAACTTCATCCAACCATCAACAAGGTTTCCTTTACTCTGTAATCTGTCCTCTAATGTCTGCGGGTTCATATAGTTTTGTGTAGTTCACTACAGTATTTCAACTAAATGCCCAGTATCATCTGCAAAAGTATTTTTGTCGTCCTGTGGGTTACTAATTACCCATTTCGCTGTTCACTAATCACCTACCATGCAGCAACACTTACCCATGAGGCTCTCTGTTGATCCACCATAGGAATGTTTGTTTCCTGAAATCATATTTCTTCCATTTCTTATCATTTTTTCTGTCGGTTTTTCTTTGCTGAATTTGATGGTTTTTCATCGCTGCAAACTAACTTTACATTCCTTTATGAAATATGAAACTGCATCATCAGATTGTTGCTTTATTTAATACAAGTTTAGATTTAAGATTTTTGCTTTAAAAAATATTTTGGACTTGGATTTTCATGTCACCTTGACACAATGCAAGTACAACTGTAAAACAAACATGGTTCATAAAAGACGAACAAACAAAAGCCTGCAGGGTGTTTGTGCAGTGACACGCTTCAGCAGTAGAGGTCAGTAATGTGAAGCCAGAACACATCTGAGAGTTTGAAGCTTACAGAACAGTTTTGTAACACAAAATAGCAGAAATAACTTCAAATTGTCTAGTCTCCTATAAGTTATGTGCAAGTTAAAACTTCAATATTTTAGTAGATTTCTAACTGTCTTGTTAAGAACTTCCAGCTGTAATATGTCTTGGATAAAACATCTGTTTAATGTGTTCCCCGCTTTGGCCTCCTGTGACTCTTGCGGAGTGATTTATTTCTCCTGATATTTGTGTAACTGCATGACTTCACTCTATTATGTAGCTTTCTGGTCCTGACTGAACACCGCACTGTGCTGCCGCCCGGCTCCTGCTGGCCTTCTGACAGCCCCTGCTGTTTCTTGAAGGCCACTCTGTCTGCATTGCATCGCAAACCTCTTTTCCATTTCTTCCTCTCTCCCTTTCTCTGTTTTCTTTTCTGTCTTTTTTCAGCAAGCCTGGTTGCAGCAATGATCTTATGTTCTTCTGCCCCCTCTCTTCCTCTCCGCCCTGTCCCTCTCTCTGTCTCTGCTGACCGCTCATTCCTCGTTATGTTTCAAGCCATCTGGGCTTTGCAGCTATTCATTGCTCCAAGCCATCTGCTGGAGAGAAGTTTCCTGTAGTCTATTATGTGTGTGTGTGTGTTGTCTTTTAGTTTTGGCGAACTGCTGTCCTTCACTCTGACGGCCTTCGTGGAGCTGATGGACCACGGCATTGTCTCCTGGGACACTTTTTCTGTGGCCTTCATCAAGAAGGTCAGCCAAGAAAATGTATAATTTCAGGGACACAAAGGGGACTTTCTGTTTTTCTGTTTGTCCATTAGTCTGTCAGCAGGATTATGTACTATCGGCCCAATTTTCATGAAACTTGGTGGAAGGGTGAATCATGGCCCATTAAATTTTGGAGGGGATCCAAATCACAGGGCGGCTGCACAAATTATGTTTCTCTTTTGTTAACTTAGTGAGATGGGTCATTTGTGCTGCATTCATGTGGTGTCGGAATAATCACACAAAAAAAGGGTTCCTGACTGAGAAAATTCACGAGAGCAGCCCGTTAAGTCGGAATGACAACTCTGAAACAGATATCACGTGTTGTTTAAAGGCTCTGAGCAATAACACACAACACATCTTCCATGTTGTTTCCACATTACAACTTAAAGCTCACGAACACACCGAAGTTGGAAGACAACTTCTCACCTCGAGAAATGACAAACTGGCACTTGGCGGAGATTTGCCAAGTGCCATTCTAGTTATATGTATAATCCTGCCGTTCTACCTTATGTGTGTATTTGCTGGGAAAGTTTAGATTCAACAGTCACATAATGTCTTTGAGGGTCTCTGTGATTAATACGAGGTAGGACGTTTAGTGTGTTCTCCTGATACAGTCATAATGCAAACCAGTAATTAATGTCTTAAAATAGCTGGTGATGACCTTAGTGAAATAATATACAGTTCACTTCTTGGCAAACAGATTTTCCTTTTCGACACATAATTAGCTGTTACTGTATATAGAACATCACAACAACTAAGTTGAAGCACAGATTGGCAATTTTGCCTTAAATTTATATTCCCGTTTTTTCTCGTATGAATAATTGAGTGTATTCTGCAGATTCTTTATCTCCCCCGCTCTGTCCTTCCTGCAGATCGCAAGCTACGTCAACAAGTCTGCCATGGACACAGCAGTGCTGCAGCGCTCCCTGGCCATCCTGGAGTCCATGGTGCTCAACAGTCAGGATCTTTACCACAAGGTGGCACAAGAGATCACCATCGGGCAGCTCATCCCACATCTTCAAGGGTAAGTGGACCAGTAGGCTGTGTGAACATTAATTAGGTTGATACATTTTTTTGAAACTATTAATGTCTCTTACACCGTGATAAAGGCATTTCAAACCACATGGGTAGGCGATGATGAACTACTTCATTAGTAGTATGTCGTAATATTCGTGTGTATGCTGTCTTTTAATTCCAGGACCGATCAAGACATTCAGACTTACACTATCGCTGTCATCAACGCTCTCTTCCTCAAAGCTCCTGAAGAGAAGAGACAGGTGAGGCTGCAGCGTGCACGCGCAGCACTTGCATATCATTTTCATGATGTAGTGAACTTTACATTGTACATTCACATGTGAACACATCAGCGTTTTTTGTACCGTAACAGTGTACTTTTGTGTGTATATTTGTGTCATGTTTGTATAGTGTATTATTAGTGTAAGTATAATGTAGCAGTAAAATCTAGTAGAAACATAGTGATTGAAGTGTAAAAGCCCAACAAACCCCCTCATTCCCTTTCTCTCCATTCCTTTCTGCAGCAGTGACATTCTTGCTCAACCATGCTCTCATTTCTCCACTCATCTCCCTCCTTCGCTCTCTCACCTATGTCACACGTTGCCCAGTAGCGAATCACATGATCCCTTGAATCAGTGCGATGGGGTCCCGCGATGTGCTTCGGCATTAATAATGAATGATGCTAACACACAGCTTTTCTCCTATGCAGCATACAAAGTTAAAAACACGCTAGGCAGAAATAAACTCCCCGGCACCGCTGCATACAGATTGTAGCACACTCACATGTTGCAGTGCTTCTTCTATTTTCTGCTGAGGCCAAATGTGCAATTTTTGGCAATTTGACATGGGTCTTCTCAAATCAGATGTGATCTGCTTGGTTGGCAGCACTTTTAAGCAAATTTATTGGGTTGTTTTAGGTGATAAGTGAACAATTTCTCCATGCAGGCATGTTTAGTAATATGAGTTAATACTGTAGCAGGCAGTTTCATTTCTTTTATAATTTTGTCTGT
>CALSBV010012213.1:7880403-7891535 GCA_943590825.1 Bovichtus diacanthus
TGTGTCTGTGTCTGTGTGTTTATGAGCCCCCAGTCTCCCACCATTCTACTGACTGCGTTGCTTCTCACTCTTCTTCCTCCGCACGCTGCACCACTGACAGAAAATTAATTTTTTTTTAACCTCCTCTCAGACTCTCTTTTTCCACATTCATTCACTCACTCACTCTCTCTGTCTCTCTCTGTCTCTAACTTTGTTTCCTCACGGCACACGATATGGTAGTTTGATGAGCACATTGTGGACATCCTAAATTGTCCCCTGACAGTAAGTGCACCCTTGATTAGCACACTTTGTAGTATGCACTGTAGAAGACATCAGTTAGTGCATTTAGTATCCCTTTTTAAGATTAAGTTCGTCCTTGGGATGGCTTTCTTATGTTCTGCGGCCGGTCACTGCATACTGTGCAGTGTGCTGCTGTGGCAGTTTTGTTTATTTTACTCGCATTTCTCATTTCAACATAGAAAACCCTTAAAATATAAATTTATTTGTTGGTATTTTGTTGTTTCTCATCTCACTCTGTCTTCTCTCTATCTCTCTATCTCCTTCTTTTTATTTCTCCCTCTATAGGAAATGGCCCATATTCTTGCCCAGAAGCAGCTGCGCTCCATCATCCTCAGTGTAAGTCTATACATGCCTTTCTCCTCTTTACCTCTCCAGTGTATTCCTCTGTCTCTGTGTTTCCTTCTCTGTCTGCTGTCTTTTATCTCTCTTTATCTCTGTTCGGGTTTATGGCTCTGCGAAAGTGTGATATCAGAAAGGAAAATGACACCTGTCACTTCTACCTCTATCTCACGTCTCTGGTTCATATCTACTGTACTGTTCCCTTTTCTCTCTTTCATCCTCTCCCATGTGTTAAATCTCCTTTCTCCCTCTCCTGTTCCCTCATCTGACTTATGCTCTCTAATCCTCGTGATTCACTCCCAAATCCTCTTATTCTCCTTTGTTATCTCATACTGTCTTTCTCCAAAATGTGTCATCTCTGTGACCCCAAAACCCGTCCTCTCACCTTTGCTTCCTCTTTGCACATCGAACACCCCTCTTCTACCTCCCCCTCCCTTCTTTTCATATTCTGTTTGTCCTCCACGCCGTGTAGAACGTGATCCGGAGCCCCACACCCATCAACGATGAGATGGCCCACCAGCTGTACGTCCTGCAGGTGCTCACCTTCAACCTGCTGGAGGACCGCATGATGACCAAGATGGATCCCCAGGACCAGGTGGGGGACTGTAAATGATGCGGGCAGGAATGGGTGACAAATGGAGCAATAGTTGGATAAAGGGATAGGCAAATGGGGAAATGCCAGAAAGGGAAAGGAGTTGACATCATTGTCTTCAAAGCAATTTAAAACAATCAATAAACACAGATTTGGTAAAGTCACTAGTTGACTTGTAGTATTTTATTTTACAGACATGTCTTAAAGGAAATGACAGAGAAAGCTATTCAGATCTACTTAATTGGCAATCAAGGACTCAACATCAGGAAGTTATATGGTGTGTAACAACTTAAAGAATAAGGATGGTTATATTCTATATTTCTGTTGTCAACAAATCTAAAACCAACCAATAAACATTTTGTGCTTTTGTGAGAATCTTTGATCGTAAAATGGTCGATGTGGGATTGACTCAAAATAAACTACAGTTTTCATGTTCATCAAAACACTTGTTATTAGAATTAATTCTTTGTTGGTTTTGGTGTTTTTTTTGGGATTTATTGACTGTAAGAAAAAAATATAATACCACCAAACTTGTCTTTTAAAATGAAACATGAGCATAAACACAACAGTCGGCAGTCAGAACATGCCTTACTAACTGTGTCCTACATTGCACAAGAAACTCAACAAAACCTTTTCAGGAAAAAAGAGGCAGTTTCGGCGTGATCCGGCTGATTTAAATAAAGACACTGTTTCCAGTGGAGACACATGGCTGTTGGCCAGATTGCCTTGGGCACTGCAAGACCCCACACAGCGGAGATGAGGCTGAAACATTTTTTTAATTATAAACTGGTGAAAGTAAGAAAAGACAGATGGACTTATAAGCAGCACTTAAATATTCTTCTCTGTATTTGCAGGCTCAGAGGGACATCATCTTCGAGCTGCGGAGAATTGCCTTCGACGTGGAATGTGACCCCAACAACAGTGGCAGCATCGAGAAACGCAAGTCCATGTACACCCGCGACTACAAGAAGCTCGGCTTCATTGTAAGTCTGGCTTGCGCTTCCAAAGGTCTCATGACTTCATTCTCTGATGACCTTCTTTGGCTACTTCATGCGCACGCACGCAAAACTGAGATCTGAGACCTGAGAAGTAAAACACGAGCCAGTCTGCAGATGGGACGCTGTTAATTGGGTGATACTGTTCCTAACTTCAAAATCTGCAGATTAAAGCGTTTCTTTCTGTCTAGACATGTCCAGAGAAATTGGTTTTGTACAGTAGTAGAAGTATTCAGATCCTATACATAGCCTAAATAAAAGTACTAATACAACAATTAAAAAATACTACTAGTAAAAACGTTAGAAGCAGTAAAGTTTTCAGCGCAATATACTTGAAGGTTAAGAAGTAAAGGTTCTGCAGAATAATGGCCCATGTTACTGATTACTTTTCACCACAGGTTTGCGTGTGTGTCTCTGTGTTTGTTTATTTATTTATTTATTATTTACCCTAGTTCTCCTCTGTAGGCTTTTTAATCTTCTCTCACTCTCTCTCCTTAAAATATGTTATGTTTACTACTTTCTTTCTCATCTCCCTATCTTCAAGCATGCATGTTGTATTGTGCGTGCGTGCGACTTCGGGTTGTATGCAGTGGTCTAACTATAGCATAAGAACTTGAACTAAACCCACTGCGACTTGGTGTAAGCCCAGAGCTGTTTGGGGGCTCTTCCCATCTCCCCTCCCACTGCAGTGTGCTCAGTAAAGATAAGGACAATTGGACTGCCTTGTCTCCACTAGTGTGGAGAAAACCCACCCTAAAATCCTTATTCTGGTTCTATACTAGACATCTTGCAGACACACAAACACGTTGTACACACACACACAAGCCCTAATTCTCTAGATAGACCTTATCACTGCTGAGATCATTTGTTTGCCTTCTAATAAACTTCAGGTTCTTTAAGTAGGGATTGTTGCACATGTTGGAATATTTTTCACTTGTCCATATGAGGGTATATTTTGTCCCCACGTTTCTGTTTTAAGCCTATAAGTTTGCTTCCTCTCAGGCAGACTTACAAAACTGATGAGCCAGATCTCCGTCTCCTCTTTCATCCTCCTCTTCCTGTCAAGTTTCTCTTCAACATCCTGTCTCACCTTTTTAAACTCAAGACGGGCTTCGGAGTGATGTGTTTGCATGTGTATCGGTGGATTTAATCATTAGTCGAGTGAATTCTCTGCAATGTCTGGGAGGAATTAAGTATGATGGACTGTGACAGCACAGGCAGCATCTATCTGCATATCTCATACAATATTCAAATGTTATGGGAGGTGGTAATGTAGAGGCTAGAGAAATGTTATTGCAAAGTTTTGGGTTTATTTATTGACATTTTGGGTATTAGTGGCTTTAGGCCAAAGAAAAAATATGTATATACTTTTCTTAAATTTCCTTCTGACCTTAAGCTTAATGTACGTTTTTAGATTGACTCACTGCTGTACCTTCCAGGCAGCCATCAATATTATTAACTTCACTACATTTAAAAAATGAAATTAACTTTACTTTTTTTTTTTAAGATGGCATCACTGTCCAAGTAAAACCGCTAGAAAATCCATGACAGTGAACAATTTGTAGGCATTTTTAAAGTCAGTTAATGTATCTTTGCTTTTTTAAGCAAGGACTGTTTTTTTGAAAAATGACAAACAAAAAGCAAGTGTTGGACACTGTGAAATATTAGATGTCCTGAAGGACCAATTAGAATTTTACTCTGAGCGATGGGATCCTATAAACAATATTAAGCAAAAGTCATTCTTCTGTGCATCAATCAGAATTGAGCAATATTTGAATGTAAATCTGACCACAGTTGTGAGGTTGTGGGGCAGGCCACTGTCACTCAAATGTGATCAAACCACACCCGCACAGTCCTGACAAAGAAGATTAGTAGAGCTTTCTAATGTTAAATTCTTAACAAATAAATTATTTTATTTTCTATACTTTAATTTTGATTGTTGTTTGTTTTGTTAAGAATATTTAATGTTATCATATAAACATTCAAAAGGATAACCACCCGCATGCAACGTAGCTATATTATAACTCGGGATAGAATACCTATTCCAAGAAGATATCAAGCCTCTGCAAGTTTATATTCATACTATAGTGAATTGAATGTGTGTCAAAACACTCGAATCATGCTTTGGAATACTGCAGTTAATGGTGTGTGGTTCTTGAACCTCAAGTTGTACTGTGTGTAACTCCCAGTGTGATTGTCAGACTGTTGCTTTGTGCTGCGAATAATAGCACATTCAGTGGAAAATACCTTGAAGAATAAAGGTTAAAAAATAAAATAAAAAAAGATTTAGCTGAATGTGTCTCACCCTCCTCCTCCTCCTCTGTCCCTCAGAACCATGTGAATCCAGCTGTGGATTTCACCCAGATTCCTCCAGGCATGCTGGCTCTGGATAACATGTTGTATTTTGCCAGACACCACCAGGACGCCTACATCAGGGTGAGCACGCACGTACACTTTCGTATGCGGATCTATCCCATGTAGACACACTAGCACACGCACTGCTCAGCGATTTCTGTGTTGCTATATTTTTCCATTTCAACTCGGCTGACCAGTTTCTACCAAAGCTTCTTCCCTCCAGCTCTTTCACTTGTTTGTAGTTCCTGGCTCGTTCCCAAATTTTCTTTCAGCTAAGACTCAATTTCATGAAGTTGCATCGCCCAGACCATTCGATTCCTTTCAGTGTCAGTCACTGAGCAACGGAGTAATTACTATTATTTTTACATGACCGTCAACATGATTTTATACTCCTGTGCAATATGCTCATATGATGTAGTATAACTATAGTGCTTGTCTGTCACTAGTTTTGGTGAATAATGTGTGTGAGTTTCCACTTGCTAATTCAGATTAGTTTGAACCATTTTATGGCAGCTGTCCAGCACTCTATTGTAATTAAACTTCTGGGTGTTTTCTATCAACTGTACACATGCAGCAGTTTAATCACCACACCTGCAAATCTGTGTGTGTGTGTGTGTGTGTGTGTACCCTCATAATGTTAGCGCGTACTCCCATAGTCTCTGGACTTGAATACAAGAAAAGAGATAGTAGTGCCTTTAGTAGTGCCGTCTCAGCCCTTATCAGTCCAACAGGGGGGAACGACAGCCTCCAAATCCCCAAATTAAACTGTCACCAGCTAAAATGATTGGGACCTTGATGGCCTCATTTGTGACGCATTGCCACCATTCACATAATTACAGTGAATATTTCTGGTGTTGAGATTTTCCGGCTTCCAAGCAGAGAGTTAAAGAGGGTGAAATAATGACTAAATAGTTTCAACCATAATGAAAATGTTTATGGGACAATGATCTTCAGTGTACCAAGTCAGCCACTATAAATCAATGCAAATATATTTTACATATACTTAAAAACACAAAGCTGTCTAAGATTGCATACCTCTGCCAAGGCCCTAAAATACTCTAAATGAGTTATTTTATTATAAAATGATTGACATCTTAAAGCTGCTATCTGTAGGATTTGAACAGCACGGTGCCATATCACATAAATATTCTTCACATAGAGACTTTAATCTGCATCAGGATCCAGATCTACATGTTAGGAAGGGAAAGTACTGTTGGAGCTCACTGGTAACACTGAGTCATAGCAATTTAAAATCCTATTGTTTCTGGATTAATTAAGAGTTTTTTCATTCACAGGCCCACATCTGTTATTGTATTCAGAGAGTAAACACACCAACACACATGTCATCCAATATTTGACCATGTTTTACCTCTGAGGGGTTCCTGATATTTCTTTTCTGCCTTGTTTGATCTGTGTTTCTAGATCGTCCTGGAGAACAGCAGTCGAGAAGACAAGCACGAGTGTCCGTTTGGCCGCAGCAGCATCGAGCTTACCAAGATGCTCTGTGAGATTCTGAAAGTGGGCGAGCTTCGTAAGTCTACATCAGCAAGCAGACACACTTCCACTCTCACTGTACTGTTGCCGGTAGTTCTTTTTTATCTCACTTCTTTTTGTTGCTCACAATGAGCACACAGACATTAGAAGAAGTAGCTAAGGGACTGCTTTACCCACGGAGATGCATGTACTTATGTGCACAAAAATACAAACCTCCGTACAAACATACTCACAAATACACACATTCCCTCCCTGTGAGGATGAATGCAGCCATTATGCTCCGTAATTGTGCCACCAGGAGTTCATTATTTAGTGATGCACCTCGCCCCCATTCAGCCTAATATATCGCCTTTGGGAGGCACACTGCACAGAGAAAGAGAAGCTGTGCCCACGTCCGCTCCAAATTGATGTGCCCTTTTCATTTGTCTTTACTTGTTTAAATGGGCGAGTTGGTCTCAGTTCCGCTCCAGACTGACCCCTGCTGCTCCCTGTAGGGAGGGAGACGGCCTTCTTAGCTCAGTTTTAAACTGATGTGCCCTTTTCATCGGCTCATTTTTTTCATGGAGGATTTAGACTAGGCTGCATTGCAGAGTTCTTCACTATGGTCTGCAAATTGCAGCAGGGGACATTAGACTTTAGTCCATGAAAGAATAGTGTCCACTCTTGTATCTGTGCACTTTTATATGTCATCCAAATTCTCTCATCTGTCCTTAACATTGCTGATAAAAGTGCCAGGATAGGTTTCAATTCAAGATAAGAAGGTGCAGCAATATTTGAATATTTCTAAGCATATTGTAATTTTCCTGTCCTTCTTTTAATATGCTCGTATCTCTGCCAGACTGATGTAATGCAAAACGTCTCCACCTTCCTCATCAAAACTCTGAGCACATATGGTTTAGATATTTAATTTGTACTTTTTTCTACAAATGTAGTTACCCTACAGGTGTGCCCTGGGGAGACGGGGTGGGTGAGGAGAGGGTTTTAATCCATCTGAGGAGACATGTCATTTCACCTGCGGTGCTATGTGACATATAAACACACATACTTAACTTTTAGTTTTCCTTATTTCAGTGATCTTTTGGCTCTTTCTACCTAATTCTGTGTGTTTCTGTGCATCTACTTGTGCCTGTGATGTTTATTTTCTGTGATGAGTGTCTCAGGGCTTTATTTTTATTTAGAGTGTCTCATTAGTTTTATCCAAATGTGCTCCACTGCACATGCCCTTTTGATCTTCTCTCTTAGTGGACCAAAATTGCTTCCCTTTAGTCTCACTTAGAAATATCGCAGTGACCTCTTTCATATCCTAATGCAGATTAAGCAACCACACTTGTCCCAAAATGGGGAAACATCTTTATCGCTAAGGCATTTAGTCGAAGGCTTATGCAATAGAGCTAAATCCCTAGGATGAATGCCAGGCCATCATTATGAATAAGACTTTGTTTTTGAGAGACTTTCTTGTTCAAATAAATAGAGCTGGGCCGAGTGCAGGATTTCACATAAGTTATTTAAAAGATATGAACAGAATATGCAACCCGACCTACAAATTCTGCCCCAACATACTGAAATCTTCCTGGTTTGCATGATAAAATGTCCAAAATCTTTTTCCCTCAGCAAATAGCATTTTATTATTTTTTAATAATAATGAGATGGAGATTGTGTAGTGTTATGATACTAACACTTCCCTGCAATAGTGAATTTTTGGAGTTGACCCATAGCCGTGACCTTGACTTGTAGTTCTGGGCCTTTCTATTCCCAGTCGCTGTATATTGTCCTCTTTGCTGAGGCTGTTCGCCAAGGAGACTGAACCTACCATTAATATTTATTTTGTGTGTGTGCGCGTGTGTGTGTGTGCGCGTGCGTGCGCAAATGTAAAATTGGGGGACAGATAAGAATTGGTAGAATGAATCTACAGCGAATGACTTGTCTGTATGAGATGCTGTCTGCTGCCATAATAACAGCACACACACCTGCTTTAAGACATGACAGGATTAGCATATACAGAAGTAGGTCATCTACAGGCACACGGTTAAAAGTTACATGTAAAGGGAATAAAACAAATCCCTTGCAGGAAATCACTGGGGACACGAGAGGAAAGACGACATTTTGATATATTTATATTTACTGCGTCCCAAATCCTAATGTTCCCATCTGTCTTTGTCACAACGTCCAGTAAATATTTGCACTCACAAAGCATTATATGTACTGTCTCGTCCTTATGTGTGGAAGCCAGTTTGTCCCAGAGTAGTGATAAGCTGCACTGCATCTTCTCTTGCAGAGAGCTAAGTGCATTTTCACACACACCCCATTAGCCCCGCGTATATTAACATGCACTAATGAATGTATGAGTAGGATGAATGTAACATGGCATGGGCCAGGCAGGTGTTGTAAATTCTTGGTGAGTAGGTCATTAGAAAGCGTGCGTGTGTGTGCGTGCGCGTGCGCTGTCCTCGCTCGGTTGACCTTTCAACAACGACGCGATGAAATACCTGACACTAACGAGGATGTTGGAGGGTGTGTGTCTGTGTATCGTTTGTATCAGTTCTGATGTGGTATTTGAGTCAGAATAATATTAGAAACTGTGGTGCGTTATAAAGTGAAGTGTAACAGTGACATTTCAGGCTTTTTTTTTTGTAAAGATATCCACTGTGCCTGGACAATGTAGCCCAATGATTTTGGTGATCCCCTTCTCCTCTACTACCACCACGAGGTTGACTTTAGCCTTTTGACAGCAGCCATTTTCTAGTCATAGACGAAAAGGTCTTGGCAATAAGGGTGGCTCTGTTCTGTTCACGTGTCTGAGTATAAAAGTGCGACACTGAGCCAGCATGCTCAGCTAAATGAAATTCATTCGTCAATCATTTTATATAACGACTCCTATGTTTTTCCTACTGTGACATGTCAAATGCCATCATCCAGTCAAAATGGCAATTTGTCCAATACTTCAGTTTATGACCAAATGCCTGCAAAACTGCTGACATTGCCATTCGCCTCGGCTGTACTTAGTGTTAAATGCTAATTGGGAAATGTTTGCATGTTTGCATGCTAGCATGCCGTCAAGGTAGCGGCACCCTTTAAATGTTTAATAATGACGAGCAAAACTGTGACGCAAAGCTCCTGGTGGACACTGAAAGCTTCATTAAAGCAAACCAGAACACAGGCGCTCTGTATTTCTCCATGAAAAAAATCATGGTTGTCTTTCTACAAAAGCAGCCCAAACCCCTGGTAAGGAAAATTAATTTCATTTCAGTTTTTTTTAAATTCTCTCCTTTTCTTCTCCACATCCCTTTGTGGATAAAAGCAGAAGAAAGACACAGCGGATTAATGGTGACTGTATTGATGTCTAAGTGGCTCATTTGCTCTCTGTCCGTGTGAAATGCAAGTATGGCTCTGGCAGAGACCAAACACTGTCTTCTTGTTTTCTCATGGGGATGAAACACAGAGGGATTCTGGATTTGTCGGTAGCTTTTGAAGTTGCCTTTCTTCCCTGCTCGCCTCTTCAAGCTCTCTCTCTCTCGTTTAATTTTTCTTACTCTCCGTGCTCTTTCTTTCAGGCGCCCCCTTTTTTTCCCTCTCTGTGGGTCTAAAGAACATCTGTCCCTCTCAGACTTGTAATCCTTTCTCATGCTTTCATGCTCTGGCTTTCTCTTTTTCTATCCCATGAATTTTGACAAAAATTGACACCAATACACAAGCAAGTAGCATCTTACTATTTTTTTTTAATAAATAACAGCGAAGCCACTCGAGAATCTAGCATGACAGTTGCCTCAGTGCTCTTCCAGACCAACGGATTACACTTTTCCATTTAATGCTATCATCATGTGTTGACATTTTCCCTTTTGGCTGTTGTTGAGACATGTCATTTCTATGCAGATGTGGTCTGGAGAAAGGAGGTACGGGAGCTTGTTTTGTTGAATCCGCTGTCAATGCTGCCGGATTCTACATAATTCATAACACCATCCAGGTGTCACTCTCTCCGTGTCCCCTCTCTCTCTCACCTTCTTCCATTAATTCATACCCTTTCTCTTTCTCTCGCTCTCACTCTTGCATTTGTTGTTGCCGTGCCTCAGATCCTAAAAGATTAATTGTCCCACCATGTTTCTGCTGCAACACAGGGCTTAATGGAATCTGCGTAGGTGAGGCGCCAAGTCAGAATCCTGTGTTTAAGCGGGCCCATGCAATATTTATGAAGTTATTTAGAAAAGGGCCAGGCATCGTGAGTAATGGCTCTACTTGGTGATTCACAGTGTGGCATGTTGTTGCTGAGATGGAGAGCTGGGTGGTGAGCAATGGCAGGTCTGGGCATGGACACACACATGCTAACAGACGCATTCAAAAAAAGAGACCTGTGCACGCACACACACACACACACACACACGCACACACACACAGGCACACACACAGGCAAATCTGGGCAGGCACCGGACTAACAGTCACATGATGTCTTCATATTTGTGTCTTCCATCAGAGAGCCATCAGCCAAGGTCAGAAAAAAGGGCCAAGTTTAGCACCACAGACGATGAACACAGTACAATACATCATGTGAAATATTTGGATAGATTTTCTATTTAATAAAAAATAATAATAATTTGAACCTTGCATCAGAAGAGACATAATTGTATAATCAGAACTAAGAATAAAGCATTTTGATTGAGGTGCTGTATATAGTATGTATACGCATCAATTTGCCAGTGTTAAAAAGCTGATGTTTTTGTGTAATTATTATAATCAAAATATATACTGACATAATTGCATAACATCTTCTTAAAATATAACTTCTTAAAACAACTCAAAAAGAGTCAAAAAGAGGATGTAGCGATTGTCCAATTCCTTTTCAGTTTGTTTGTTTTCTATTTGGCTTTTGACAATAGCAAACAAAGCCCCTTCATGCGTCCCATCACCTGCTTTCTAAAAGCAAATATGCAGGTAACTAAGTGTAGGAAGAACACTCCAATAATATTGTATGAAGTGAGCCAACAGCCCATTTCGGGTTGCTAGTAATACTGTCCAAGAGCAGGTGTTGTTTGTTGGCACTGTGTGTGTGTGTGTGTGTGTGTGTGTGTGTGTGTGTGTGTGTGTGT
>CALSBV010012213.1:7891545-7905464 GCA_943590825.1 Bovichtus diacanthus
GTGTGTGTGTGTGTGTGTGTGTGTGTGTGTGTGTGTGTGTGTGTGTGGTGTGTGGTGTGTGGTGTGTGTGTGTGTGTGTGTGTGTTGTGTACCTGGGTGGCTGGAGCATGGGTGTCTACAGTATTTTCAAACCCAGCAGGGGATTCAGATTCATCCAAACTCATTAGCTGGACAACTCCCACTGTAATGACATTCCTAAGTTGCCCACTGTGCTGTGATAAAAACAACAACACAAACTCATTTACACACACACCCACATGGGAGAAATGGCACAGTGTGAGATTGAAACGCTGCGATGTGTTTGGACTGGCCCATAGTGTGTCACCGAGATACAGTTTTATCACACACATATGCTGACATGTACTGTCCGCACTCAGTCACGGTCAAAATGAAATGTCATGTTTGGCCGTGCAGTCATACGTTGAGGTTGAAGAGTAAATGGCAAACGAAAACTAAAAAGACATAATATAAGAATTTAAATACAAAATTAATATAATCAATATGTAATATAAATACTACTAATAATAATACAAACTGAATAATAGTCAACATTAAAATTCAGGGGAGATAATTAGCCTAATTTCTTTTTGATGGGGGGCGGTAAGGGACCTGGATAATGGACAGGGGGGCGCTGGCCCAAAAAAGGTTGAGAACCACTGATCTAAATGGTTAAAAAAAATTAAATGAGGTCTGTAAATTTAAACTTTAGCACTAATTTAATCAGCCTTTCTTAAAAGCTGAGATACACAAATATTTTTAAAACTGCATGTCTTATACATTTTTGGCACATACTGTAGGCACACACTTTAAACGTAATGAGAGTTGGAGATGCTTTAAAACTAACAAAGTAATATTTTTATATGTTAAGATAAGCTGTTCTCATTAAGTAGATGTTTGCCGGTAAAGGCTCTTTAACGTGCGATCAAACACGTGACTCTCTACAAGGTTGCTCATGAGAGGTGAGATATGGAAGTGCAGTACAAGTGAAGTCAGCCAAATAGTGGTGAAAATAGGATTGTGTGGATGCTAATGAGCAGGTTACTGCGGAGAAGTAGATTATTCTGCTTCTTTTTTTTTTGTTGAGACATTTAGATTTTTTTTTTACGCCATGAAAACTTGCAACTCTGCATAATAACAAAAAAAGAAAACACTCTAAAAACATCCACCTTTCAAGCCTTTCGGAGGTTAGTGTTTCAAATTTAATAGACTTCGAATAGAGTATCTATTTAAGAGGATTAATTACATTTCTGACCCACTGAACTTGCTTTGGGCAAAATATGAACAAGCATATGACTAACTAAGCGTTTGCTCAATAAATCTTGTCTTCATTTTCCGTATTTGTTTTTAAATCACTTCTTAACAGTTTTATGAAAAACGAAGGAGATGCTGAATTATAGTGCATCATTTATCTTTTATGATATGTTTGTGTCCCGTTTAATTATAATTTTCAGTGAGCTCCCTCTGTAAGCAGTTGCTTCCACTAACGAAGTATCAGTGGGATGAGAATTTATGTCCGACATAAAACATTAGTATTCTATTGATCGCATTAGATATGACTTGTTAAGTCTCAAGGTTTTAGCTTCTTATCCGTCCCGTAGGTCTCTTTCCATGATTCATGAGTAAAGTGGATGATGGCGAGGGGAGGAAAGGCCAAGCGCAGAATTCCAAGTATCCCTCAAGTCGTGACACGAGTCTCTTTTTTCTTTTTCTTTTTTGCAGTCAGCAACCACTTGACACAGTTGTCGGTTGCAGCCTTGCGTTAAAAGAGGGGAGCCTTCTTCAGGGTTTTCCACTTCATAGCCTCAGGCATACTCCAGCAAAATATTTTTAAATTGGAGTGCACAAATAACAACACCCTTGACAGATGGGTGCTTGAGAATCTCAAGTTTTTGAGGATCCCTGGAATTTATCAGACACTCCTGTCCCTTGTCAGCTCTCAGCAACCCATGGCGAATTGAAATGGTGCGTTGGATGAAGCATCACCCAGCCTATGGCAGCGCTGCCGTACTCTGAGCTCTTTAGCTGTAATTTACCATCAATCTCTCGTCCACTTGTCTCCTTCAAACTTCATTTTTTCAGAAACTGTACACAGTGCTCGCAACAAAGCGAAGCTGTTTTCCCGAAAGGCCCCTTACTAGCAGACCTTGTCAAAGGTGAAATCAGACAAAACACTAGCCTTTCATTACACACACACACACACACACACACACACACACACACACACACACACAAACACTAATTGAGTCCTTGCTGAGAAAGCTGATCTTGGAATAGGAAACGGTTGTTTAGGAAAATTCCTTTTTATATAGTTTACAATTATATTTTTATGTAATTCAAGCATTTTTAATAAACTTTTCCAACATATAAAGACTTAAATCCAACACAAAAGAACATCTTACAGAAAATCACTGAAGAACAGATACAGGACAGAACAAATTTGAGCCCACAAACCTATAAAAATCTACTTAATGTGAATGTTGTTATGCAAATTACAAAGTGAGTCCAAACGTTTCCAAACAGTTGCTGTATTATGATCTCTGAGTGTAATTTTTGAGGGGTTACGATAATACATGTATATCATTTTCCCACTTTATCTCTAGTTTTAGAAGTATAATTATTATTTATGCACATACACAGGCTGTGTTTGTGTGCTTTCATGTGCGTGCGATTGTGTGCATGCGCACATATGTGTATGTAAGCTAGAGACTTTTCTGTTGTTTTGTTATGATTTAAACAATTCTGGTTTTTGCATTTGGGCAAACTCAGACAGATATTTGTGTTTGTTTGCGTGAACGTGACTCCCACCCCTGATTTGAGATTTCCCTTCACAAGAGTCTTGGCATGATGTGCATATTATGTAGCTCCAATACCTGATGTATTGAGATACGATAGATATGAGTTGTTTTAAGTGTTTTTAATAAATTCAACGTGGTAACGCTCTCACTAGATGCAGGTGCAAAAGTCTTGTTGTATTTGAGAAAACATGAGTCTGTGAAAGCAGATGTCCTGCTAAATTTGTTGGATTCTTGTCTCGGTCCAGAGCGCTGATGGATTCGCTGCATGCCTCTCTCAGTCTGATTTTCTCTTCTCTCCATCTGCTGTTCTGCTATCCCTCCCCCTCTGTCCTCTAATGCATCTTGACCATTGTTGGGGACCGCATGCTAAAATGGTTTAGTTATGTAATTAGGAAACAGAGGGAACAAGGCTTTGACTTTTCCCTGTTTTCATCCTTATCTAATCAAGGTCCTCCATATGCTTATTTTCCTTACTGAAATGTAATACTTGGTTTAAATAAAAAACAAATTCAATACTGTGGACAAATAGTAGTTTATTTGTACAGCATTATATTATCTTGCATTTCAACTTGATCCAGTGGCCTCATTCTCCTGACTTCAGTATCTAATGAGCATTAATTTCAGAGTAGAGATACTCAACATTTTATTATAAAACTGATGTATAATTTTACAGATTCCAAACTCAAAAACCAAGAGACATTACATTTTAAGGTGACATATTTGGCCCCAAATCTGCTGTAACGGGGTTAGCAGGATGTAAATTAGCTTGTGAATTTATTAGTTTCGCTGCTAAACTCAAGTACTAATTATAGTTGTGGTTCTCGCATTGCTAGCCAATTTGAAAACTTTTTGGATGAGCGAGCATCTGTGTGAGTCATCTCTTTGTGTTGAACCAATGGATATACAAAATGTATTAAGAGAACTAGATATCCGTATTCCAAGATGGTGCCCTATTTATTTCACTAAAAGTTTCTCTCCAAACAGGCGTGAAGTTTTTCAGGATTCCTTGTTTGTTAGCCCAAAACACATGCAGATTGTTTCCCTTGTTGACTCGAGTGTTTTTAACACACAACAACATTTTTTTCCCCCTTCTTTTGCAGTGATTGAGCATGGAAATAAAATTTCTTGGCCCGAGAGCATCCTGCAATTTTAATTGTAGCTATTATGACAAAATTGCTGTAAAACTCCGTGTTGCTCCTGGGGAAATGATAAAGTGTAGGATGATCTTACCTCGATCTTTTCCCAACTAGAGCAGCACAGTCAGTGAAAATGACAGCAAATAGATTGGTTTGCTTTGATAAATGGCTTTATTATGTTTTTTTTTTAACCTGGCACAAGCCTTACTGTATATGCATTACCACTATCTGTGGTGTTGATTGCTGCAGCAGGAGAACTACACAGCCGGCGAAGTCATCTCGCTGTGGTTTGCATCTCTGTGTACCTGCTGCCTCGGCATCCTGCACACATGCAAACAGTGAGTGGACCGGAAAGATAGTGTCAACGCTGCTCACTGGACACGCGCACACACACACACACACACACACACACACACACACACTCCCCTTGTCACAGTTGGACATCAGAGCATGCTGGTATTGTAATTAGAGTGAGGATGACACTTTTTGCTGTTTATTCATCATGTTGCAAAGCTGCAAGGTGACTCTGCTGGTCGTTTCGCTTACTTTGAGCACACTCATGGACACAAATACACACAAACAATTGACAAAAGACCTTGACAGATGTCAGGGTGGCATTCAGCCTCTCTCTCTCCCTTTCTCTCTCCATCTCCTCTCTCCCTCTCCCTGTAAACACATGCACACAAACAGACGCACACTTTCAACAGACATGCTGAGTCACCTCTCTCTTCTCTAGGACTCATCTGGTGGCCAGTTGAGTAATTAGTTCTCAGTTGACGTCACAGAGCCCTCGCGTTGAATGGACTTTGATCAGGCAACAGGCAACAGCTGTCCCACACTCGGTCACGCTTGCACTCACATGCACATAATCCAAGTCACCTCAGGGAGATGACCGTGACCCCTGACCTCAGCCCAGCCACACATATCGCAGGAGATTGATGGAACCGACTTGAAACCGACTTGAATCCATTCAACTAATTTAGAAGTAGCTATACAATGTTTGTTTGTACCTGACTTCACTTGTCAATGAACCGTCTAGGAGTGAGGTTAATCGTGAACATTAATTCCACTAACATTGTGTGACTGCAGCATTAGCGTGGACACAAGATTCTGGCTCTGCACCAGAAACATCGTCCCTGTTGTGTGCAAATCTTTTTTAATTCTGATGGGTTTTTTTACTTAACTGAAAGTTGATAACTCAAATCCCTGTCTTCCGAACAGGTTTCGTGACCCTTGAGCTAATTAAATTAGTAATTCTGAGCACTTAGTTTGCCCAAGAGAGGCCTGGCAATAGGATAGCAATGTGAGTGGGGAAGAATAGTCTATTAGTCAAAAATAACTGAAAGGACTTTCAGATTTCATCCTGCTAAAGCATCCTCAAGCAACACATACTCCCTCAAGTTGTGTAGTAGTTCTTGCACTATGTCCAAGTAGAGGGAAAAATAGTCATTTCTGATATAAATTAAGTATCACAACAAAGGCAAACAGTTGTAATACTAAATCGGATCTATTTGTCATTATTTTGTAGTGACATATGGTCACAAAGTAGTGCACTGTAACCATAAAATGATGACTGATGATCCACACGGGCATATGGTCCGGCATAACCTAAACTGGTCATCCCAGTGTCCTGTTACCTACTTTATGGGTGGTACAGGCACTGAACATCTGGCTGTGCAGATGGATGCAAAGCAAACGGGACAAAGAAAACCCATTACAGGCCATTTTCCATCCATCTGAACAGTCTGCTATGGACCAATATGCTTGGCCGAAAAGAGAGTTCATCTGCACCCAGCTGCGTGTGTGTGTGACTGTGTGTGTGTGTGTGTGTGGTACTGTGTGTGTGCCTGTGTGACTCATCCATCGAGAAGTGTCAGACTCCTCAGGCACTTGATGTGTCCAGTCGCCCACCCCATCTCTATGACCATGTAGCCTGCCTGTGGGAGAGAAGGCTGTTCTTCAGTAGAAAGGAAGGAAGGTAGAGAACTTTTACATAACCAGTTTCAACTAATTAAGACTCCAGTTTTAGAAGTGCATAGCCTCAGGTTTCTTACCTGTTTTAGGGGCGTGGGTCATGGCACAATGCAGTTTTCATTATCTATTTATTTTTCGCATTGAGAGAGTATTTAAAGTAACGGCGGCCTTGGAAGAATGCCAATAGAAATTTCTGGTAGAATACAGCTAAACTCATAAGGAAGGAATACGTTGCTGCACTGCTCTCTTTGTTCACCTGCAATCAGTGACTGCACAGAAAAACCTACTTTACACTGTGTCTGAATTCACTTTCTGATTCACTCATTCACTTCAATCACTAGTTTACTTAAAGTGAGCAGTACATTCAGATTTGGGACACTGACGGGTGTAGTGTAAGGCACTTTCGTCCTGACCCTGTGTTAGGTTCATTCATGTGTATGTACAGGGCAGTAATGGTATGTAATGAAAAGAAATGGATACAGTGGCGTCACTGCTGAAGACAGAATATGAAACAGTAGATCTTCAGGTGAAAGATCTCTTAAGTATTCTGAATATATGTATATATCTTTATCTACTTATATAAAGACATTGTTATGAGATTGCTTCGCTCATCAATAGTACTTAATGTGTCATGACTTTCATACTACATACTTCATACATAACTGCAGTTAGACCCAGATTAAGGTTGTGTGTTGCCTAAGGATTGGGGGCAAGAGTAGCGAGGAGCTCCATGTTTCTTTTTTTCTTCGGTACAGCCAATGCAGCTACTCCATTAAGCCCCATCAGTCAATGTGATGGGTGCTGCAGTTTTTCCATTGTATAGCAAAGGTTTTTATTTCATCATTGTGTCAGTCACAATAATGCTGAAGCATCACTTTGGAGAAAAAAAACAAGGCCGATTTTAAGACTAGTAAGGCAATAGTTACCTAATCACAGTGAAACATGACTTTGCACTCGCACAGTGCCTTCTCTGTTCAGGTGGATAATTTTGAGTGCATTTGTGCAGTGGGGAAAATGATTCAGACGTGACATTTCAGCTAGCTGGAAAGCAGCTGAGAAAGGAAGTAGTGAATTCTTGATTCCCCCCCTCCCCTCCATGTGGACTATTCTTCTGCAAAAACTATACTTTCAAATAGCTGGTAATTCTTAAAGGTTCAATGAAATATAGTACAGTCTGTAAGTATTGGGAAAGTAATGTTTCCCTCTTGTTAAATTTCTGACTTTTTGCTCTAATTTGCAAGTGTTTGCAATGAACCATTGAAAGTGTAGCCCTTTTTTATACATACCCCCAAGAGTAAAAATGTTATGTCTATGAGTCATTATAAATCTGGTCTGATCTTCTAGACTATGTTTTTCCCAGAGAGATACAAGTAATACACCATCATACTGTTGCGTTTTCATCTCAGGAGTTTGCCAAAATGCAGAGCACCTGTGAAATTTCCCCTTTTATAAATGATTTCCTCAGCATGGATGGATTATGTTTGTTTGATAAAATATTCAGCGATTTCACATTCTGTAACCATTTGGGTAAGTTTGTAATAAGAGTATTACAATGCTTAACACTGTTTGGGAACTATTTTTTAGCATCAACCCACTAAAATGTAGGTTTTTTTTGCCTCATCGCTGTGCTGCTTCAGGTCATGCTGAGCCCTGCGAGAAGCAATAAAACTGTCTGCGACTCAGCATGCATTGCAAAACCTGAGGATGGAGAAATTTCTGCAGAGCCACATGAGACTGCTTACTGTCTGTATCCCCCAAATAAGCCTTGACATGTAATTCCCCTCACCTTGCCACCTCAGGGCTCTGTTGGTCCTATCAATAAACAGCCCATTTAGCTCAGAGGTCACTCCAAACCTCAACCTTCCCAACGACTTTTACCAGTCTGCCGAAAGGGTATTTGACTTCTTTTTTTTAAATTCACCCTTTCTTTTTCATCTGTTCTTGTTTGTTTTTTTGTTTTTGTTTCTCCTGCCCCCAAGGTCAATGTACTGTTGACTAAGCAGCCAGTCAGCATCTGTTTTGGCTCACCTCCATTAGTTTCCTGATTGACTACCGGCACCACTGGTAGCACACACACCCCCCCCCCCCCCCCCCCCACATTTCTCCACCTCGCCCTCCCCTTAATCTCACCATCCATCGCTCCAAATCAAGGCTCAAGTCGCTGTGCCCGTGGCCTGCGGGCATCACTCATTATACTGTGAAGTTTCAATTTCTGCCTGACCCCTTCCATCCAATTTCATGGCTGCTTGTGGTGGGCCAGTGCCCCTGCTGCTCTGAAACTCTTTAAATGAACCAACCCTCTCGTCTCAGCAAGAGGACGAGAGGGAGACAAATTTAGTTCAAATGAATGTCAAGCCTTGTTATTCTACCTCTTGGTTAATATGATTTGGGCACTCAAGAGCCCTGGCTTTGCCTCTTTCCTCTCATTCTTATTTCAAACACACTATTACACCAATAGTGGGGATTTGAAACGCTTCTGTTCACTGCTAATAAAGAAAATAAACCACCTCTGGCTTTGGAAAATGAAAAATCTCAACTTAATCCAGTTGAAATAGTCTTTGCTGGTCTAAATTTGCCTCCAAGGGGTATTTTTGTGTTTGAAGTTGATGAGGAGTTACATTTTCAATAACGCACAGCCTTGCTTCGTTGGAGAACTGTATCTCATTCTCGGTGGCTGTTTTTTAAATAACTATACAAACTAAAACTAAACTATAAACACGTCAACTTCATGCCATGTCTGTAATGCAGTATCCGATTATCTCTCGTTAGCAGTCCGTCACATCTGGTATTACTCTATATCATTGAAGCCAACGTGTCAGAATCATCACGTATGATCATTAAACATTTGTCACTTATTGCTGAACTTTTCAGCAGCAGTTATTTGATGATTTCATCTGTAACATTTTGGAGCTAAGTGATGTTTACCTGCGGTAGCGGTGTGTGCGGGCCGCTTGGCCCTGTTGTGCATTAGTCAGGTGTTCAGGTCCCGGAGAGGGGCTACATTCCTTCAGGCCCAATTGCATATTTATAGATTTAAACTCACCATATGGCACGGGTCGCTCAACGGAGGAGAGCGGTCAAATGTAAATGATCCCTTTGCTGGCTGTTCTTTTATCTATGTGGTCATTTAGTGGATGTGAGCCGGGTTCAGGCTTTTTGGGATTCAATTTATTGAATAAAAAAAATCCAGATCAGGTGCGTCACTGAATGAGTGGCATGTGTGCTTAATGTATACCACTCTCATGTTTCACTGTCCTATTATATATCATAGATCAACATTAAGTACCCCTAGAAATAAAACACAGTAATTAGCTTAAAGGTTCAGTGTGTAATTCTGAGCCACCTGCTCCAAAGAACAAGGGGGCAGTATTTCTCCTCTAAACTGGGTCCATACAAACTCTAATGTTCATATTTTAGTTGTAGTAGTTTGGCATATTTATTGTATTCTATTGTATTCTTTATATTGTGTATTGTATTCTATAGCTATATACATCTCTCTTCTTGTCTAGTGTTTATAGATTTACTGTGTATTGCATTTACTCCTGTGTAATGTCTGTCACTCAGTCAGTGGGCAAGAATACGCAAAATTCAACCAAACTGCTGAAACTCTGAGAGCCAAAAAACACTGCTTTCTTATAATCTTCACGTTGGGCTTCTCCATCTGTGTTTACTGGGGCACTGATGTTAATCGGGGGCTTTAGTCCGTGTAACGTTACGTTAGTTTGTTCATTGGACTAAATCCAAAGTGGCAGAAACTACAAAACCTATTCGTCTCGTCTTCCAGCAGAGCAGTTTTTTTAAAAATGTTGTATTAGCAACACATAAGCCTTAGACGGCTAATATGTGAGCAGTAAACTTATCAGAGAAAAAATAGAGGTGGTTTCCCATTTAAAAGTTTGTGTAAATTAAATGCAAAGTCATTAGTTTTGTGTTAATTTAAGTGTCACCATAACATGGATTGCTGTCACCCGCTAACGGGCTAAATGAACTGGTGATGACAGCTTTCATTTAAACTCTTGCTGTACTGTAGTAGGTGGCAACTTTTCTTTTTCTTGTGTCAACAGCCAGTGAAAACTGCCACGACTTCCACCCCATGTTCTTCACCCACGATCGATCCTTCGAAGAATTCTTCTGCATCTGCATCCAGTTGCTCAACAAAACCTGGAAGGAGATGAGAGCCACAAGTGAAGACTTCAACAAGGTACACTGCATGTGTGTGTTCTTGGGAGATGGGAGGTTGAAATGAATAAGAAACATCACTGTGTCCCATTTCTGTGCTACATACTGTTTATAAGTAGGTTTTGGGTCTTGCACTGGAAAAGTGACAAAATGAAGTACACTTGATGCCAGTATGCATATTAAATGTGTTTGATTTTTGAGTGTTTTGTTGATGGACCTCTCACAGCTGGAATAAGTTCAAACACATTGTAGACACACATGAGACAGCTCCAGGAACATTTTTTATTATGTTTCCAAATTTGAAATTGTCAGTAGCCTTTTCCCAGTTTGATACATAGCATTTGTGTTTTTATAATTTCCTGTTTATTTGGGACACAGCTCATGTCTTTGGCTAATTAGAAAACATTTTTAAAAAAAACTGAACAAAATAAAAAATCTAAGAACTCACAGCAGGGATCTTTTTACAATAAAAAATTAAACATACACTGTTAGAACAAATAATGTTTTCATATATGATGGAAAATAATTAATCTAATATAATAATTGTAATATTTAGTTTATTCACCAGTGACTGTACGGATATATTTAGTTAGATACAGATAAGCAGTGTAATGTAAATAAGTTCTCTACTAGCTGAAGAATAATTCTCCATCCCTGGTTAGGCTTTTTAATTCGAGAAACAGCCAAACTAATGAGTTGATAAAACAGAATTAAAAACAAGTGTATGTGTATATTTAATTTAGATTTATTTAAGAATTTCGCAATGGTGCCATTTCATTGGTCAGTAAGACGGTATGATGTATAAATTATGGAATATTTCAGCTGACGCCAAGGACAAAACTGTGTTTTTACAGAATTAAGGTGAACTTCATACAGAACAGTAGGATAGTAGGGACATGGCACAGTAGGATTTGTGTCATGCTTCATTACATTTCTGTTGTAGACACTGGCACGACGCACAGCTCCCTCTTTCTTACAATAGTATTAATCATATCTCAAATTCTGTTATCAGAATGGCATTGCCAAGAGTCACCATGCAAATGGTGAGCCTGATTAAGGTGCGTAGACATAGAAATGTTTTTTTTCCCTGTTTGCTCAGATGAACAGGCGCAGATTGAGAGTGGTAACTGCACACACATCAGAGGCTTTTTACAATTTGAATTTTTCCTATATCGTTTTTTTTCCCCCTCTCGGATATGAAACATTAGCTTCCTCTATTAGCTGAGCCGCTGATTAAGCTACTACATCTTCATTTGGAGCTCATTGGAGTCTGGATGAAGATGAAAAACATCCTGTAAACTGGCTAACCGTTGAGGCTGCTCACACAGGAAATATGTGTGTGCACTGCCAGACGGTGATAGTAATGAGGTGTTTATGACAAATATCGTATGTTGTGTATTCAATTGGGCGTCAGATGCAGCATTCGGCAGATGCCGTATCCCTTTTCCCTGATTTGTCAAACAAATTATGATTATGTTATGGTGTCAAATACCCTGTGTCCAAGTTGTGGTCCGAATCCTTTGCTCATACTTACTGGCTTTGATCAGCTTTGAAACGGTTCCTCACTCACCAATGAGCCGGTCCTCACCTCTACATTTGCTCTGCTGGTCCAATATGTCACGCTACTATAAATGCACACATACTGTGCTTCATGAAAGTGACTGTAATTGCTTATTCAGCCTGCAGCATCCCGGAAATTACATTTCAAGAGTTTGCACATCTTATTTTTGTCTGTGAATGGAGGGATGGTTCCTGTGCATAAATGAAGTGATGCTGGAGTTGCATTATGCTCCGTTATTTCACTATAGGTAAAATGATGGAAGACAGCTGTTCAGGTTTGATGAACCATTCTGGCATTACAAACAATGCTCAGATGCAAGCTTGTGAATTAAGTCTGGCTCTCAACTTTTTACAAAGGAAATAACTAAGTGATTGTAAATTGTGTTTTTTTTTTTGACTGCAGGAGGCTACAAATGGAGAATCATAACATATTGTAGACGAGATGAAAAACAGAAAAATGATGTCATTGTTTGTAGCCGTTCAATCAACCTGCAGTCTGTTGAAGGCCTCACCACCGTCTGTAGTTCTACTTTTGCCACTCACTTAAAAAACTTAGTGGAATCACTTTTAAGTGTGATTTTATTTTTGGTTTAGTGGACTTGGAGATGAAAAAACAAGACAATTTTAGTGTGACACAGGATAATTTGGGATGTTTGTCTGATGCTATAAATGTTGTAATAATGAACTGAAACTTTAATTATTTAATGATGGATATACCAGGAGTGATGGGACCATATCTAATAGGTTTGAAATGACTACCACATCTCATGTTCAGCTGTATTTAAAGTTAATCTTGGGGGAGAATTCAACACACATCTCCTCTAGCAAGTGATCCTAATATCCAATCCCATCCTTCACACCCCTCCCTTGTTGGGACAGATGATGCTTCCCTTCCCTCTCCCCTCTTTCCTCCACGACCTCATCTTTCATCACACGGTACCTTGGGAGTTTGAAAATTCGGCAGCAGCTTGTCGATATTAAGGCTGTTTGGTCTCGAGGGCTTCCTATCAGCTAAATGGTGCGTGCGGAGCTCTGCGCTTCCAGACTCTAATGCTGAGTGTCTCGTTTGTATCCGCTTTGAACTTAGAAGCACTCTGGAGACATCAGCCACTCTGATGATGTCTGAAAGTTGTCATTTTTTACCCAATTCTGGGTAGAAACTGAGTTGTTTATCTGTAATTGAAACGGTCATTGACTGCACATTTCATAAAACTAGAAGATGGAGAGGAGGAAGATTTCCCGAAAAGGCACACTGGGAAAACTCAGTGTAAATTAAGAAAGATGGAAATAACTATTTTGGATGGATTAAGGATAAATGGAATGTTAAAATAAAGTAAAAACTTGAAGGAATGAAACGATGACTTTACACAAAGGTTATAACAATACTCATTTGTATTAACAGTAAGTGCTGACTCTTCTAATGATGGATAGTGCAGGCAACAGAGGCTAGGATCAGTAATGCATAATAGTAATGCTGTCCATCCCACTCTCACTGATTTGAAGCACAGTTATTGTCCTTTTAACTGCAACCAATTGATCATTTAAACTGGCTTGCTGAACTCTGTATTTGAGCTGCCTCGTCTTAGACAATCAGTCATGTAATTGATTATTGGGCTCTGAGTTGACTAAGAAATGTGTGGTCTTTTTTATGGTGTCTTGATGAAGAATGAGTCTTAAGTAGTATTTACTCATCAATAAAAAAGGATAGTCAAAATGATATTAACAAATATGCTTTGGCGTTTGGTTAACTACAATCAGCTTTGTGTTGTCTATGTTGTAAAAGTCTATAATTGTAATGTGTAAATGTAAATTCAATGCCACATTTAATTCCTCATGTACATACAGTGTATAAGGATATATCCTCTGCTGGGTGTGTGGAAGGATAATAAGCTGCATCAAGGATAATCCTGAGGGCGTCCACTTCAAAACGCGGCTCGTTGTTCTGCTAGATTTCCCTGCAGCTTCCACAGTCGCTGCCAGACACTGACAGCACTGAGCTTTCTGAGGTGTGGAATACTAAAACACCTTGTTCGGGTTTTATCGATGTTTGGAAGTGCGCGGTGCTGTGGCCTTCAAGTGTGTGAGCATTTCTTAAACGCTGAAGGCTCTCTCAGCCGCTGGCTCTTCATGGCTGACTGGGCATCTGCCCTGCACACAAAGACACGAACACACACACACACACAGACACAGGCTCGTACATGAATTTATGATCATTGAAGACAAAGGCGCAAAGGCTTAAATTGATCTTAAAAAAACTGTGGCACTGTGCCCCCCC
>CALSBV010012213.1:7905864-7924363 GCA_943590825.1 Bovichtus diacanthus
AGCCGAGCAGGCTGGCTGATGCTCTTAGAGTCACAGAGGGAGGGAGGAAAGCAGATAGAGAGGCATACAGAAATATCATAATAGAGGGGACAGAGTTAAATAAGAAAGAGTGTGTTGCTAGTTTTTAAAAAAGAAAATTTATTTAAGGAAATATGCTAAAAGAGAGAATCAAACAGGAAACCTGAAAGAAAGAAAAAAGCAAAAGGACAAGGTGCACAAGCTGTGTTGACAGACGAGTCTTCTCTTATTGTGGCTAACGCTAAAGCTAACTGTCCACAATCAGCTAGACCGCTCTTCCAAGAAGCCATCTGCTTCCTCCATCCATCCCTGTCTCCCGTTGGGCGCTAAAAACTCCTTCTCTGGCAAAGCACGAGGATTCACCAGTCACTGTGGAGAGTATCGCACCACACTTGGAAACATGGAGGTGACATGTAAGTACTAAGAATGGAAAAGAGAAATGGAGAGAGAGTGGTTTTTCAATTAGCATGGATGGATGGAGCAAGGGGAGGCGGTAGTAAAGGAGGAAGAGGGACTGTTTGTGTTGTTGCCTGGCTGCGGAGGAGGAGGAGGATGGGAGGGAGGAGGATGGAAGGAAAAGAAAAGGCAGGGATGGATGGAGAAGATGGGACGGGGGCAGAGCGGAAGAGGGAGAGGAGGGACAGATGGGGCCATGTAGACTCGGCGAGGCGTAAGCGGGTTAGACAAGGAGGACCCAGATCACAGCCTTTTCATTAACACACACGCATAATCTGCTAGATTACAATTTCACCCTTAGCATCCACATCTACATGCATGCGTACACACCCACCCCCCCATTCACACCCCAGGCATCATGTGTGTGTGCGTGTGTGTGTGCGCGGGGGGTTGGGTTTTGTTGTTGTGAATGGGATTACTCCACATCACCAACACCAGAGGAATTCGATGCCTCCAGTACTGATCTCGTCCACTCCACACCGTCTCAGTCTTGGATGAACTTCAACCGGTGTTTTAGCCAGAGGGGTTTGACACAGGATTAGAGTGGGGGTCAGCCCCGGACTGCAGAGCAGGAGTCTGTGAAATACTGCCAGAACCTGCTTTCATTTTGTTTTTGGACAATACACAGTACAATCATTTCCACTTGCTGTGCTTTTGAACTTGGCTGTGTACAGAGGGACTATGTCTTGGCTGCTAGGTGACCTACTTTATTAGATTGTGCTGAATAGTTTGGTAGATTAATAAATCACACAATTGACAAACAATGATTCATTAGCAATTACTGAAGTGCTGAATTAATTCCTCAAGAACAACATTTGCTTGTTCCTGTTTCTCAAATGTATAGATGTGTTGCTTTTCTCTGTATTGCATTACATTTATTATGGTATGAAACAATTTGAAAAAATGATTGTTTTTCAGTATTTTCTGACATTTCATCAACAAATAATTGATTAATGTAAAAATATAAATGACAGAATAGAGGAATAGTTTGACGTTTTGGGAAGGGGTGAGATGAGAAGTTCAATGTCACTCATGTGTTAGCACAGCTCGGAGACAGCTTAGCATAAAAACAGGAAATGGAAAAACTAGTTTAGCTCTGTCCAAAGTTGGAAAAAAACCCACCTAGCAGTACCCTTTAAGCTCACTCGTTACCTGTTGTATCGCATTTGTTTTATGTGTATAAAAACCAAAGTGTAAAAACGACCAATTGTGGTTTCCCCAGGGTGCTGGACTATACCTTGGCGGGGTCAGGCTATTGTTTCCAGTGATGATGCTAAGTTCAGCAAACTGTCTCCTGGCTCCAGCTCCATATTGTAAAGACAGAATCTTCTCCTCTAACGCTCTACAAGAAAGCTGGCAGACATATTTTCCAAAATGTTAAACTATTCCTTTAATCAACAGTACAAATAAACGTTAGTTGTAGCTCTGTTTATGATACTGTCCTCTACTTGGCAAGCCAAGTTCAATCACTGACACAAAACATTGTCTGTGCCAGTGTCCTATAAAAGTGGCCTTGATCAAGAGACCTCGAACCTGGTCACTTGGCACTTCAGCTAAATTTACTAAGCGCCGATGTGAAGCAAAGCCTCTCTTTTTGTTGATGTTTGACATTTAATTTCTGATCTGGTCTGAGGGGATACAGAGGAGAATAGATAATCTGCTTTGTTCAACCTTGTTGAACTGACCTGTCCCATGTCGGATTATTCACATGGAAATCCTCAAAAGCCCCAGCAGCAGCAGACCGACCCTCTCATCACACTTTGTGTTTGGCTACTATTAAATACTATGACATCGCGTTGAGATGCTATTTCACTTTTATTTAAGGCTCCTCACCGCAAATCAATTTAGGACACTTAATGCAAATGAATGCAAATGATTTCTGCCTCTGCTCTTTAGCAAAGGGACAGTTCCTCCACTTTGCCAGAAGGTTAACGTGCACATGCCTACATGAGTAATGAAATGTGTGGTGGTGTGTCCGGTCAGAAGTGATGTGACGATGATAATGTGTGTGTGGGTGCCAAAGGTTTTGGTTGAATGCCATGTTTAGGATTCCAAGAAGCAGCCTGGGACAGTTTGTGAAAGCGCTGCACACGCTGTGACTGCAGCTGTCCTGCTTTGCATGAAGCGGTACATCTATGACTCGTATCGGGACACCGTAAACCAGCCCATCCCCCTCTCCTCTCCTCTCCTCTCCTCTCCTCTCCTCTCCTCTCCTCTCCTCTCCTCTCCTCTCTTCTCCTCCTCTCCTCTCTTCTCCTCCTCTCCTATCCTCTCCTCCTCCTCTTCTCTCCTCTCCTCCTCTCCTATCCTCTCCTCTTCTTCTCCTCTCCTCTCTTCTCCTCCTCTCCTCTCTTCTCCTCTCCTCCTCTCCTCTCCTGCAATGAGACCTGCTGTTTTCTTATTCCATTCTGGTTTTATTTACAACAGATCTTTACCTCTTTCCTTCTCTAACAGCGATTTCTTTTTCTCTTTCTCTCCCTCCTGTGGTCTCTCTCCCTCTTTTCCTCCTCCTCATTCTTGTCTCTCGACCCCCTTCCACCTCTATTGTTGAATCCAGACGGGCTATTTATATCTTTCTGCCTGGCTGCCTCACCTCCCACTCCCTTAACAAGGTTTGCTTTATTGTTTTTGCATGTGTGTATGCGCACTCGGACAGTGCGTGAATGTGTTTGCAAATGCATCACAACACGTTGGTGTGTTTTTTGTTGTTTGAGACCTTGTAGTGGTGTGTATGTTTTTCTGAGTTTGTTTTTGTTTGTATGGGCTTTTTTGTTTATGAGTGTGTAGCAAGAGCTGAGTGTAAATGGCGAGCTTAGTGTCTTCGCACGGACTTGTTTCTTTTTCTTCTGTGCTTTAGTTTTTCGTGTGTGTGTGATTTGTGTGTGTGCCTAAGGGGGTGGGGGGGGGGTGGGTGGGGGTCTCTGATCTCAGGCAGCGTTGAGCTCACTAATCAGACCAGAGAGATCATCAGCCATTAGCATCAAACCATCAGAGTTGCATGAGCAGAGATGCAGAGCTAACACTTTGTTTTGTTGCGTGTCAAGATAACGATACTGTTGTCCCATCTTCACAGCAGCAGCTCACGGTAAATCAGCTGGGAAAAGTTTTCCTTGTCTATTGATTTATTTATTCATCGAGCTATTCTTTTATTTACATCTGTTTGTTTATTAATAAGTGGTGTGCATTTCTGTGATACAAAATGTGTGTGTTATGACTGTTGTCCACAGCAGTACAGTATATTCTTTAGCTTGTAGACAATTAAAAGTCTCCACAAAGGCTCTTGTGGGTGGGTGTGTCTTATTGTGCATACGTGCTGGAACATGGCCTGCCTCATCATTAGTATCACCTGATAATCCAGTGATGTATAACTGCTTCTGTGTTTTAATTTGAAGCACTTCTTCTCTCGTTGTGAGGGTGTTGACGCATGTGGAAGATATCTGGTACTCAGTGTTTTTTTTGGTTGTCTGGGGGGGTCATGGTGTTTCTCCATAGTCCACCTTCTTTCACACAACGGCAAGAAGGCCAGAGGTCAGCCGGGCCAAAGCCAGACACACATAAATTAAGTTACTCTCTTTGAGTCTTGCCGCAGTGTTTCAGACCGAACATGCAAAAGCGAGAGGTATTGTGCAGAATGAAGAGCAGCACATAATTATATAAAGCAGCTATCAATCCTGTCGAGCCCTGAATCCCGTTGCACATGGAAATAAGCTAATTTGCCCCAAAATCTGGAGACAAATCTGCAAAGTGTCCACTGCTATGGCTTGTGCAGCTCTCTCCATAACCAAAAATGGCCTTGCTCTTTGCAATGTCAAACTTTTGGTGTGAAAGCCCTGTAATTGGCCTAATGGGTGCTCTTTGCATTATTCATGTTGAACTTCACTGACTTCAGTTTTTCCAGACAGCTTCAATCGGGTCCAAAAAGGTATTAAAACAAATCTTTCCACGTAGAATTTCTCTACAATAATGCATTATGGGTGGACACTCAGACAGCGATCGTTCCTGATGGAAGTTATTATACGAGATATAATGAAATAATACCGGTTTTGATGTCATTGAACGGATGTTTAATCACAACCAATTTACTCATCCCTCTGGGACAATTAATGCAGAATGTTCATATTTTCTGCAACAACCGTGTCATAATAAAACACTCATTAATGCAAAGCTGTGCACAAGCCAAGGTCAGCACTTGGCTTTCATCAGCATTTCTTGACTTGCAGTAAGTGGCGATTTCCCAGGCGACTTTGCTCTCCAGTCATCCATATGGGCTGTGCTGCACCTCACAGCCGGTTGTTGAAAAAGAGCTCCTCTGACAGTTTGTCTGGGCGTGCAGTGCTGGCACTCTAAATATGGCAACAACAGCTAGCAGCAACAGCCGGCGTCGACCCTGCATCACTTATGTGGAAGGAAGAATAGGCTTGATGGAGGTCTTCAGGTGTGTGTGTGTGTGTGTAAATGGGAATATTGGGAATTTACATGTAATAGTGTTTTTGTTTTGTGTGTGTTGGTGCTTGTTCATACTGTATAATGCGTGTAAGAGAGAGAATGTATGTGTGCAGTGTGTGCATTGAGACGGTGTATATCTGTCTTGCCTACAATACACTATGTTCTGTTCCCTGTGGTACAGTAATGCTGTCAAAAAAGGTCCCTTAGGCATTCACTAAGAGAGAAAAAAAGCTGCTTTTCTCTGCGCTTTAAAGTTACATTTGCCACTTTCAGTACCACTCTATTTTATTTTATTGAAAAACCCAGTTACAGTGACTCCTTACATTCCAGCCGTGGGGGGAAGATACATAATTTAAATTTTAATGGGTGAAAGTAGGGCCTTTCCACTTAGTTGCTCTCAGCAGAGCCATGACGGGGTTGTCAGGAGAGTCTAACAAGAAAAGCTGAATATGCTAAATATAATCTGGTTATCTGTCTGCAGCATTCACCTCTTGTTCTTTACTCTATGAAATGGCTCTCCCACACTGTCTCTTGTTTGGCATTTTATACAACACATCAAGCAGTGTAAAGGTGCCACAACATTAATGTCTGATATAGAATTACAAAGATTTAGCATTATGCTGTGAAAGGTCATTACTAGGGTTGCAACCAACGATTATTTTATCGTTATCATTTTGTCTATAAAATGACAAACTAATGAAAAATTATACATTTTCCCTTTCCCCATGGTGAAGTTTTAAATTACTTATTTTGTTCGACCAACAGTCCAAAACCCAAATATATTTCATTTACAATTATATAAACTGGAGAAAAGCCACCAGTCCTCACATTTTATATTAATCAGTTCATCGACTAATGATTTCAGCTGTAGTTATTATGCATGCAAAGCTAGATTTTGAAGCAATGTTGGTAGAGAGCCAGCAGTTGTTGTCAACAATCTTTTACGACAGTTCATGCTGTCGGCTATGTGACCCATATTCATTTTGTCACATTTGACAATCCCCATCCCGGTCTTACCGTTTGGATGGAGATAAAGGTTGTCCCATGTCATCACCTTCATGTCATCTACAATGTCTTTGAAACCATTATAACTATGACAGAGCAGCAGGACTCTGCTGTGCATCCCCAAACGTCCCCTCTCACAGACTGCGCAGGTGACAGAGCAAAAAAACGGCTCAGTTAGCATTGTTGGAATATTTTAGTGTCACTATCATTCCAGAAACCAGAAGTAAACAATATATGTAGCGACTGGACAAACGAGGCTAGTCTTAAAGCGGTCAATACGTGTTTTGATCCAGTACACTCTGGTAGCTATACTCCTGGTTGAAAGCCCAAATGTTTAATGTATTAAAATATATAATGAGTTAACACTGACAACTGCAGCTTTGCCTTAAGTTTGGTATTAGAGCCACACGTATTCAACCACAGTGTTGAAATATGTCCAGTGCTGTCAGCTTCCAAAACATTATTTATTTTTTTTTTTTGCTATATTTTTTTTTAATACAACCCGTAGCAACACTACTCTCTCTGTACAGCATGATAAGAGACTGTGGCATTGTTTTATTTTTAATGATAATTATTAATTGAACATGGAACATGGTGGCAGGGAGGGAGAATGTAATTACCATTTCAATAACAGGTAAATGGATTCTCTGTATTGTCTTTTTCTGCTGCTTATCAAAGAAAGAGCAGGCACTCTGACAGAAGTGAACATGTGTGCGTGTGCACTTAAATGTGTGTGAATGCTTCCTTTTGTATGTGCACAAGCGTGCATGTTTTGTCTACTTCCAGGCTTTGAATGCAGAAACACACCTCACCGTTATCACCATGTGAGGTAGACTTTTTGATTGCTTTCAGGCAGTATCAGCAAAGTCATTATTCTGTGATTACCACCTTATTCACCCACCAAAGTGCATCTCCAGCGCAATCGCCAGATTTCACCACCCAGGCTTGAGTGGCGGTTGAGCATTTGACTGACAGCTGGTAAATGATGTCATTAGCATCCTCTAAGGTAAATGAAGCAGTGGCGACAGCCGATTGGTCGGAGAGGGAGGAAGGTAATTTGTTACGGCTGATGCGTTGCCGATGATGGATGGTGGGGCGAGTCGGGGAAAGAGGAACTGCCCAACTGTCCTGTTTGAGGAGAGACTGAAAGGAAGAGAGGCGGAGAGTGAGGGTGGAGGAGTGTGGCAGACAAGTCTGTGTGGCCAGCTCTTCATTACGTGTACTAGATGGCTCATGAGACAGCGTTTAATTACTTTTGCTGACACTTGCTCTGCTGTCTAACTTCCCTTTTTAAAAGAGCTACAAGAAAGAATGATGGCCTGTTGTCTGGAATAGATTAGCGTGAGAGGGAACGTAGAGAAAGACAGAAATAAAGGTGTACACGATAGAAGCGATAAATCTTGGATCTTAGATCACTTAGATCATCTATAGCGCAGCTAAAACGACTGCGGTACAAAACGGAGCCTAAATGTATCGTGAGCGAGTTCGCTCTGCAAAATTTGTTCCAATGCTGACGTCATCTCACCTCTATCAAGGTGCTCTCTGAGCAATCAGCGGATGAAAAAGAAGGATGAACATAAAATATTCATAATGCCCCTCCGCCCTGTTGTGAAAGGACCATGTGTTCGTATTAAATGTGATGAATATTCGCAGTGTTAATTAGCATGAGTGCAGCCACATGGGCCAACAGAATTGTTTTCCTGCCGGAGACATGACTGCAAACAAGGCATATTAATGAACATTCCCCTGGGACCGCACTGCTGGAACACCACGGCCGGAAATCAAGTTGCAGGTGACGACGAGATCTGCGTTTAGAAGCAAAAAAGAAAGAAAAGTTTCCTGCTGTTTTTATGATTTCAGGGTATATTTCTGGTGTTTTGGGGCACTGCAAATGGTTATCAAAGCTCACACTTTGTTATACAATTGCCTTTATTTTTAAATGGCTTCTTAAAGGAAAAATGTTCCTTCTAGACACACTGACAGACCATTTGTAATCTTAATGGGAAAATAAATTAATTTGAGACTTAATTATCAGGATTAAAGGAGTATGTAAGTGTGTGAAAATTTATGATAGGCAACTCCGTGAAGTTGTGATTAAAAGTAGTGGACAGGAGTGATTAATCGCTCGTCGCATGATTGCAAGCTGTGGCTTCATCCATTTGTCTGCTCATTTTTCACCTCAAACATGAGAAGGAGGGGAGGCTGAGGCTGAAAAGGTCGGTCCTGGGGGTCGTAAATTTGCTGTTAGCTAGACACCTGTTTCTCCCCATGACAATATGGCATACATATTACAGGGAGAGTACAGAAAACCGCCTTCCGTGGAGATGATACCCAGCGGGGAGAGTTAACTTAAATGTGCTCCTAGCCGTTTCAAATGGGGGAGGAATGGACAGCTGTCTTTATGGATGGATGAACCGATAGAAGGATGGGAAGGGACTGACTAACATGAATAAAAAATCTAGATCTTCCATCGTATAACTGGCTATCAAAAGCCTACGTCTCAGCTCAGTCTCTGCACGTAGTCACCTAGAACAAGTCTTGAGCGATGGGGAGGGAAAGTGTCGACCCTCGCCCTCAAGCGGTCGCTCAGTCAGTCTTCTGTGACCATTACACGATGGTTTCCAAATTATTTTCTGAGGTTAATATTCCGCACACAGGTCAAGAGCAGGGCTTCTTTTTAAACCACCAAGATCATGATCTCAACTTGTGTCTGTCTCTGTCAAAGGGGATTTGAAGGATGTACTTGTGCTGAGTCACTGATGTTCTGCATCAACTCTAATGCCAGTTAAGATTAAGATCGCCCAAGAGAAGACCTCGTGTGCACAGATGTGGGGCTTTGTCCGAGCTTTGCAGGTAAATCAGACTACATGCGTTAATGTGCAGGGTCAAAATCTAAACTCCGCAAGTGATTCTCCCGAATACAGCTGAGGACTCTAATCTTTTGTCATATCTGGGCACCAATATGTACTAAAGCCAATTTCAGACCTAAACTGGTACAAAAAAAGCCACGCGCTTGCTTCTTTAAATAACTCCATTTGACCCAACTGTCCTCTTTTCTGTTGCCGTTGTCATGCAGGTTTTTTTTTCAAGGTCAATGTGTTGCCCGTTTGTTAGAAAATACACTGTGATTACTGCTGCTGAGCATATTTGCATTCCAAAAGATAAACCCTGGATTAAATTGTGTAATCAGTGTAATCATAGTTTTTTTTTTTTTTCAGTATTCAGTGTTTTACCTTCAGGGCTTATCAGATATAGAGTTAGAAATGGGGAATTCCTTTTTGTGTGCACTCTCTTACTGTGCAGAGCCAGTGTCCTAAAACAAGAATGTGTGCCCACACCACTTTTTAATGCATTTTCTACACCACAAATGTGATTCTGCTTCAAGAGGATTATCTTTGATCGCCTTTTGTTGTTTTTGGGGTTTTGGTGCCAGGTGGAGGTTTTTGCTGTTCATATTTTTTGGCAGCTCAAATCGCGTATTTTTAATGCTCTCACCCCTGGCTTAGTCTGACTAGTGAGAGTTCAGAGGTTAGTAAGTTGATGAGTAATCATCTTGCAGTAGGCTCAAATAGCGAGAACAATATTATGTAAGACTAAGATTGGGATCTTGGCTCCCTGGGTTTCGGCGTGGCTGTAAATGTGGAGGTGCCCAGATGTAACCGAATTGTACAGAACAGCAGAACACACCAGTTATAAGGAAGGTCCATAAACATGCACACAAAACTCGTCCTCATCCCGAACTCTTACTGTCTCTCATTGTAATAGTCGAGGTATTGTGAGGAAGTGTTTGCAGACGCTGAGAAAACTCAAGCTTTTGATCAACAAGGCGCGTAGAGAAAAGAGAAATACAATAGAGTGAAATAGAACAAGGTGAAGACGAGTCTATTTCTTTCTTTCACCTCGGTATGTTCTGATCCAGTGAATCAACATCTGCAGGCCCGGAGATGGCTGCTAACAAGGCTGATCCATAATCAGGGCTGCGTGTCACGTCTACCATCACATCGCCTGCACGAACTGGAACAGCGCTGCTCAACCTGGCAAGAGAAATGTTATGACGCCAAGTCAACTCTATTTTTATAGCCAAATATCACATAAATTGCCTCAGCAGGATTTACAGGCCCACATCTATCCAAACTCTGTAAGCTGCTCTCAGTTTTGAGGGGAAACCACTGTTGCAGGTGATATTCTGGTGTTTGAACAATTTCAGCACCTTAGGAATTATGTTTGCTCCCGCTGAAGTTCCTGGTGTGTGGGCTGAATACCTTCTCAAATACAGAATCTACCTTTGAGTTGTATTGGTGTTAAAAGACTGCAAATCAGATTGTCAGACTGCAAAGCTAAGTGGAAGCTGCTGTCACTGATTTCAGCTTAGGACTCACTTTCCAGAGGCTCAATTGTGTGTGTGTGTGGAAGGATGAGGAGATTCTATACTTTGATAATAATTAGTGCTTTATTAACTGTTTAAAGATTAAGTTTCATACAGTAGCTCAAACTGGGGTTTAATTCCATCTCATCTTAATTAGTTTAAGCACTGTCCAGTTCAGTCCCTTGGGTTTGTTTGGTCACACGCAGTGTTCAGGGCACAAAGGCTTGAGATAAAATATGGCAGAAATATAAGTCCAAGTATGTCTGCATCATAAAATGTGTTAATTATTACTTATTGATTCATTGAGAGAATGTCAAATACAATTCCCCTTGTTAGTTTTCACTGGCTGACCACTGTTTTTAAAATTGGATTCCTTCTTCATCTGCATAAACGTAAGATGATATCATCTTTCAGTCTGTGCTTGTGGTCCTTGTTGGTTGAGAGGATTGATATTGTTTACTCACTGCTAATGATGATATGATTTTCACACACACACACACAGTTCTGTGTGTAGACTTTAATTATCTCCTGACAGCAACGCATACACGGCAGGCTAATTGATGTAGACATGCATGAAGTCTTTTATGTGTTGTTGTGGAGGGCTTTCCTATTGTATTGTCACCTCCGTTGATCACACAGACCCCTCGGGTGGGATTGATGACTTGGAACACCACTCATGTCATGCTTCTGCAGCCACAGCCAGACTAATGGTATTAGCTAGCTGAGGTATTATAGGCAAGTCCTGTCATGCATTTTACTGGTGCATGATACTGGGGGTAATAGTTGACTAGCCACCGATGAATTATTCTGCTTTGCTCTTTTCCTCTTAAGGCTCAGTGCACCAGACTGGATTATAGACTCTGGTTCCAGAAAAAGAAAAAGAAAAAAAAAACATTAATCCTGTCAGGAACTGAAGAAAAGTTTATAGGCTTCCCCTCCCCCCAAAGAAAATAGAGATGGGGTTACTTTTGACTTCCTGACTCTACTGACTCCGTGTAGACACGCACACACACTCTTTCTACATCCTGTATGGCTCCTGCATCCATGATGATCTCACCCTGCCCGCCTCTGCCTCTTCTCCTCTGTAGGTAATGCAGGTGGTGAGGGAGCAGATCATGCGAGCGCTGACTCTTAAGCCTAATTCTCTGGACCAGTTCAAGAGTCGCCTGCAGAACCTGAGCTACACGGAGATCCTGAAGATACGCCAGTCCGAAAGGATGAATCAGGAAGACTTCCAGTCCCGCCCCATCCTGTGAGTCAAGCAATCCGTGAATAGTATGATGTCGACACATTTGTCAAAGGGTTGTTTTGGTTGTCTGAAGTGTCCCACAAAAGCTTGTTGGGAAGTCGAGATGGCAACAAAATGCTGAACTTAACAGCAGCGTGTAGGATTTAGGGGATCTATTGACTGGAATATAATATTCATGATTATGTTTTCATAAGTGTGTGATCACCTGAAACTAAGAATCGTTGTGCTTATCGTAGTTCTCAGACATGCTTTGAAAAGGAAGGGTGAGCTTTATGCAGTTGGTTGTAATCTGCAACATCCCACTAAATCCTACACACTGCTCCTTTTGATATGAATATTATTGACTTCAATTTGAATCATGCATACTGAATGTCTGACAGCTTTGTTAAGAGGAGAATCCACTCTGATAAAAACAGACATTTTTTGTAGAGTTGAAGGAACTGCTCAGTGATATTTCTAAATCAGATCCTTAAACTCAAATGAGGACATTATTTACATCTACAGAAAGGAGCTGTGGTCGTTAATATGCTTATTATTGCTTCTTTTTTCTCCTTTCCATATTTCAACCAAATGCCAGCTACTGGCATAAAGCAGGTTGCACCTGCGCTCTCCACTCATGATTGAAAATATGCATTAAATTCAAATTGTCTGCAAATGGCATTCCCAGTGAATACTCCATTGACGACCCTCCAGCGCACTAAGCATAGAGGACTAGTCTGTAATAGATCATTCATTGACTGATCATGGATGCAGGGCCTGTAATGGAGAACATTGTTTTGTCCTGCCTGCATTTAATGGAGTAGCTAGCACTATTTGAAAATCGTTTCAAAGAGAGAGATTGTCCCACTGAACAGTAATCAATGTTGAGCCAAAGGCTTATTAAATCGATATTGGAAGGGTAGAGACCCAACTTCAGCAGCCAATTAATCCTATTGTAGAAAGGAGAACAAAGAAAAGGGAGTTGCGGGAAAAAAGTACCCTAAAATGATTAGTAGTTATCTTATTCACATTCAGAATTAGGTTACAAACACGTTTTATTATGTAAAACACACTGTATTTTATGTAGTAGCTAGGGAAAACAAGATTATAGCAGAACGCAACAAGTTCTCTCTCAATCTCAGGCTGAATTAGGTGTTGAAATGAAACAAGCACATTTTAACATTTTATTACAGATTGACTGTTGGAAAGCATTGAACATCGCAGGCTAATGAGTCTTTCATCAACAGCGTGAGACTACCCGAGGGTGGAATTTTCCTCTAATCAATAGAGCACAGTCATGACTTGTAAACATAATGAGCAGAGCATGTGAGACTGCAGATTTAAAGGAGCTCTGTGCTGCCTGCTATAGGTGCTGCCAGTTTTCTGCCATCACGTATTGTAGAGAATGACTTTAGACATCAAAAGAAGGTGAAGAGGAACTGTTATAGCTTCAGATCAAAGCTGTGTCTCCAGTGGAGCGTCTTTTTCACATTTTATATCATGTTGACTCTTTTAGGTATTTCTGCTATAATTTTTTTTTTTTTTTTTTTCCCTGCAGTGTATGTGGAAAGTTTTGGACTTGCTGAAAGTTACTTACACTAAAAAATTTAATTGACATCACATAAAGTATTCAAGCAGCAGGTCAACTCAGAAATGCTGAGGATACACTTATGAGAAAATACTAATACACAATTTAATTTTAATGCAGAAAAATCAGGATGAAAAGTGGTTTCAACATAATTAATCATTAATTCCCTTCGCCACCTGTGCTTGAATATTTTACTAATATGCCGTGTAGGTACTGTACATTTCTAATAAACTGCAAATGGGGTTTTTTTTGTGCCTCACTTCTTTCATAAGTTGAACACCTCATACCAACGAGAGTGCTTCCTTTATATAGGCCTACCTCAGCCCTCTAATTCATTTGCCAGAAAGAATCAGTTATAATGAAAACTGGAGCTAGGCTACTTCTTAACAAGACCATCTGAAACTCTCACAGTGTCGAAGGATAGCATATGAGGCGCTAAAGCCGAGCTATCGTCATCCATCCTTCCTGCGGTGAGCCCGGCTTTACCTACTAGCTGCTTCTTTAAAGGTGCCAGAGTGAAGGTCTGACCACAGATCAATGTAATGACTGAATTCACTGATGAGGCAAATGCACAACACAGCGAGGGTGAGCGGGGAGACAGATGAAAGGAGACGAGAACAGATGAGCCCGACGGAGAGGAGGAAGAGAAACGAGGGCAAAAATGTGCTCAAGAACACCAGCAAGGGGATAGAAATGATAGACATTCCTATCTTTTATGTGACAAAAGTCTGCATGTTTCTAAAGAAAGAAAAATAATAAAAAGGTGAATTGGAAGAGAAAACACTCAAGTATAATGATGTGAAATAAAGATGGAGAGCAGCAGCAGCAGCACTGCTCGGGCAGATAATATACATAATTCATGTTGACTAGTGCTGTGTGCTCCACATCCATATGCAACACAGACACGCATACATGTAGAAGCATGAATAAATGACAGCGAGAGCTGAAGCAGCACAGACTCCTACTGATCAGCCTTTAGGGACGCTATATGACATATTTTTGAGTGTGTGTACATGTGCATGCATATGTATATCTGTGTCTTCTTCTGTGTCTATCTCTGGCATTCTCTGTTCCCCCCCTGACAGTTGTAATCCAGGGGATTTTGTCCATCAGATGATTATTGCATGTCGCCAGAGAACTCAGGAAATATTAAAAAAAAAATTCACTTCCAGATCTCAGAGCATCTTGTACCTCACGTCGCCATGCTTTCCACATCTGGCAGCAGGGTGTGGTTTATAGAGCTTAGATAATTCTGTAAAACCAATAATGTGTTCATTTTCTGTTTCTCTAAAGGGAGCTGAGAGAGAAGATCCAGCCCGAGATCATGGAGTTGATCAAACAGCAGAGGCTCAACAGGTTGTGTGACGGAACCTGTTTCAGGAAAATCAGTAGTCGCAGGAGGCAAGGTGAGACACACAGCACTCTCATGCACGTATACATGTCTGAACATACCTACATCCACGGGTCGTAACTATGCAGGCATCGAAATTCACATCTCCCTCTGCTGTGTTCACGAGGGCAATCCTTCTGTTTGTTCTACGTCCCTCCTTTCTGCACCCCCACTCATCGTCTTATTCCCCTCTGCTTTATGAAAATCCCACAAGAAATGTGTATCGCAGGAGATCTTTGAAGCTCTGGGCTGCTGTGGATCTGCTGTCATGAGAGTTCACACACATTTCTTTGGTTCAGTCAGCCTCTGAGGCAAAGACATAGAGCAACACGCCGCCTCTTTTACTCAAACACATACAGAAATGCAGTCTGAGATGCACAAACACTAGACTTCCCCTCCTTTTGCCCCTGCATACACAGATGTATGGCTTGCAAAGAAATACAAAGGTACACAAAGCCAAAAGCAGGGGACACGCGCATTTATACACACTTGTCAGGATACATTCTAAAGAAAGCTTTGAGAAAAGAAATGAAGGAATGACAAGAGCAGACTGCGGTAACCCCAGGCTTTACAGAACAGTATGTAAGGTGTAGTGGAAAAGATGAAGCCGGGGATGTTTTGCTGAGACATAACACAAGTCAACAACATGTGGGCCATGATATGTTGGAAGCAAATGTCTTGTGCTTTGATAGACATACTCTTTTTACTTTATTCCTTCTCGGTGAAACCGTGGAGGAGAGTGGAAGAAGGATAGAAAGTGAAAACCCAGCAGCCAGCTCAGATAGGACTGTATATCGTGTATATAGGACTAATATCGTGTTTCACACTCTCTGCCACTGGAAAGAAAGGAGGGAGGCAAGAGAGAGGAGTAGCAGTAGTAGCGTTTAGCCTGTATAATATACTGTTCCTCGGTCAAAGAGGATTTAATTTGGTTGAAATCTGATCCCTTCCCTTTTCTGTCCTCCCTCTTGCACTTTACTTCACCCCTTTCTGTCTACATATACAAATACATAACATAAAATTAAAAAAACAGGGACAAGCTCAGGTTTGGTTTGTTGTTGCAGTCATCAGCTTCCCCACAGGAACTGTAATTCCAATAAGTCTAATCAAATTGAGCACAACAAAGTGGAGTTTTTCCTAAAACCACCAAATGCGTTCTGGCATTTGAAAGCCTGATCATTATTTGTCTTGGCAGCTGTCATCCAGATGTTGTCAACGGATTACTGAAACTGAAAGCTGAAAAGAAATGTAGGAGTACAAAAAAAAGAAAGAAAAAGGATTTGAAGGGATTTTGCAGGACAGATGTTAAGGTGGAAAGCATCCCCATCATCAGATTGAGTATCCGATCGTCTTCACTGCGTGTGGTCTGCTGATTTATGCTCGTCTGGCTTCTACAAAGCGACATGCTGTGAACAGTCTCACATTACCATATCACGGTTGTTACGGAGATCCTAGATTCCTTGTCAAATGAATGGAGGACACAGGCACATATACTGTACACGCACCAGCACACATACTAAACACATTAGGCATTCAGGAGCAGTACACCCGCACACAGTCGTATATGAAGCAGTTCTTGAGTGTCGCTGGATTTAATTTAGCACACTAGCCTGTAGGATTGCACTGGCTTTAATCTGATGCAACAGCGCGCTGACTGTAGGGGAGTCTTCTGCCTGCTACACCCGAGCTGGAGCTGTCTTTGCTTCCGAGGACTCTCGAAGGAGTCGAGGACCTTCATCTGTTCCCCTCACTCTTATCTGTCCCCTCCACCCATACATGTCTATACTTTCCTTCATCTCCTCTTTGAGCCTTCGTTCTAATGCTGGTACTTGTATGCAATATATCCACTCATTGACGATGAGAAGAGCACTTTGTCTTGCAGAACTTAAAAGAAGCTCTATAGCAAGTTTAATTTTCACTTGGTGTTCACATGAAAAATGACCTTAAATCAAATCCAGGGTGTTGCACACATACAGAATGCTGAAACTTGGCTTATTAGTTTCATTTTGTCCTGTCTTTTGTACACGGACAAACTTTGACAATACTTATACTTCTTAATCTAGTGTAATGTGTCTTGTCCTATCTTTTTTACATGCATAAAATATGCTCCCCTCTTTCCTTCTACAACATCTTCCTCAGCATCTTGTACGACTATTTCAAAGTCCTTCAGCCTGCAGGGACTCGAGTACCTACATCAAATATTAATTTGGCTGACTTCAGTGCAGATGACTCTTCTCTCTACCTTCCAAAGTGCCATTCTGCCCATAAGAAGGGGGTGCTTCTCTCTAAAAGTTCAGGTTGATGGTGTTTTGAAGTTTGAAAGAAGGAGTACTACCTGTACAGTCTTTTAAGTGCAGGGTACTGGCAGGTGATGTGGGACTCATGAGTGTACCTTGTACAAATGCTGCATCAAAGCAAAAGTAGACTCGGATATTTTTGCCTGATTCTTTTGAATCTTAGCGTGTTCAACCCTGTTCTGGCTGCTAAATCAGATTAAGACCATTGAAGTTCAAGTGAAACAAGAATAAAATTCAATCAAGATAGAGATACAGCATCTTGAATCCAAAGGAACATATGTGCGTAGAGAAACACATGCACACACAAATCAGTTAAGCTGAACAGTTGATGGGGCACCTCCCTCACAGCGGCCACACACATCTCCATCCGCTCCTTGTGGACTGCTGCCACTCTACACCAGACCTGGCACCGCCAAATGTCTATTTTCAGCAATTAGGATTTGGACTGTGCCACCCATGCACACGCCAGCCAGACCTCCCCAGTCTGTGCCCGCTCATTGCCAACTCAGCTCGGTGCCCACCTTGGCAGGGAACAACTCAAGAACACCAGGCTGGCCGCAGAGGCTGGCGGTGGAGCAGCGCTTTACAGACACAGCTGGTAGTTACAGGCGGCTGGAGGATTACACACCACGTCAGCCAAGAGAAAAACACACTCGACTTGATCAGCAATTATCTATTTCTGAGCATTTGATGTCTTGCTCAAATTCTGTCTAGCCTTTTAACAAAACCTGAGCATAATAATGTTAGAATAATAAAACCTATTTCAAGAGTTCTCTGGTAAAACTTAGACTTGTGTGAAACTGTTGCGTGTTGTAATAACGCTACTTGATAAGGCACTAAAACATTATGCCTCTGAACTGCTTCTCATTTTAGAAAGTGTAATGTAAAAGTATGTATAATACAGCCGGATCAACCCTATCCTGCGCTTGCACCACAGAATTTTAGACTCCTTAGTGCTTTTCCAATTTTATTTCTAATATTTTGCCCATTATAAAACCAGTACAGCCTCCAAAATGGCCATAGTTGCATCCTCACCTTTTAACACAGTCTCAAAAAGTGGTTATGAAAACTTTCAAAAGTTTTCCTTTTTTGTTTACTACCTTGTAAACAGAGCCTCTATTATTTAAAGTAAAACTTGTTGTAACACCAGAGCACTGTCAGAGTTGGTCCTTAATGTAGGTAGAGTAGGCATTTGGGGCCTCGTGCCTCTGCTGTGGACATGGCACATGTCTGAATTTTGTTTTCCTCATACATTACAAATACATTTCATCATGACACAGTATAGGTTTCATCTTTGCCTCATTTGAGCCAGAGAAAGAAACCTTGCATGTTTTTGTCCTGTGATCTCGCCTTGAGTGTGTGGATTGTTGTTGGATTAAAATGATGAAGGCCAACTGTCTGTGTTGTTGCCCATCAAGACCCCCCCTCCTGTAGACCATCATGGCCCATCTGTGGGTTTTCCTCAAGGCTGTTTTCCTTTTTCTTTTTTATGGTCACAGATTTTTTGCCATGCAAATTTTCTCCCTGTTGATGACTCATTCAATCCCATATGATGCCTTATGCCAGTCGCTGACTTATTTAATAACTCTCTCTCTCTCTCTCTCTCTCTCTCTCTCTCTCTCTCTCTCTCTCTCTCTCTCTCTCTCTCTCTCTCTCTCTCTCTCTCTCTCTCTCTCTCTCTCTCTCTCTCTCTCTCTCTCTCTCT
>CALSBV010012213.1:7925618-7958210 GCA_943590825.1 Bovichtus diacanthus
TGTGTGTGTGTGTGTGTGTGTGTGTGTGTGTGTGTGTGTGTGTGTGTACACGTGCATACGTGTGGGTGGGTGGGTGTGTATCCAGGCGAGAGAACGTGTTTCTGTGTGCGTGAGAGTTGCATAACATCATGTCAGTTACATAATTTTGCTTTGGGGAAAAAACACAATAACTTGCATCTCAATGCTCAGCACAGAGAGACATATCCATCAGCGGCATTGTGTAGAATAAAAAAAATCAAAGAATAGTCCTGGTAGCTGCAGACACAAATCACACGAGAGCCGCCAAAAACATGCCGCCATCTTTTCTTTGCTGTTTAAATTTGAAAGTAACACATCAGCTTGCCCTCTGCAGCGTCTTAACCAAGATGAAAGAGCCATCTTGTCTGTGTCTGTGTACACATCAGCCCTTCCTTCTCTGCACTTTGCCTCTGCAAACCTTCGCCCCCCACCCACAGGACTCTGATATATTGAATCTTGGATAAATAGCCTTGAAGACAAAGGAGCACGCCTCCTGCCTGCTTTGTCTCCTTTATTACCTTGTCGATAAGCGAAGGGGAATGACCTGAGGGGGGTCTGAGGGCTGTCTAGCAGGCCTGTCCCAGCCTTGTGAATGGGAACACAAGTACATTTCATTACTCACTGTTACAAGGCCAGCCAAAGTCACCTCTACGGGCTTCAGAGCAGAGCTGGCATGTGGACCATTTGTAGGAGAGTGAGACAGGGTGCCAAGCACTGTTTTTTGACTGCCTTTCCAAAATCTTTCCAAATGTATCCATAAACATAAACTATTAATTTTATAGTTTTTTGTAATCATTCCATACACGTATATCTCTCATCCTCTGTGACTGAAGGCATGCGTGTTATATAGCAAACTGGTGCACCGACCTGGAAGTGCAGTGTGTCTGTCGTCTGTGTGGCTTTTCCCATCTCATTACTGAAGCACATCTTTCCGTTTTGTTTACTGCACGTGCCTTTAAAGGGCGGATCAGCCAAATGACTGAATGATATGTGATAAGTTTGGATGGTTGCATGTTCTGCTGTATTTACTAATGTTCAATCAGTCTTCTGCATCTAAAGAGCATGTGCAGATATGTGCAGTGGTATTAAAATAAGGCTTTGTTGGAGAGTAGAAGATTTAATTAAGCAATATTTTACTGAAAAGTCAGTAAAAGCAGAGAAGCCACTGTTAGGAAGGGGGTTGCACTTAATTAGTTCATAAACAAAAAGATCAGTTTAAAAAAAAAAAAAAAAAAGCATTGATAATTGAGCTCAATATCAATTTTATTACACCAAATGAAGATGTTTGAGGCCATAAACTTGAACTGATAACAAGGCTGATATTGCACTGTGGCAATTTGTATTTATTTCATTTACAAAAGTGCATTTGGTTGCTGTGGACTGTTTGTAGTCAGGCAACAGCTCTGTCTCGAGGGGTGACAATGTTGTCCAGACTGAATTATCTCAACAACCGTGACATGGATTGTCAATACGTTTTGTACGGGCATCCGTGGTCCCCTCTGGATGAACTGGAATCATTTTGGTAATCCCGATTTATCCATCAAGTCAATATGTTAATTTGACCCAAACTTTGTTACAATACTGTAAAACCGATGACATTCCCATCAGCTTCATCTGTTCTTTGTGTTAAGTGACATTTAACAAAAATGAGCATGTTCAAATACAGTACTAAGATGGTGAACATGATGAACATTATACCTGCTTAACATCAGAACGTTAGCATGTTAGCATTTAACTTGAAGTGCCACTGTGACTAAATACAGCCGCACAGACTGTAGAGTCTTAGTGTTGCTTATACCACCTTTTGTTTTGTGTCTTTTAATGTTTTTAAAGTTGGTTTATTTTTTATCAAAACCCCCTTCATACACATTTCCTTATTATCGTAGAGGCATTTGTTGATTATTATTAAGGAGGCATTTTTTCATTTTGAAGGCTCTGGTTTCTCTAAGTAAATGTTTTCTAGTTGTATGTAGTTGGGAACTGGTTCTCAGGCTTCTTCCCGATCAGCTGAAATCTGGGGAATCAGTAATCTGTGGACTTCATCTCTACAGTATAACTTATTTTGAGATGCTAAAAACACTCACAGTATTGGTTTTATAACCATTCCAATGAATGAAATATATATATTGAGCAATAAATGTCCAAATAAGTGTTTCTTGAATTACATTTTGGCTGAAGTAAATGTTTCGAACTCCCATGACTTTAGTAATGAGTATTTCGATCAGCATCACTACATCTTTTCCTTTCCAAGTCCCCTGATCTGAGACGAATCCCATCACTGAACTACATCTTTGAAGCGCTCCCTCACAAAGTGCACATAGGCTGCAGTCTCTTGTAATTACCTGCTGCCCTCGTAAATCAGACGCTAATTTCACTCAGATTGCAGGCAAGCATTTAATGAATTGCTTTCATGTTTACAAATGTGGCTCTTAGTGTACCTGTTCTGTCCTCACACTGCATTCACTTCATGTCCTACAGTAGACCATAATGCGTTTTGAGGAAATCATATCACATCACATCATATTCCCAGCCTCCCCAGGCATTTCTCACTATCTACTATCTGAAGGTACCCCAGGTGTTTCTCTCTTTGAGCTCTACCTCGCTGATACCCGATGAGTTGATGTGCAGCCGATGTAACAGATGGTGACAACACGTGAGGAGGAGAGGGAGAACGCATTAGTCAGGCAGCATTGTGCCGTAAATCTCACCTGTTCTCTTTTTGTTTTTCCTTTTGCTTTTCTTTCTTTTCTCTCTCCATCCCACCTCCTCCCTTCTGTCACTGTCTGTGTCTCCCGCTCTGTCTCTGCACCATTTTCTCCTCCCCACTCCTCCCTCTCTGCCTTTCCTTCTGTCCTCTCTCCAGGAGGTGTTAGAGCTGGCCTTCTCCGTCCTCTATGAGTCGGACGAGTATTTAAACTTTATTGCTCCTGACAAGCATGAGGTAAGCCAACAGTAGCCGCCCTGTAGCTGTTGACGGTGTCTGAAAGAGAAATGTGTTTATTTAGTATACAGGTATAGTGTATATGCAAGTGTAGAAGTCAGATATGTACTGGAAATGATCACTACACTGTATTTAAGTGGTTCAATTAACAGTGCACCAAATGTGTGTGTATTAGTCTCAGAAATGTAAAATAAAACACAGGTTTAAAAGGAACGTGTTAAAATGCCGTGTCCTTTTTAGTGGTGAACATCCAGAGACATGAAGAGTTTGCCATTATGATTGGGGGATATGGATAAAATCGCTGATCATGGTTCACATAACTTTATATTGCAACATCAATATTTATCATCACATAATACTTTTCTGGAAAATCTAGTGAGAAAAATCTAAGTAATACTTCACCCACAAATATACCATTTGTATATCAATTACTCATACTGTGTTACCTTGAATCTTTGAAGAAAATGTAGCTTTTCTCACATTCCTCCACAGTGAACAAAGAATCAAAAAACAGAGAAAAAGCAAAACTATACCAAAACATCCTTTTAGCTCTCACACAACTCGTGCAGTATAATCTAAGACTCATTTATCCAGAGGTTGTAAACAGATGTTTTGATATAAATTTTACCGTTGTTAAACACGGCTCTTATTTACTTGAATTTATCAAGAATTTCATACATATATATATTTTTTTAGCCGTAGAAGTTTGTTTTTAGGTCAAGAGAGAAGAAGGTGTGCCTGCTCTATTTCCCCCGAGTCACAGAGTACACAAACTTTCATCCCTTGGTGGTTAGCTTCTTTTATGCCTGCTCATCTCTGTAGCAGCTGGAGTCTGTAGGCTGTCAACAGGCTCCTTTTGAAAATACATCATGCTTAATCATAGCTGGTGTAGACTCTGGAAGTATTTCGTTTTGTGGTTATGACTTCGGTTTCTTTCTGCCACTACCTGATTTGATTTCATTTTGGGTCTACCTCTGTCTCTGCAGTACTGCGTGTGGACAGACGGTCTAAACGCCCTCCTGGGTAAAGAGATGACCAGCGAGTACACCAAATCTGACATGGACACCCTGCTCTCCATGGAGATGAAGCTCCGCCTCTTGGATCTAGAGAACATCCAGATTCCAGAGGCCCCGCCCCCGATCCCCAAAGAACCTAGCAACTATGACTTTGTTTACGACTGTAACTAGAACGACCCCACCAGCCCGAACTCACCCAGCACCTACTGTACTGTACTCACTGGACCAATCCCCTTTTCTTATAAACTGGAAGAAAAACAAATAAAAACATAAAATATAAAAAATTAACTGTGATTGAACAAAAAAGGATTGCTTGAACTATTTTCCTCTTGCTTCTTGCTAGACCTTTATAAGAGAGAAAATGGTGTATAATAGGCTCGCTGCACTTGAGGGGACTTGGGTTGGATGCAGTCATCAGGTTGCCATGGAGAAGAGAAACCAGGAAGTATTTGTTTGGCCTGTCATTGGTCGTCCTGCATCTTTTTCCTCACTCTCCTCCTGTGATGTTTTGAGACATTCACTTCTTCTTCTCGACCGAAGCGCCCGCTGTCATTTTGCTTGAAGATTGTTGTAGACAAATGCTTAGAATTTCAGCTTCCTTCTTGTCCTTTTTTATGTTTACTTTATTATTTTTCCTCAGGGCTTCTGTGGGGGGAGGCACGATGGTTGTGAAGTTCAAGAGCAGGGAGGGACGGGGTTTTGTGTTTTGTCGTCACCTTTCCAGCAGTATTTCCTGTCACAGTTTTCCTGAAAGGAAAGTTAAAGTACATTTTAAGAGGAATACTTAATGAAAATAGTCTCTTATATCCGCTTCGTCCTGTTACACATATACTGAAGACTGTTAGAATGAGTGGCTCCTCAAAGTCAAGGCAGTATACTACAGTAAAAAGCCTTTCTTTTAGATATTCTAAATATGTTAATGTTACTATCCCACTGCTGCTTATTGCATATTGTACACACCTACACAGTGGCTTTGCCAAAAACAACCATAAAAGCAGCACCATTGTGAAACACGCATACAAACACACACTCGTCTCTCCCTCATTTGAGTCTCTCGTTGTAATGACTGCTGTACACAACATTCCTAAGCAATATTTGAGCTTTTTATTTTGTTCATTTGTAAGATGGTCATCATGGATTTTAAAATTGTGAAACTGCCTAGTAGTTGGTATTACAAAGAGGATGTTAGTGTTTTGGTCAAAGAAAGTTGTCTTTTTTTGTGTGTGTGTTCAGGACTATATTGCCACAAAATTGAAAGTTTATGTATTTTTTTAATTTAAAAACAGATCATGGTTCTTGTTTTTAGTATGATTTATATATTTCCCCTTCCTATTTAATACCTTCAGATGTTTTTCTTTAGGATTTTTCAAAGCCCCTCAAAACTGCTGTTTACATTAAAGATTTAAGAACTGTAACTACTTTTCCCTTCTGTCCCTCTCTTCATTCATGAACCACTTGCACTTTAAGGGTCATGTCATATATTTCAAACATGCAGGTGAAAGGTTCGTCCTTGATCAACAGCAGAACCTCACAACATTGTTTGATTTTCACTACCGAGTTAGTCATTTGTGCAGATCCATCTCTCAAATAGACTTATGTGGACAGACTGTCCTTTTAACAGTTGAGTAACAGGTGGAGTATAGATTTGGACTTTAATCATCCCAGAGGTCATTTTGTTTTCACAGAAAAGAAACAAACACTTAAATAAAAAAATTGTATAATGTAGGATAATCATTTATAATATTTGTAATAATTATTTCCATTATTTTACAAAGCATTATGGTCTTTTAAAATAAATAAACACTGCACTAACACTAGAACACTGAACTGTTTTTCTGTCCAGCCTGCAGGTGTCCTCTGAGCTGCGTCCGCTCCAGCCAGAGCAACATAAAACCCTAACCTCCACAGACCCAGACAAAACCTTCACAGCATTTCATGAAAATACCTTGGTAGCCTCGTGACTTTCAGACCCTCCGCTGTACACAAACACTTTCTCGAATCTCTTCAGGCTTTAAGCTCAAACTTCATTCTACATCTTTATCGAAGCTAAATTCCCTCTATTTAAATGTCCTTTCAATTAAGTTACATTTTCTACACGTTTAAGTTGGCAGAAAATGCTTTTTGATTCATTTTGATCCAAATGAATGTGCTCAACATCTCAATACTACAGTAAATGAAGATGTATTTTAATGCCAAACTCTAATTATTCACAGATCAATCACTGCAAAAGCTGTCATCACCCTTCTGTGGAAAGAAATCTGTCGAGCAGTATTGATTTGATGACCCAGAATGAGCGAGGAGCTGCCTTTGTTTTTCTGCTTAATAATTTAGCTCAGTTTGCCTTTATGTGTGTGCGTCCTTGGGTTTTGGTGTTTGGGTTTCCCCATTACATGCCTGGCTGTGTCACAGGATATTTATTTCCCGTCACACAGGTCGTAGCGGTCCCTCACTCCTCGGTGTGTAACACCATTTCCTGCTTGACGGCTCTATCTACTGTCCAGCCCCAGAACCTCCACTGAGCTCAGTCTTCAGGGGCAGATTGTTCACTCACGAATGGATACTGATCCCCCTGCGCTCATTAGAGATGTAAGTCAGCTCGTAACATCTGTCTCATCCTCTCTCGGGCAAAAGGGAAAGCCCTCTCTCTCGCCTACCACCCAGTCTTCCACTCACTGACCCCTCCTCACACTCACACACCACATGCAGGTATGTCAACAGTCACAGTTAAACGGCTCCGTTCCTGGGAGGGTGAGCTGTGGCGTGTTGTGGGCCGAGCAGAGGCGGTCTGAGAAGTGTATTGCTCACTGGAGCTGATGAAACTCTATTAGCTACTTGTAAGCAAAAATATAAGAGGAAAAACAACAAGAGGGATTAAGAGAGGAAATAGGAATTCTGTTTAAGAGAGGTTAGACATGCAGGGTGGGGACAAAACAACAGAGACAAAGCCCTGCACTAAATATGTAATTGTTTTTAACTTAAAAGATTAGATTTATTTAGATTTTCCAAAGTTCATCGACCCCCAACTTTCCAAACTACATACCTGCTGTTGCATCAACTCTGAACTGCAAATGTATGTGACCTCAAAAGTCTCGTGAAAATATCATGTGAAAGACACTTCCAGTAACTTGATACTTCTAAAAAATTTATTTTTAAAATTCAGACTTGTTTTTTAAATAAACATTATAGTTATTTTGTTCACTGCAGGACTGCAAGGTGTTTCTATTATTTTGTCCACTCCCTGTAAACCTTGTATTTATCAAGATATTGATCCAGATGTGTCTGACACACTAATACATCTCTGGGAATCTTATGGCTATATAAATCCAAAATATTAGTTGAACTGAGTGTGTATTAAAAGTATGTAAATGTGAAAACTCTGAGCTGCTGGGGAAAACAATCTAGCGAGGCAAAGCAGCTATTTTTATGTACTTACCATATCTTGATTCCCTGAGGTACTCATTGCCAGGTGTGTGTGTGTGTGTATCTGTTTGTGTGTCTCCATGCACACTCTGCCGTGAAAGACGGGAGAGAAAAGACTCGGCTGGCCTCATTACAAGTTCCTCGGAGACTTCACGCAGAGTGTGTGACAGCAGCCTGAGGCCTGCAGCAAGCAGGGTGCAGCTCCTTTCCTCGTCCACCAGGACGAACTAATCAAATCAGATTAAAACCTGAACTGATTATACGGCCGCGCTTTCTTCCACAGTGGGCTCTCAATCAAGTTAGCCAGGCATCCACACTCATTCGCCTTCTGCCCTTGTTAGTTTAGTGTCCACTTGATATTGTTTGTTGGGTCAATTCAGCCAAACAGACACAAGAAAAACTTTTAGGGCTTTGCCTCATTTGTCAGTGCTGTGAGTGTGAGCATCATATAACTTTTTATTCACCTTCATATTGGCGTGGCAGCAGATGTGCCAGCTGCAGATCATCTCCAAATATCAGGAAAAAAAAGAAATGCACAATTCAGAAAAATATTTTTTGTTGTTCCATTTGTGAACTAATCCTTTAACCTTTCTCAAAGTCGGAATAGATCTTGTGCTATATTTACATTATAGTAGACTTAAGGTCAGGTAACTTGTGAACATTTAAAGATTTTATGCTGCATTATCAAAGCAATATCAAAGTAGGGGAGGATTAAGGGTGAAACCGATACAAACAAAGAAACTATACTTGCTATAGCTCGTCTTTTATTATCGACAGCCATAGTTCAGCCGTTGCCTAAGGGTGTTATTGACAAAATGTCGTCTTACTGGAGTGAATCAAAAATCTAATGTTTCCGAAATAGCAGCTAAAGGGGCAGAGAGGAAACTCATTTGTGAGAGCTTCTCTAATTTTTCCTGCTCATCATTTGTATTGACTTGTTTTCTCTGCTTGTTCTCTGTGAGTCTCTCATTACTGGAGACATTTGTCCAATGGACCCATCAGAGACCACAGAGAGGAGCTCTGCTACACTGATGGTATTGATTAATGGAGGGACAAATCCATATCCCTTGTACATTATTATTCACCTGACCCAAGAGCAACACTCTTCAGTCAGTGTGGAGCAGACAGAACGATGCTGGCTGTAGCGTTTTCAATGTGAGAGACACCTCTACGTGCTGAATAGAGCCGAGAGTAATTGATTAATATGGTTGTTTCCCATTACAGATTTCTGTCTGTGTCGTTTTGTCTGGTCTCTTCTCACGGGTTTGATGATGCTGGGGCTCCGATCAGAGTTTATTAACATTTAATCAAAATCTGACGACAGTTCAGGGACTGTTTGCTATGGTCCTAGGCCGCTGTCTCTCAAATGTGATCAAACTACACCCGCACTGTCCTGATGCAGCAGATTAGCTGGGTTTTTTTTATTTTTGCAAACTTAAACTTAGTATAGTTGGTGATGAATATTTAAAGGCACAATGAGTAGGATTTGTCGGCCGTGGTTTGTAAACACAACTTTCAAAGCTGGCCCCTCTTCCTCGGTGCTCGTCAGCAGGTGACAGCCAACTCGAGAGTCACTCTCGCTTTGGAACGAGCTTTGTCCGCACGATTGTCAAATTTGGTATCGCAAGTACTTTTCCCATGGTGTCGAAAGAATTAGAGGGAAACTTAACGCTAGCTAATAATATGGTTTCGCTGGCCGTGTTGAACTGCTCCCATTGCTGCAGTGATGGAGAAGAGTACTCCAGGGTGTCAGTATCCCTGGCACAGTAGCACATCAAAGAGCCTTTGAAACTTTCAACCGGAAAGGAAAGTGACACGCTGATTTTCAACTCTGAGTTATGTTACTCTTTAAGGATAATTCTGCTTTTTTTTTTTTTTTATTATAATAATGAAATGATAATTAGCTGAGTAAACTGGATGAGTAGCACAAAAAGCTGCATGTTAGCAGCCTAAACCTAAAGTGTGTATGTACAGTAGCTCCGGATGTAGCGGTTCAATCCCTGACTCCTCCAGACTGCATGTCAAAGTGTACTTGGGAGTCCAGCGCTCTGTCCTGCGGCCCGTCCATCGAGTGCAACAGCATGATCCGGGGATGCCACGATGGAGCCGCACAGTCCTGTTGCTGGATTAGCCTGAGTCTTAACATGAATGGGCATTAGATTAGATGATGAGCAGTGTGGCAGCCCTCAATGTGTGTGAATGGGTAAATGTTGGCATGCAGTGTAAAAGAGCTTTGAGTGGTCGGAAGACTTGAAAGACGCCACACAAATGCAAGTTTACATTTCCTGAACCGGCAGATGAGCAGTGGCTGTGGCAGGCTGCTCCTCCAGCTGCAGCACCTGGAGCTCTGGGCCAAGATTAGCAGGGCGAAATGATTGCTTTAACCCAGACAAAGATCATCCCAGCAGAGTGGGAATCTGTGAGTTAGATAAACGGATACAACTCTGAAATTGATTTCCACGTCCACCCCAACAGTTGCTTATTCTCAGCTACCTCAGTACTGAATCTGAAAGTCTTATCTTTGCTGGTGGTTGTGTGGTGATTGATTGAAGAGACTGCGGCCGTCAGTCAGCGTTTACAAGAGTTATACAAGCACACCAGGACTAATGCATTTCTAATGGGCGGCGAGAGGGGTAGTCTGCCAAGATGCTTTCACTATGCATGAGTGGAACACTGTTGTAGATTAGAGGAAATCAAGTTGATTTGTATCACCAATTGCCAAACAGACACAAGCTATTTTCTTCTTATTCTTGACCTTGGGAACAGCAGTTGAGGAAATACTTCCTCCAGAGCTTGTGTGTCTTCTAATTATGGGAGCTTGAATAGCTAAAGAACAATGGTGTCTGTATTTCTAAAATGCCTTACTTTTCTTTTTTTTTTTGCACCTTTTGTCGTATTCCTGCAGAAAACACCTGTCAAGTAGAAACAAAGCCTAACAGAGCTAAAACGGTCCCACAGTCACCTGTCATCTCTGTCTCACTCAATTTTTTTAAAACATAAATTTTAGTCAAACCCCACCACTGAATTGTCGCTTTTAATGCCCTCTTTATATCACTAAACCACCTTCATCTCTCTTCTGTTTCCACTTTAGACACAAATGCACATCAAAATCTTTTGTTCTATTTTTGGTGGAACACAGTCTCAGCAAGTGAACATGTCATACGCACGTCTTTTGTTCTCCTCTGCGTCGCTCAGGATCTAATTCTGGTGAAAGTTGACACCTCTTGATGTTGTAAAATGGACGGGTACTTTCTTGTAAACAGGAGCTCATGAATCATTCTGGATGGCTTTGAGGAGCAAGAGCGCCACTGAGGAGGGGGAGGTGATGAAGAGGAGACAACAAATGAGCTGAATTTTGCCTCGGGTGTCTGTTTTTGGACCGCAAGGTTTGTTCCTCTAATTGCCCCTGACTTTGTCGAAAGTCACCATATGTTCGGCGGTGTCTGGCTTTGATAAAGAAGACATGCGGGGGGGAATGAAAGATGAATGGTGATGTGCTGAGGACCACAGGGTATGTGTGTCTGATCTTTTAGATTTCCCCACTGCCACCCAAGGCTGCACCAAATGAAACACAGGCCTGATGGGTAGAGGGACTGTCCTCAAACCAAGTGACCTGATGGGTTCAAGACCAAGTGAGGAGCACTCTCCCAATTGGTGCCGCTCCCAAGCTGACCCTGCTGTCTGACCTTCACGGGGACGGTGAGCTGAGAGTTTCCCCTACAGTAGTCAATAAGACATCACGCAATATTATTTTTACTTGCTTCAAATCCAACAAGCTATTTTCTCCCTGTCTTCATGCCATACGGTCCCATGAGACAGCAATGCTTCTCATCAAAGTCACAGATGTCACTTTTGTTTTTTTCTCCCTCTCTGTTTCCTGGAGTGACAGTTTCGGCCTTTGTCTCATCACGTGTGTGAGGAAAAAGTGACGACGAGATCGATAAGGGAGGATTGAGAAAAATCTCCCATTGGGCCTTTTTTTTTTTCATTCGGCATTGTGTGGGATTGACACAAGACTAAGGCGAGCCAAATGTAGCCCTGAGCGTCTATATTTACTACTGCAGAAGCTGCCAGTTCCAGCGTGTGTAGGATGACAGCAGGCACAGGGCTTCAATAGGAAAATATTGTCAAGATGGCTTGCTGCAACAGCCAAGGAACAGACTGAAGACTACTGTTGCAATTTCAGGTAAGACTCTCAGCTGTTTAAGATGCCGTGAGATCTTTCAGAGTTATTGAAAGTTATTTAGAGCAGGAAGTTTCTGCTCTGAATAATTAAAACCAAGTAAGAGAGGAATGGCCGCAAAAGAGCTTTAAAATTTAAAAAGTTTCCAGTTGTTTGTTGTCTTTCCCCTTGTCAGTTAATTGCTCCAAATAATTGCTGCAGAGGGCACATCACATGCAACCTCTAAAGTTTATTTTTTCCAAATCCCTTCGACTATAACTTTTAGCCAGACATACTACTATACTCTTACACATTTTATTACATACTATACTATGCCTTTTTTGATGGCATGCTATACTACACCTTCTTATGACATTTATTATGACATTTTCTATTATACATTGTAGTATGACTTTTTGACATTTTTTGCTCTTACTTTTCCAATTACATTTTTTAATTGTATACTATACTATTACATTTGTAATGACATGTTTATGGCCTACTATGCAATAACTTTTCTTTATGACACTGTTTTATAACATACTATGACTTTTTAAGGTATTTTTTGTGAGAGAAGAGATTTCTTATATTTTCTGACATTTTTGCAACATACTTTACCATGACCTTTTTAATGCCATCCATCCATCCATCCATCTTCAACCGCTTATCCGGGGTCGGGTCGCGGGGGCAACAGCTCCAGCAGGGGGCCCCAAACTTCCTTTTCCCGGGCCACGTTGACCAACTCTGACTGGGGGACCCCGAGGCGTTCCCAGGCCAGTGTGGAGATATAATCTCTCCACCTCGTCCTGGGTCTTCCCCGTGGTCTCCTCCCAGCTGGCTGTGCCTGGAACACCTCCCTAGGGAGGCGCCCAGGGGGCATCCTTACCAGATGCCCGAACCACCTCAACTGGCTCCTTTCTACGCAAAGGAGCAGCGGTTCTACTCCGAGCTTCTCTCGGATGACTGAACTCCTCACCCTATCTCTAAGGGAGAAGCCAGCCACCCTTCTGAGAAAACCCATTTCGGCCGCTTGTACCCGCGATCTCGTCCTTTCGGTCATGATCCAACCTTCATGACCATAGGTGAGAGTAGGAACGAAGATAGACCGGTAGATCGAGAGCTTTGCCTTCTGGCTCAGCTCTCTTTTCGTCACAACGGTGCGGTAAAGCGAGTGCAATACCGTGCCCGCTGCTCCGATTCTCCGGCCCATCTCCCGCTCCATTTTCCCGTCACTCGTGAACAAGACCCCTAGGTACTTGAACTCCTTCACTTGGGGTAAGGACTCCTTCCCTACCCGGAGTAGACAATCCACCGGTTTCCTGCTGAGAACCATGGCCTCAGATTTTGAGGTGCTGATCCTCATTCCAACCGCTTCACACTCGGCTGCGAACCGATCCAGTGAGTGCTGAAGGTCACAGGCTGATGATGCCATCAGGACCACATCGTCTGCAAAGAGCAGCGATGAGATCCCAAGCCCACCAAACTGCAACCCCTCCTCCCCCCGACTACGCCTCGATATCCTGTCCATGAATACCACAAACAGGATTGGTGACAAAGCGCAGCCCTGGCGGAGGCCAACACCCACCGGGAACGAGTCCGACTTACTGCCGAGAACCCGGACACAACTCTTGCTTTGGGCGTACAGGGATTGGATGGCCCTCAAAAGCGCCCCCCTCACCCCATACTCCCGCAGCACCTCCCACAGTATCTCCCGGGGGACCCGGTCATACGCTTTCTCCAGGTCCACAAAACACATGTAAACCGGATGGGCATACTCCCAGGCCCCCTCCAGGATCCTTGTGAGAGTGAAGAGCTGGTCCGTTGTTCCACGGCCAGAACGGAATCCGCATTGTTCCTCTTCAATCTGAGGTTCGACTATCAGCCGAACCCTCCTTTCCAGCACCTTGGAGTAGACTTTACCCGGGAGGCTGAGCAGTGTGATACCCCTGTAATTGGCACACACTCTCTGGTTCCCCTTTTTATACAGGGGAACCACCACCCCGGTCTGCCACTCCTTAGGCACTGTTCCCGACTTCCACGCAATGTTGAAGAGACGTGTCAGCCACGACAGCCCCTCCACACCCAAAGCCTTCAACATTTCTGGACGGATCTCATCAATCCCCGGGGCCTTGCCACTGTGGAGTTGTTTGACTACCTCAGTGACTTCCACCAGGGAAATTGCTGATGATCCCCCATAATCTTCCAGCCCTGCCTCTATCAAAGAGGGCGTATTAGTCGGATTGAGGAGTTGCCTATGCCTTTTTAATGCCATACTATACTATATTTGTATGACATACTATAATATGGAATTTTCATGACATACTATACAATAAATTTTTATAACTTTTTTTATGCCACTTTCTTTTGTTCTTTTATGACATACTATGACTTTTTAAAGATATATTTTAAGACATACCATGAATTTTAAAGATTTTTTATGACATGCTATACTATGACTTATGATTTTTTTTTTTGTCGTGCTATAATATGAACTTTTTATGATAATTTTTTTTATGAGATACTATATTATGACTTTTTAAAGATATTTTTTATGACATAGTATATTATGACTTTTTTTATGATCAAAACGTTGTAAAAATATTTTATGTCAAAACCAAATCTGACTCGTATTTGACATTTTTAATTTTCAAGATTTGATAAAGTCAAACAATTAAGAAAAAATTATTTTCTCCATCCAGTGGCTGTAAAAAGAAATTAATTAATATAATTCACAATCAATGTTCATGAAGTAATGCAGGCAAGATTTGTAGAAAAAAATTCATTTTTAATTTCTAACAATTACATAATGTATCCTCTGGATTTATACATATGTACATTCATTACATTTTAAGTAAATAAATGTTCCACTCAAGTCAGTAGAAAACATTTAAACAAACATTCATTAACATTGTCTTCAAAGCCCTGGACATGTTACACTGATTATTAGATTGTTAAATTATTAAATATATCACAGCTTTTATTCATTCACATTAAAAAAAACAAATCAGGTGTTTTAAACTAGCATGTGTGATCAAGCTAAAGTCACACGTTGTCCGGGTTTAAATGTGACCGAGTGGGGAGATTGTCTGTCTCCTGCACCGCCAAAGGCTTCATACCTACAAAAAAGAAAAACAGTGCACTTATGATATGTATAATATCTTAAAACAATTACCATAAAAATACCAAAAAACAGATTTGATAAACTGATCCAACAGAAGAAAGGATCTACAATATTTGTCTTGTTTTTTTTCTTCTAACTTTAAAAAGAAATTCATTCCTTCACTTGACACATGAGAGATGAGTCAGCAGCTATATATATAGTTGACTTTGCAATTTCTCTGCTCGAGCTCAGCTATAATTCCAGTGGATTCACAAAACACACAAAGTAATTTGACATGATAAAAAAGGCTGAATATTACGAGAGAGATTATAATAAAGATTCATATTGCTCTCTTGCTGCTACTTGGCAACAGCTTGGAAACACCAATTTTTCAAATGTTTTTCATTTCCTCCTGTAGTGGAGACTCTAAATGGCTCATTATATGCTTGATCAATTTCAGAGCCAATTGAACCATTAAAAGCTAACTTTCTCCAAAATAAATGGACAGCTGTGAAACGATTTCTTTGCTTCCTGCAGAGCAAACAGTTTTTGTTGCAGGGGTTTCATATATCAATATTAGCGTAATTTGTATTGCTGTGACTGTTGCAGTGCAGTCCAATCTGGCGCCCTCATACTCACAGTTTTGTGTATCTGCTCCAGTCGGCTTTACCGAGAGATGCTCCGGTCACAGCCAGGGCGGAGTTCACATGAGCCCGACACAGCAGCAGGGCCGGCTGGCTGGAGGCTGAATGCACCCGGACACAGTCCTCCTACACACAAAGTACGAGAGGAATCACACACACAGTAGCTTACAAAAGGAATCTACCAATACTGGTTGGTGCAAAAGCCATGAGTACAGTAGTTTAGCACATACTAGTTTTAAATCAATATAAAAAAGTAATATAGAATGTAACTGAGCACGAAAGCATGCAGTATTCAACAGGCAATGATAATTGAAAATAAAAAAAAAATCATAAAAAAAGTAATAAAAAAAAGTCTGACTATAGTAAGCAATTAAAAATGCCATAATAAATGTAAAAACAACAAAGGCATAGTATAGTAGGACATCAAAAATAATGTGGTAGTATAGCCATAAAAATGGAAAAGAAAAATCATAACTTGTCATAGTGTAGTATGCCAAAATAAATAAATTTTAAAAAGTCATAGTATAATATGCAATAAAAACGTATATATTCCAAAAAATTATAATATAGTATGTCATTAAAGTCATAGTATGTCACACAACATGCCATAAAAATGTTACTAAAAAAAAGTCTAGCTATAGTATGCAAATAAAACAAAAAGGAATGTCGCTAAATTGATGTATCAACTTCTAATACATTTTAAGACCCCGCGCACAGGCTGAGAATAGAACAAAACAATCAGAATATAACAGCATTTAGATATTTTCTTGTCCATTGTCGCCACTTACGTTGGCTCTCCTGTAGTTGTTCTTGATGTTATTAATGTCTTGTTGTAGGCGCTCCAGCTGCTCCGGGCCGAGCTCTTCGTACCCGCTCTGGAGGGACGACATGTAGGCAGGGGGGAGTGAGCCGCCAGGTTCCCGACCTGATGCCCTTGTTAAGTCATGGGTCATGGAGTTGGGTCCAGAGACGCACTGTGAGTTCTGTCAAGGGAGGAGAATAAATAGACACAAAAAAGAAACCACTTAAAAAACGTAACACATAATTACAGAGGCCTGTGTGAAAGTGCATACATACTGTGAGGAAGAACATCATGTTTTCATTGTTCACTACTTTGACCAGATGTGTTCAATAGTTTAGGATTGCAATATCAGACCAATATCACCACGTTTCCTCAAAGTTCCCAGTATCAATATAAAAACATTATCATTAGAACTGCTATAGTATTGTAATAATCCTAATAAAACACTATATTTAGAAGTGTATCAGTCCAGAGAGTTTGTTTTATCTATAACTATTTCTTTTATGAAGTAAACAGACAAAATAAAGCATGTTAATCAGCGAGTTTCAGAGGTGCTGAAAGCCATTCCTCCCATTTTGGACAGCGGCAGGCTAGCCAGAGCTATGCTAGGCTAACCACGTCCTGATTGCAGCCCCATAGTTAATGCAGTCATGATTCTGATATACTGATATTGAACTTTTCATCTCACTCTTGAATGGAAAGCAAACACAACCTAAAAAGGAAATAAAATAATAAACACTCACCAGTCCTGAAATCGGTGAATTCCCCAACTCCGACTCGTAGGAGCTTCCAAAGTAGAGTCTCCAAACATTGCCACGACGTTGATCGTCTTCAACTTGAAGCTCACTGGGCTCCAGGAGAACCATGGACTGGTCCATCCCCACGCCTGTGTCCCCCTCCCCCACTGAATCATCTGAGCCACTGCTGTTGTTCGGGAAGATCATGGAGGAGAGGCTCATGTCGCTGTCTGAGCCACAGGTCAGGTCCTGTCACCCAGAAACAGAGGGCCAGAGTTTAGATGCAAAAGTAAAAAAGTAAAGTCGCTTCACTGGGTTATTGCAGTTTAAGATCCCTTAGATTTAGGCTCATTCTGCCTCTGGAAGCCCTTGCTGTTTAACTTATCAATCATATCCTTGTCAGCGTGGTTGGGGATCATTTCAATTATGTTGTAAAGTCTTTAGCCTTAAGGGACAAAAAAAACTGAGCTTGGCTGGTTCCATAAATAATTTAAAAATGGACTGGCCGACAGTTCCCTGCCTCCCTGCTCTATTAGCACAAAGCAACCCCATCTCAACAAAATGAGCTCCTCGGTGACTCGTCTTTTAAAGTACAATAGACTTACGTGCGGCGTGCTGGAGCCCATGCTGTTGTGGACAGCCTCCAGCTGAGCGTTGTAGAGCAGGGCCTTCAGGTCTGCCCCGGTGAACTGCTCCGTTGCGGCTGCCAGCTGCTCCAGGTCCACGTCAGCAGCCAGTGAGACACCGGCGCTCAGAGCCTTCAGGATCTCCACACGAGCCTCCTGGAAAGGCAACAGTTGGATTTACTACCAAAGGACATAATCCCTGAACATTAATTTAGTTTCTTTTAAAGATCTCTGCACATAGACGCATCCTAATTACAGCATAAAGTGTAATGCTATTAAAAGTGTCATAAAATGATGATTAGGTTGATTTTAATGCAACAGACCAGGTCAGGAGGGGGGCAGTAGAGGGACTTGTCCAGTCGTCCAGGTCTAAGCAGGGCCGGGTCAATCAGATCTGGACGGCTGGTGGCTGCAAGCACATACACACCTACAAGTGCAAACATGAAGAATTCTTATTTATGTAGATTAAAGGAATAGTATGCCATTTCGGGATATACCTGTAGACATATTAATGTTCTTGGTGAGAGGACAGATACCACTCATGTCTGTTTGATAAGGAAGAAGCTGGAACCAGGAGATGGTTAGCATAGCTTAGCACAATGACTGGAAACGGGGGGGGCGGGCTTACTAATTACCTGCGGGCAGAGATGAGTGGTATTCATCTTTTTATCTAACTCCTGACAAGAAAGCAATTAAGGGCCTTTGCCAAAATGCAATGACAGCAGCACTGATTAGTAAAATATTCCAATATCTTACTTTCTCATACCTTTGCTCTTTAAAGTGGATTGTAAATATACAGAACTTACAATATGTAGTATAATGCTACACGACTTACCCTGCAGTCCCTCCACTCCATCTAGCTGGGTGAGGAGCTGGTTGACTACACGGTCGGTTACACCCGTGCTGTCGTGGCCCCTCCTGGGGGCCAGAGAGTCAAACTCATCGAAGAACAGAATGCACGGCTTGGCAGCTTGCGCCCTGGAGCAAACAGAAGAACCTCGATGAATAATTGTTGTCGGAGCTTGCAATTAACTATAAAGGTCTCGCGGAGTCATAAGAAAGTGACAGCGTGTAAATGTTGACTGACCTCTGGAAGACATCACGGACTCCCTGCTCACTAGCGCCAATGTACTTACTCAGAAGTTCAGGTCCCTAGAGACAGGTAAATATCCTGCGTCACCAAAGGTACATGTTGCTCTGATTAAGAAAGACTGTCAGGACGCGATGTGAGATTCTTTGGATGCGAGATTCTTTGGTGTCGTATTTTACAATATTTTATACATTTTGGGTTTGTTAACAGTCCGAATGTTGCGTATTTACTTGCTTTGCTGATTGTTGTGTGTTCTTATGTTGATTATTATTATTGCCTTTTCAATAACAAAAGCCCCTAAATATGATTTTGACAAAAAGAAAGACTGTCAGAGCAAAAGCCCAGCATACCTTGATGCTGATGAAGTTCATACCGCTGTCCTTAGCCACGGCCCGGGCCAGCAGCGTCTTCCCTGTACCAGGAGCTCCATACAGTAATATTCCTGAGCGATGGCGGATAGGGAGATTGGAGAACAGGGTGGGATACTGCAACACACCAAAGACCCACAATCAATTATAAAATACAAAAAATGTAAATTCTTGATACTTCAACAGTCATTTCTGTTGATCTGTTTAAAAAACAAATCCTTACATCCGCCATTATTTCATTTAAAGTGAGAAAATATGGAAAATCAGAAACTGTATGATTGCTTTATTTCCTTAAAGTTATATTGTTATTATACTATTAAGCCAATGCAATTTTAATCCGGGTAAACTTAATTTGGTCAATATGGTGCGTTGAAGAACACTACTACACAAAACAGTGAATATGCAACTTTGAGGTATCTACTGTATAAAGTGTACTTTCTTCTTAAAGAAGCCTTAGAGCCTAAGACTTAATGGTATAGATAATAGTGTTTCTGCCTTGGAGGCCTTCGTTTCCAGGACCTGCCCCTGGGTCAGTTTTGAACAAACAAAATAGCAGCAGAGAGATGATTCATAGAAGACTATGAGAGTTGGAAGCATCAATTAAATGATAAAAACAGATAACATCAACCCATCTAATCATAAAACAACCTTGTGTGTTTTATAACTGTACTATTGTGGGTTATACAAGAAGAGGAAATAATAAAAAATCAAATCATGAAAAAAAATAGGAAATTGTGTTGGAACTGAGCAACTTCCATCATTTATCACCTCCTTTCATATATCTTATAAACAAGGAAACAGTTTACACATTTATAGCTTAAACAAAATGATAAATTCAGAGGTTTTTAAAGTAAATTGAAAAAGAGTTGGAAGAGAATAAGAGATGGAATTCCTTGTGCATTTGAATCTAATTAAATTAGTTTCTGTTTGAATAAAATCAATTGCATTCATCACTTAACTGCTATTACTCCCACTTGGGATGAAACTCTTAATAGCTTATCTTTACAACAATCAATAGCAATTATGGTGCCAAAATGATAAAGGCATCGTCATCACATACACTTTTATTATTGAAGTCCATCACTTCTGTCCCTCCTGTATGGCACAGAGTGGTGCTTCCATCTGACTGAAAACACTCCTGATTGTGATTAGTCACACTGACACTGACCTTAGCGGGGAGCAGTATGGTGTCCATTAGCTGCTGTCGCACCTCCCTCAGCCCCCCCACCCTCTCCAGCCCAACTCCACTTGGGGTGTGCAGGTCTACACCCCACAGCGAGGGAGGCGTGAATCCCTTAAGAGCCTGCGCAAAGTCCTTCCACGACAGACATACACCTGAGACATGACAAATAATGGCAAAAATAAACTAGCATTAGCTTGATTAGAGACGTGAAGCGAAGCACTTAAGGAACACATGGAAATCAACTTTAAATAAACAACATGGAATGAATTATGAATTCTACAATTTTAGTAAAGTGTAACCAAAATCTTTGGTACCCTGGTCACTGTGTCCTCTTTGTACAGTGTTGGTATGGACAGCCCGCTCCAAAAGTAGTACAAGGTCTTGAGGTGTGTATCCCTCCGTCTCCTTGGCAACAGCTGCCAGGTCTTGAGTCTGTAAGGTCTCCTCAGATAGCCGTTTTTTCCTGAGTATCAGACGGTGCAGGATTTCTGCTCTTTGAGCCTTCAAACAATAGCAAACAAGAGAGCTGTTTGTTTTTACTTTTGACCTCTACCAGTGCAAGTCTGTGTGTGTGTGTGTGTGTGTGTGCTGACCTGGTCCGGTGGCAGGATGTGTGCAAAGCCCTGGATGAAGTGGGACCCCTGCACCTCGGTCAGGGAGGGATGGAGGGAGTGCTCGCTCTGACTGGTGATTATCAGACACACCAGGCTGTAGTGAAGCAGCACCTCGTCCACCACATCCTTCAGACCTGCAGCCACAACCAGACAGAAGGAATCAGCATCAAGGCCTCTGATGCTCATCAACCCTGCCTGTGAACTAGGGCTGTCATGTTATCAGAGTCGCACAACAGGATTATCATGGCCAAATGAATTTACACTAAAGATATAATCACAATATCAATAGAAAATTAGAAAAATAAACTGGCAAGCTACCTTTTTCCGGGTGCGATTAGAGTGTCTCACTCTTGTCTGTCATCTTCTCTGACATGCAGAAGCAGCAGTAGTTCTTTTTATAGCTCGTAACTTTGTCATGGCCTTGACGTGTGTGTATACTGGATTATTTACACAATATTATTATATGTGTATTATAAACATGATATCAATATATATATATTTTTTAAATATCATGGTTATCGTCACTACCGGTATATCCCGACACCCCTAGAGTTTACATACATGACAACAGACATTCACCCACACACACACAGAAAATAAATGATTGATGGTTTACTCTGTGCAATATGCTGCTGCAGCAGCGCCTCGGGACCATGCTCATGCTCTGGTGAGGTTGGTGCCCCAGTCATATGGTCCAGGTCATCAAGTAGAACAACTGAAGGCTGCCTCCACTCCGCCTGTTCAAAAATATCCTGCAGCAACTGTCTCACCGTTTCTGCCCTTTTGCCTTAAAAGAAAAGAAAATATGACAATTTCTATGATAAATACATTCAACTAGATTTCTTTGATACAAATATCTACATGGAGTTTCTGTTAACCTTGTAGTTTCTTGCAGTCCACCAGCTCCACATGGGCATCCAGATCTTCTTTAGCTTTTCTACAGAGGGCTCGGGAAAGAGTACTCTTTCCACTTCCCTGTGCGGATACATATAAACACAGTTATGTAGTATACATAACAATATTGTTAAGAATAAAAATGCAGTAAAATACTTGGTTGCTTTGGCGTCTGTCTGACCAGTTTAGGCTGCAAAAATCAGTTCTTCAAAAATCATTGTAAATATTTTAATTTTCTCTCTGTAAATATCTGTGCTGTGAGCAGTGTTATGATGGTTATGTAAAGAGATACCTTAGCACCAGTGATGAGTAGAGCTCCTCCTTGGAGACCCTGCCCAGTAGTACCAAGCTCTCTTGAGAGGGGACTACCCAGAAGGCTGTGGGAGATGAAGTCAAATCCAGTCCTACTAAGCTCATCGAGCCCACTGGGGAAAGACAAAGTGAGAGGAGTGAGAGATGTAGAGAGAAATTAATGCTTTAAAAGATCTGTTTAAACCACACACAGGCTCACAAATAGACACACACTTACCCAAGAATACTGAGGGAGGGAAGCTCTGGGTTGGGCGTTTCAGATATAGATTTCACAGCTGGCAGTGTCACTGGCTCTCTGCTTACCTGTAGGTGACACGTAGTGTGAGCTTTTTTTAAACCATGGCTGTTTATCAATCACCTGCATGTCATTATGCAGCAATCTGTTTTTATTTTTAGAACAATAATGGCCAATTTACATGATATGAATGCTTGTACCTCTATGTTTTCCTTCTGGACAACAGTGGGTGCTAGTGAAAACAGCTGGTCTGGAGGGTCACTCTCTGGTTCCGGTTTCAGTACAGTTAAAGCAAACTCTAACTTTGCTATAAATAAGAAAAGAAGGTGGGAGAACAGTGATGCGTTATTGCAGCTAAAGGCACTGTACTTGTATGTGATTGGTAGCCTCTTTGGTATTCAATAGATTAGTCATTTTTATCATAGTGCCATCGGTGGATTTGTACAATAACTTGTAAAAGAGGAGTACAAATGAATTACCATCAGTTCCATGTAAGAGGACGGTGCCAGACCGAGCAGTCAGGCAGGCTAAAGGTTCATGACTCTGAGTGTGCAGCCAACCAAGGAAAGCTGTCTGGATCTCCTCATCGTCCTCCTCAGGCTGAACAGAAAATGTCAAAGATCACATGGACTTAAGGGAAAGAGGTAGATTACATTTTATGCAGCTTTGACAAATTACCAATTTGAGGAGTAATAATTGAATAAATCAGACAGATAAAAAAATCTCTAACGCCACACTGTAACCACATATTATGGCTCCTCCAGCACTCACCAGTGGTATTAAGGGCTGTAGGCGAATAGACGAGGCTACTTTGATAGTTGAGTTGACCGGCTTAATTCTTACTGTTGAATGTGGGATGATATTCAACCTGACAGCCAGGGGCGGTGGGATCTGAAAATCAAAATTATTACAAGAGATATTACAGCATATAAAAAAGCAGCTACAGTAAAAGTACCATAGTTAATCTTAGGCTAAAGTGAATAAATGAACCGCATGCTCACCCATACTCTTCCACTATGGATCTCTCCCTTGCTGTGACTTTTTTCGTTGTGCGTTAGCTTCTCAGTAACATGGCACACCACCCTGACCACCATGGCTTCCTCTTCTTGCATCTCATCTCCTCCAGCAACTTTAGTAACTCCTGCGTTCTTCTTTTTCTCCATGGCCTGCTTGGATCTGTCCCTTGATTCTTTAGGGGAGAGAACTTTGGAGAGCAGGCCATAAGTCACTTGCGAATGACCTCCAGTTGGACTGGCATTCAACCCGTGGCTCCATGGAAATAAATGAATAACAGCAGTTGCAACGTGGCTTATAGAGCAAAGAGAGTCTGGAGGTACACCGCACACTCTGTAGATAGAGTCAGTGAGGAGGGCAGGAACGTCGGGTACAGGTGGCAGAGTTTTAACCGGGTTGTAAGTACCCTTTATCATAAAGCGTAGCAGGCTCTTCAGGTCAGCTATGCCGCCCCACTGGTGGCTTTGAGGGACAGGGGAGGTACTTTCTAATGATGGTCCTGAGGGGGAGGAAAGATCCATATTTTGCTGTCTTGGAAAATGCTGCTTCTCGCTGTTTCTCACTGGAGCAGCATTAAGGTTGCCAATTCCAGCGCGGTTCTTAGGAGAGACAATTAGTTCTGTGAACTGCTCCAAGCGACCATAGGGCACAGATGGCGAAAGTGATGCTGCACAGAGTTAAGAACAGATCATACGGTGTTCATTAATACTGTGGCTGGATGTGACCAATACATAAAATGTAAACAATAGGAGCCGAACAAACGCTTTAGTAAGTAGGCTTCACTAGTTGAAACCACAGAACCACACAGCATTTTAAGATTGTTACATTTTGAAACATTCAATGTTTGGTCTTCATAAATACGCCTTTCAGAGCACTGATTAAAAAAAACATACAGGCATCAGAGTTTTCTTTCTCCCCATGAATTTCTCAGTTTTGCAGAAGATGAGGCAGATTTTAACAGACTTATTGGTACTAACAAAGGATAATAATTACTGGATTATCTCTGACCTATTTGGATGTAGATGGCTGTGTGGTTGTCCACCCACACAGGAAACACGGCATCTCGGAAAACAATTCTGATCTGATCCAACAGCTGCTGCTCCAGCGCTGCACTGTGGAGCTCCTGGGGATGTCAGTCACAAAAAACAGACAATAAAATAATGTTTGATGTGAATCTGGGTCACAAGTCCATCCCTGGTGTATTCCTTGGTAGTGGGAGGATTTTCAGAAAATACATTTCCAGAATATCTGTTCACCATGAAGACATTAGGTTACTAATGTTAATAATGAAGTCACTGTGTTCACCCACCAAGATTTCCCAGTCATCAGATGACAGCGGCTCCACAAACACTTGATGCACTGATGAAACCTGATGACATGGTCTCAGGAAGCCCTGAGAGAAACCACACAACCAGTCAATCAATACAAACTCCTGTCAGCCTAGACAGTAGCTGAGAATTACTTCAAACTGTCGAAAGACTGCCAGGACGTGTCAAGTAGAGATCATGTGCTATTCTGTCGGGAAACGGAGCACAGAACAAATTACCTGCTCTCCATCCTTCAGGCCCAGCTTTTCTCCCAGTTGTCGACACAGCTCCACCTTATGGCTGTCCAGGCTGGAGGAGGTTCTGTTTTGAGTCCAGCTGAGAAACACTGGAGATCCATGGCCCCAGGACAACTCCAAAGCCTGGTTCTAGACACAGACCCATAGAGTTTGTTGATCATTTTCGATTGCCATGACACTTTATCTATTAAAAAGGTCTGCATTATGGTCGTCCTCCTTTACCTTTTCTGCTCATTCAAGTCATTTTACACAGCTTCAATAGTAAAGCTAAGTCAAGTTCAATTTCTAATTGGAGGAGAGGAGAGTTGAACCAATAATTCTCTACACCAACCGGGACAAACGGAAAATGAGAAAGGCTTGTATAATTGTCATGTGAACTATCTCATGTACACTCTCACACTTGACATTATTTCACACAGCATCTTCTAAAAGATGCGGTTCTTTTTGGATTCATAAAGATGCTAATGGTCTACAGCGAAACAGGATATAAGCACTAATTAATAAGAATGCTCTGGGATTTTTCCATCTAAAATGTTAAGTTTTGTCACCACCAAGTGAAACTGCATGGAACTACTACTAAAACGGTCCAGTCAAAATGGAATAGTGAAATACTAATTACTATACCACTGGCATCCTAAGACAATGTTTCATATCTACTTACTGATGTTTGTTATGAGTAACTATTGCCTGAATTGTCATTAAACCCAAGGGAAAACCACATGGATTTAATCTCCCATTGCTCCCATCCCACTGCTGACAACATCCAACTCTTTCCTTTCCTTATGTCGATGGATGCATTTCTTCTGACATATGGTTAACTGTATATCCAAATAAACCTGGCCTTATAAAGCATTATAAGCAATATTAATTACTTATAATACAAAAGGAAACGAACAACACAAGTTCACACACACGCAAGAAACACCGTTTTCACAAACAGGCCGATACTTTTTGCTCTAACGTTGTTTCACCAAACTAAACTTCCACTGATGTCAGTTGACACTGACAGTCGATAGCTAACTAAGCTAACTAAGCTAATTTACCTCGTTCAGAGAAAGATGCGATATCAACTTCGAGGAGATATGAAGAAAGCAGTTTTTTGTGTTGTTAAAAACAAAAGTTACGGGTTGGATTCCATGACTACTAAACATTATTTCCACATAGCCTGACTAACGTTAGCTATGTAAATGCACGGCGTGTTACTATGCTAACGTTAAATGTACAACAAACTATCACACAGCCGATCGATGTGCTCTGAGTGTACCCTAGCTAGACCAAAACAGCTGATGACGAACATAACCGCATTTCACAATAAGATATTACACATGGACACGCAATCGATGCATGTGTATTAGAGAGAGATTGAACTCTTATTTTGAAGTGTTTCAACCGGAAAGTTATCTCCAGAAAAATGGCGGCGCCTGGCAACAACAGTTCAGGCTGTTGGGCCATCCCAGACGTTTATAAACACCACGAACAGCGGAAAATATGCATTTCTCGACCTAAATATAGAGAGGGAAGGAAATCGAAAGCTGTTAAGGTAAGAATATGCTTAATATAAGTAGGAAAAACACAATATCTTAAGCTACGAGACACTGCAACTCCTAACGTTAGCTTGTCGAACTCCTTGTTAGACCTCTTATGAACTAACAAACTATTCATAACAGACTTATTTGGGATTTGTGAAGTGGATAAACGTCACTCATAATATCGATAGACAATAATCTAGTGTGTGGCCACATACGTTGTAGAGCACGTGCCATCATATTCGTCTCGTGCATCATCAGGTGTACACCATCAATTTAGAGTCTAGTTACCTGATGGTCCAAGGGGTCCCCGCCATTGGAGTGATGACCGAGCTGATCCAACTGTGTGCCCTGTACGGAGCTGTGGAGGAGTACAGGCCCCTGGACGAGTATCCTGCTGAGGAGTTCACAGAGGTCTATCTTGTCAAGTTCCAGAGACTCACCAGCGCCAGGTTCAGGCTGTAACATACAACATTGCTCATTATGCTGCACTGGCAAAGTTGTAGACTTGCTAAAAATCATTGTATTTGACGCTTTCTATTTCAGAGCAGCAAAACGACACATGGATGAGAAGAGTTTTTACGGTGGTGTGCTGCATGTGTGCTACGTGCCGGAGTATGAGACTGTGGAAGACATCAGGCTGAAGCTGCAGGACAGGAGGAGGTATATAATCAGGGCTGTTCAGAATAAAGGTACTTTAACATCAAATATAGACTTACTCCTTTAAAAAAAAAAAAAAAACACTAGGTAGATATGTACGACATTGTATGTTCTTCTACTATTAATGAATGAAATAAGGTGTAGCCAATTTTTTCATATGCTACAGAGATTTCATTTTTATTTTTATAGTTGAAATAACAAACATGAACTACTTGTTGATTCTATGTTTTTTTTTTTCTTTAACATTGTTACGAAGCAAGAGAAAGGGAACAGAAGGAGGCCGTAAATGAGGAACCCACCACATCAGTCAGGGCCACCACATCAGAGACAGTCATCAACAGACATGATAAAACCTCTGATAATGATAATACAGCCATCGTAAGCCATTATTCAGGCTTTCCTCTACTACCATTACCTCCCCAGGAATATCATTACTACAGGCATACAAATCAACGTGGGACTATACCAACAGAGGACAAAATGGGGACATTACATAACGCCATCATTGACACAAAACGGCAGCAAGCACAGAGTTCAAGCTCCAGCCAAACCTCTTCAGACAGAGACAGAGGCACAGAACAGAGACTGACCTCAAATCAGTCTTCTGCAGCAGTCAGATTTGTCCCTAGGACCACACATTTGGAGAACAGGAAACGCAGGATGGAAGAGGCTGTGGAGCATTCACTGACTGATGCTACTATAAACAATGAGCCACTCATTGGGCCAAAGCTACCAGAACCTCCTAAACTGGACATGGAGGATGTGTCACTGAACACAACTGTAAACCTGATCAGGAACACACTGAAGCAGGTAGCTGATAATCACATTTTTTTTTATAGATATTCTGAATAAAACAACATTTTCACTGCTGCTTTAATGCCCTTTATTGGTGTCAGTAAAATAAAAGTTTTTCATCTTTCTCAGGTCGAATCAGTTCCTGACCTCAAACCAGTGGCGAAAAAAATGAAACCACGTCGTCGGATTTGATCGCAACGCCTCGATACTGACAGTTATGCAGAGATTACTGCTACTACGTTGGAAAATGACCAAACAGTTTCTCTTGGCAACTTGTTTTTATTGACACATTTTGCACCACAATGCAAACAGTTAACATTTTTATTAGACTTTCTGGAAATGCACATGAATATGATTTCTCCTCATAGTTCCAGTTGTTCCTGAAATACATGGTGCTCAAATATCTCAATGCTCTGAAAACAGAAAAAAAAAAAAAGTGTAAGATTAAGAATTTCTGACGTAGAAATTTAAGTTTAGTTTTTTTTCCAACAGCCTTATATTTGATTACCGTGGTGTCAGGGAGGCATGTTCCAAAAGCCTCAAGTAATAGATTCTCCTCTCTCACCGCTTTTTCAAAGTCAGTGAAAGATAGTCTGCCATCGTGGTCATGGTCCTACACAAATGAACAGCAATGTAGACTGTTGTTTCCATAAATTAGTGAGATACAGTATGTACACATCCGAAAAATGTTTTGCTTATTGCACTTTGAAACACTACAATTTGATGTTCGAGGAGGTGGTGCAGAGACCATATGCAGAGTTAAATCACGGTATAGACATTTAAACAAATAGGCCAGCAGCGCCCATCCCCTCACCATCTTCTTGAGTGTGATCTCCACCAGGTCTTTTATTCCTTCGTCAGGGTCCTCCTCTGTGGGCTGTCTGATGAGGCTGTTCTTCAGCATGTGAAACATCTCTTCTCTGGAGACGTAGTTGTCACCGTTCAAGTCATACACATGAAAGCAGTCTGAGCCATGCAAAGAGGGACGAGTTATTACCTGGCTACCAGCTTGTAACTCAGTCTGAGAACTGAAAGTAAGTTTGACAGCTTACATTTTATTTTTTCCTCCAAGGTCCCTCTAAGGAAAACAGACAGTCCTTCAATCCATTCTTTTATACTGACGAAGCTGTCGTTGTCTTTGTCAAATGTCCTAAAGACTGGGGAACAGGTAATCAGTAACACACAGCACATGACCAAACAATCACAATACTCTGCATTCAAACTGCCGCTCGTTATCCAAATACGCAATGCATGAAACAGACAGATTACCTCCATCCATGATCATGTCGTCGGTCATCCCAAAGATGTTGTGCAGTATGCTCCTGAACCTCCCTCTGTCCAGGCCGGTGACCGCTCTTCCGGGGGTCGTCTGCTCCCCCAGCAGCACGTTAAACTCCCGGATGAGGCACTCCACTTCTGTTTTATTGACTGAGACCATTGAAATAGTGGCTGACTTTTAATATGTTTTTATTAGCTGCGTGACATTTTGTTATAGTTGCACGGTAGCCTTAATTCAAAACAATGAAAGGCTTAGCTTAGCGGCGGGTGCACAACATGCTATGTTAGCTTAAGATAACGTGTTGGGTTAAGTTTGAGCAGAATACTCACAGTGTGCCACTTGTTTTGAGGTCGTTTCAGCGAGAGTTTGTATCAACTTTCTGTTCATAGCAGACATTTCGGACATTTGAAGGCGGGACACCGGACGATGTTGACATTCTGTCGCCATGGCAACCGCCCTTTGTACAGCGCTGCCAGAACATTACATAGACTCAACTCAACGGAAATACATTAATTTTCATTTAAAGGGTTTATTAACACTTAATAAACAGTTTAACGACCAGTGGTGGAAGAAGCACACAGATATTTTACTTCAGTAAAAAGTAGTAATGCCACAGTGAAGAAATACTCTGCACTCAATACCTGACTTAAAAGTAAAAAGTACAAAAGTATTAGCATAAAAATATACTCAAAAGTACCAAAAGTAAAAATACTCATTTTGCAGAATGGCCCATTTCAGAAAAATATGGATTATAATTAACAGAAAGTAACATAAAAATGGAAATACTCAAGTAAAGTACAAGTACCTCAAAATTGTACTTAAGTACAGTACTTAACTCCATTGCACAGATACAGTAAAGGGACACTATACATTGTGGGGGAAAATATTACCTACCTGAAATGTATTAGCCGTCACAATTTTACATATAGAAAGATAATTTGTTGCTTAAAACCATAATTATTTTTACAATAATTAATTTACAAAACAATTAAGACAAGTTAAGACGTAGACCACAGATTTGAATTAAAACCCATCATGTGCCATTCCTAGTACATTTTATTATATTTAAATCACTATTTTATACAGTAAGGGCACATTTGCCTTTTGTCCTGCAGAAAACTGGATATTCCACTTAACTCTCATGAAGGCATGCCAAATGAACCTCTTCTTAACACACTCTTCATGCCTGAACTTATTTCACCTGTGTGTACAGCCATGTGTTTTGTCATCAAATTATTTCGACTGAACTTCTTTCCGCACACTGTGCATGTGTAGGGTTTCTCTCCTGTATGGATTCTCATATGTACGTTCAAGTTGCCCACATGGCGGAACTCTTTTCCACAAATCCTGCAACGGTATGGCTTCTCCTCTGAGTGAATCCTCATGTGCACAGTCACACTGTTGCCATGTCGAAACTCTTTACCACACACCTCACAGACAAACAGTTTCTCGCCGGTGTGGATTTGAGTGTGTGTGGCCAAATGTGCGCTCTGGCTGAATTCTTTGCCACAGAAACGACAGCAGTGAGATTTGCTTATTCTCTTCGTCTCTTTATTTGGGGAAGTTGGGCTGTGTGGTTCACAACCTTTAGTCAGCTGGTTTCTCCCTGTAGGGCTCCGTTTGTGGACATTGCCGTTACTGTAGCCCGTCAGTGGTGCTAAACCCAACTCAGGCCCCATGTTATTCAGAGTTACAGAACAATCTGGCAAAAGAGTCCAACATTCACTGCTTGACTGAGAGTTTCCCTCAATCTTTCTGTGGTCAGATGAGGTGTTAGGTACAGGCTCTCCGTCTTCATTTCCTGCGTCATAAGTTTGTAACTCAGTCATGTCCGAGTAAATGCAGGTGGGTGTCGCTTTCAAATTGCTGGTATCAGAGTCCTCCATATCTTGTAGCTGCTGTCCCTCTGGACTGCTCCATGGCTCTTCCTGCTTGATTTCTGGAGGCTCTGGGACCAGCAGGCCACAGTCCTCCTGGCCCACACTGGGGTTGTTGGGAGAGCTTTCAGGACTCCACTCGTGCCTGAAGTGTTTCTGCTCATGTGCACAGACAAAGACCTGCGGTGTGTCTGTTATGAGGAAAAGATGAGAAATTGTATTTGTGGATTACAGTTTCATTTCAACATTTTATTATCTAGTCTGGTTTGTATGAAAGAAAGATAAGCTACAGGGGGGGTCCACTTCCAAGACTTTAATTTTACTGGCACCTCTCCGGAGACCTGCCGCCCCCAGATTCATGTTGACACAATGCAAATGTTTTTCAGATTTGAGTCAGTAAATGTTCCTGGTTGAACAAACACAGAGCTGAGAGAAGATCTTTACAGTGTGGCTCTGAGTAGAGCTGTTCAGGTAAAGAACTGTTCTTTTAGAGTTCTGCTGAAACAAGCTGCTCTTGTTGTCTCCACTGTGGATTTTACAGACCCTTTTGAAACTTTATATATACACCTGCAGTTTGCTCTATATACTGTTACATATAGCTGAATACAATCACAAAGCACTCAAATTACTTCACTCTTCACACAATGATAGCACCCACACAGGTTTAACCACTACAAGTAGAGACAATGCACAGAGATTAGTTTGTGCAATGTTTTTTGACATAACATGTTTAGCTTTGGAAAAACTCAATAAAGTTGTTTTAAAACAAAAAAACATAAACGATTCCACTTATTTACCACTGCCCTCCACTAACATTGTTGAATAAGCACTTTTGTACTACTTTTTGAAATAAAGTTTGTATGGTACACCTAAATCCTAACAACCTTCATGAAGGTTACAATGTTCAGTTTCTTTGTTAAAACTGTTTTAGAGAGGCATTATGATCATTTTAGAGGCTGTAGTTTGTGGTGCTGTTTGTTATTTAGCCACCCCTCACGGTTATAACGTAAATGTGGTGGAAATGTATAATGTGATGCAGTTCAACAGCACTTTTGACGCATTTAAGATCGCTTTAGGATGGAACAAAACATAGAAAACAAAACAAACCTCCACTGTGTGAATGCACTTCAAGTTTAAGTCCATGTTGGTCGCCGTCTTGCTGCGCGCGAGCAGCTTCCTCCTCGCGCTCTGTGATCGTCCTCTGCACCGCCGCGAAGATCTCGTCTGCAGCCGCACTCAGCCGCTCACTGATGAACAGCCTCAGCAGCTGCATGTCGGTCATTTTAATCACCGATCAACCCTCACCTACAGCACACGGGCCATCGGCGTGTCAAGCTGCACAGAAACACAAGGCGACTACATCCGGTTACAAACTTCAAAATAAAAATACTATCGCGCGAGTAAGTTTAGAATGATGTGAAGTAGGCTACAGACAGTTCACGGGGATCTGTGATCTGAATGATTATTCATTTAGACTATTATTTAGTCTGATTACAAGATACATGCATGAGTATAATCACATAACTGCTTGGGCAAAGAAGGGAACTGCGAGGCTCCAAAATAATTGCCCGGTCAGCTTTAATTCATAAGTAACTAGTTACAAAGTAAAGTATCAAATTAAAATACAGGATCCTAAGAGCACCAGAGGGCCAGTCTATAATCATTAAGGGCCAGTCTATAATCATTAAGGGCCAGTCTATAATCATTAAGGGCCA
>CALSBV010012213.1:7966959-7986181 GCA_943590825.1 Bovichtus diacanthus
GTGTGTGTGTGTGTGTGTGTGTGTGTGTGTGTGTGTGTGTGTGTGTGCTAGTTACCTCGGGGTAATTAACGCATGCGCAAAGAGATCATCCCGGGGTTAGGAGTCTTGCGAACAGGATATCATGAGTTCACCACACTTTTCATAACCTGACACCTACACCAAAACAAACAAAATAAATATTAGTGTGTAGTCGATGGCATAAAGTATATGTTTTCCTCATTATAATATTCCTGTAGTAGCCTAATAACTGCATGTATTTATTAACCATAGTTGCTGTTCTCTTTTTTTCTTTTTTATACAACGTAAGTGAGAGTATTGAAGTTTCTGGCCATGACAATTAGTTTCCCTTTAGGAAAAATAGGCCCAATGCAGCACTTTCCTCATCATGAACACCGCGAGAGAGAGGACACCTGTCGCCACTTTTGGATCAAAGGTTATACTCTCCCCTCTCGCACATTCATTACAAAAGCACACAGGGACACATACAACCCAAGCCAACACGGTGTTACCTTTCTTCAGAGCTCCACTTCCATCTGTGAAAAAGTTTAGTGAAAAGTTGTCCAGAGTGCGGTGTGTGTCGAGGTCTGTGTGCAGAATGAACGGAGAGAACACACCCTCCAGAGTTAGCAGTCAGCTGGGAGGCAGGAACAAACGGAAAATACAGAGAGGGAGAGGGAGAGAGTGTGTGTGTGTGTGTGTGTGTGTGTCATATCACACAGTCAAACAAACAAACCGTATCAACACAACACACGCACACACACACACACACACATGCACACGGATGTTTTACCAAATGGCCGGGTGGAGGTGGGATGTAACTTTCCTCCTTCTATCTGTCCACACCTGCTAAACACACAGTGGACACGCACTGCTGCTGCACCTTCTCTCTGTACTACACCCACAACTGCACACATATGTAAACACAGATCTATGCTTGTTTTAAAGGAAGTATAGCCAGCAGCACATTAAGCCTGCCTGAACTTTACCGTGGCAAAGTGAGTGTGTGTTCCTTTCTCTCATTAGAAATGTGCTTGTGCGTGTTGGGGGAGGGTGCATGCATTCAGACTGAGAAAGACCTTCAGTCCTGTCCTTTGTCAACAGACTTGGATGACAGCCATGTTCTGCCCAGTTAGGAAACTTTTTTGTGTGGGCTTATTCAAGCCTGTGTAGGTCCTGGCTCAGGCAGCGTCTGGTGCATCCAACCAGCCATCCTGCTTAAAGGCCCCCATCAGCGCTTTGTCCCCGCTGCATGCTGGGATCCCTACTGACACACTGTAAGGATTAATAGGCGATACTTATCTGCAGTGACTGGGAGTATGTCTCTGGTCGCACCCAGATTACAGCAGAACTCGCTCTGCTGGTATGGGCAAATATGCACTCAACACATACTGTACAATCTCTTACTGTGATTAGCGGTTAACAACTCCTCATTTGAAGGCAGGAAAGCAGACATGACACATACAGAGAAACAGGTAATTGTCCTTCGTTTATTCAGACTTTTTTAAGCATTTTCCATTGTAATGGCGTCACAAAAAAAGAAATCCATTTACCTTTCATAAATTCATCCTTTACCATGAGTAAACAGGGTCACATCACTTCTCTTTCAACTGTTATTAGGGGGTTAAAGCTGATATGTATATATTATAAATATGAGCAGTCAAAACAGAAATCTCCTCAACAAATATTATTTATAAAAAAGACTGAGCTATTGACAAGTCAGAACAAAACCACACACACATCAGAGAGGTGGTGCTAAAACCTTATTGTAAGTAGATAGAAGTTTAAATTACTACTATTATTTCTTAGATTATTGAGTGTCATTTCATATGTTGCTAAAGGTGCAGTCCATGGACCTTTAAGAGTTGTTGATATGGCTCCTTAGGGTCCCCAGCTAAAGCATTTAACTCACTGCAAGTAAATAGATGAAAGATATAACATACATATTTGAATTCTTGGTTTCAATAGAACACTAGAAAGTTATTCAACTCCACATGAAAAACACACATCCTCTGAGACGATGGACAAAATCATTCAGAGTCTCATTTTGGTCTATTTTAGGGTACTGAAAAATTGTTGAAATGCATGTCATGACCTTGTCTGACCTACTGTCTACTCACTGTACTATTTACACAGTTAAAATAGCTCATTTGATATAGCTATTTCCTTGTTGTTTGTAAGAGGTCATACACCACATTTATAGTGGGTGTGGTCACAAATATTTTCTCTCTGAAAGTGCTGAGAAATCCGGGCTTTTTTGTTTCTCATTTGTCAGATCGTATGAATACCAACAGTCAAAATGTCTCTGGAATATAAATACTATACAAACACAGTGAAAACACGCACAAACCATCGTTACACAATGCGGTATTTGGAGAAAGATGTCCTCTTATTAACACACTCATCCCCCAGGGGATACACATGGGGACCAAACCAAAACTGACAGGGGCTCAGAAAAAAACAAAACACTCGATGAGTCACTGCTCTGCTGTCCTCCACCCTCGCCCGTTTGTCCTTCATACACCGTGTCTTCACTGTGGCTGCTCTCTGTGTGTAGACAGGCAGGCAGAAATTTAACTTGGACAGATGGGGATTGTGACCAGAATCAAAAAAACAATCTAGAAGGATGTTAAAAGTGAATCATTGCACATCGGGTGATGTTGATCACTCCTCCCACCAGAGGCTGCTGTTGCACCAACAGACGTCATCTAACTCAGTGACACAGACACATTGACACACACATACTTGAACTGCTACAGTCACGCTAAATTCCCTGTCTTCTAACACCTACGTGCACAAACTCACATGGGGTCATAGTTGCTCTGCTCTTTGGATTTGAGGAAGCGCATGGCGAAGAAGCCGCCTGCCTGCACACACAGCACGAGTATGATGCCTCCGATGAAACTGGACATGTCAAACTTGGCCTGGGAGAACTCTGAGTTGGTGTTACCTCCATCACCTGGAGGGAAAGAAAGGGAAGAGTTTGATGGGTTTACAGTAAAATGACATGAAAGCAGAGTGAGGTGGGAAAAAAAGAGAACGCCAGCTTTTTTCTTTTTTTATGTGGAATTGACTGAGTGGCATTGGGGAACATTTTATTCAGCACTTATGGGAAGAATTAATGTCTGACGCAAGAGAGAGGAAAAGGGTGTGTGAGAGGATGCTCGAGTCGATATATTTTACCTGTGTCACCTGCACCTCCTCCCTCAGCCACAGTCTCCACAACTGAAAAATAAAACATGCAAAAGAAATGAGAGTTTCTGAGGTTGCAGATAAATACGTTGTATTATTCCAGGAGTATATATTTTTTTTTTTTACCTGAGCACAATTCAGACACTCTAGTCCAGCTACAGTTCCTGCCGTTGTCTGCTGAGTTGCCCTCATCAGTCACACACATGCCTGTATCATTACCTGAGAAAGAGAGAACAAGTATTTTAATGTGTGTGCGTGCGTGTGTGCGTGTGTGCGTGCATGCGTGTGTGTGTGTGTGTTTTCCAGGCATACTAAATAATTCAGTCATCTTGTACAAACCAGGGAAGCTTATGTTACAGCAGCTTTGATGATTGAATTACTATCAGAGGTCAGGGGCATGTGCGTCTACATGTGTGTGTATGTGTGTGTGTGTGTGTGTGTGTGTGTGTGTACATCACCATCTGGACAAAGTCTCCAGACACAGCCTGTCAAGTTTAGCATGGAATCCCCAACGCACAGGTCGCATGACTGGGCCTGAGAACAATCTGTAGGAGGGAAGAAACTGGCATTCAATTTGAAGTGTCACTTAAATCAGTTGATTGGCTGATGTACAATTATCTTCCCACACACATTTTAACAGCTTAATTATTGCAAGACGTCCCTCCAGTCTGGACAATGTTACAATAGGAAGAATTGGCAAGTAATGCCAAAGAAAATTATAGTGAGCTTGTGAGAAATACTGGAGAATAAGCCATCATCACGGTCAATATGAGGAGATGATTTCAAGGAAAAACTCTTTAAGGATGAAACAATGAGACGAGGAAAGGAGATGATAAGCGTAGGAAGACACACTAACAAGTTCCTGACAAGACCAACATACACTGAGATGTTCATACAATAAGAACATTCGTTATGTAAGGACCCATACCTGACTGTGAGTACACAGAGGGCACCACTGCTATAAGCAGGAGTGTGGAGCAGAGAACCTTCAACACCAACTGTTGCATCCTGACAGCCACAGAGCACCAACACCTGCAACTGACAGCTGAAGACTTTGGCGCTCAGAGAAGAATAAATGTCAACAAAAAGGCTTCAATAAAAGTATCTTTTGTAAGTCCTCAAAAGGGTATCCAAGAGTTGCGAATCGAGATATGGCTCCTGACTGGGACACAGAGAGAAAGACACAGAGATCTGTGTAACATGAGCGACACCCAAACTTGGTCTCCTGGCAACCAACTGGCCCACCTCAACCCTCCTGAAATACACACCCCTTTGGACCAGAGTGACACCTGTTTACTTCGGCAGGTAGTGCACACACACACACCTGCATTCATATGTGTCCTTACAAACTCCATAAACAATGGTGGAACAAATGGGAATAATAATCTGCAAAATAAAAAAATGTGTAGCCGTCAGGTATATTTTCATCATTATTTTGTATTTTTCTTTCACACTACTCAGATTCTCAAACTGGGTGTATGTGCTAGGATGGTGGGTCCCAACCTGGGGGCCGGGACCCGTCAAGTGACCCCAAAATAAATCTGAAGGGACACAAGATTATTTAAGGAATAAGACAGAAACCAATACTGACTCTAGAGTCATGCTAGTTGTTAGGGGATCAAAATTAAAGTCAAATGTATCCTCTGGGCATCCTAAATGCTTGGGCCAAATTTCATAATAATCCATTAAATAGTTTTTGAGATATTTCAGTGTGGACCATAGAGCACCACCACTACAATGGCTAAAAATATATTCTTGTTAGAAAACATTTAATATTTTCTGATTTATCTAGGCCTCTACACATTCTCCCAATTACATGAGAAGGAAAATTAAAAAAAAATGTGATCACTCAAAGGCCATAACCATGACAAGGGGTGTCAAGCAGCTTCATTTTTAAGTGCCTACAGAGAAATAAATAAATAAATGTGTCTCATATTTTCCTGTGAACACTCAAACAAGAACATTTTTGAAACGGGCATCTGCTGGAAAACATCTGGTTAAGACATCTTATCAGGGTGCTCATTTTAATCAGGGATCGGTCTCATACAGTAGTTGATAATATGTGTCTTGAGTGATCCCATCCATTAGGACAGCGATATTTATACTGTGGTATTGAAAACATGTTGGCATGTATACAGCCTTTGCTTCAGTAGTCTTCCTCAAATGTACCACTGATTGTGATGAAGTGCTGCCCAGTCACTTGTCAATCAATCAGTAATTGACTTGAAGTTGACTTGACTGACAACTCAGACAAGGTTCCGAAGCAAGGTACTCAATAAACGCACCAGCACAAAAAGTACAAGCGCTCTGACATGCAAACTGTGGCTTTGATATGCAGATGCACTGAGTCATAGCCCCGAACTGCAAGCCCTCAAAATCAGGTGCATTGAGCCCAGAATCACGACGCTCTTTTCAGCTTCATGCAGTTAATTCCATCATCACCGCCTCCACACACGTGGCTCATGCAGCCTACTCCCACATCTCATATGCTCTCACACATTGTCTGTATTCATCTGTGCAGCTCTACAGGGTGGCTGGTTTGTGTCGGCGTGCTAAAAAAAAACAAAACAAAAAAAAAACACGGAGGGATATTCCGCAGTCCTGTCGAACACGATCTTCTCCTCCACTGATGCTCCCACTGCTGGCAAAAAATCCATACAACAGCGACAAATTAGTGGATAATGCTGCAATTTACAGCCAACGACAGGGAAGACGACCTGTTAGTATTATTTGAACAAATACATATCCGAAATAACTGATAAAAGGCATTAGTGCAAGGACATGAAATAGGAATCCATCACAATGTATAGTGTTTTAGACGGTAAAAATCTAATGGACATATATAATATTCCTTAGTGTTTCTGTGATGTTTGTAAATCCTTCTAAAATGTATTAATGTATAAATATTTGTTGTAGTAATATCATCGAATGTGTCATGAAAAATAGGACATGCAGAAAAGTGGGTCCTCAGGTAAGAAAAACTGCTGTAAAATTGCTGATTTGTTCTTTTGGAAGCTGACAACTATTGCACTTCAGATCCTCTAACTGACGTAGGAGGGTTTATTGGAAGGAAGTGTGTCCTAATATGGCTCGAGCAGGACGAAATCCCCCCCAGTTATCGCATTGATATGCGCGACCACGTCGACGACTGTGAAGCTCGTCCAGCAGCACCCACGCTCACTATCAAACCGGGGAAGCCTTGAAATCCCTGCTGCTGTTAAAATACTTTATTTAGACAGGGGAGCTGTGTTTCTATGTTAGGGTGCGCGAATCAATATAACAAGCACAATAAACTAAATAAAATTCCTGGTGTTGTTTAATTACCGGAAAAATGCACACAGATGAGATTTCCGGATTATTTTGGGGGTATCATTGTATTATTATCATTATCGTTATTAGATGTGTGAACCTCATAATTTACACTTTTTATAAATAATAAATGGTGTCAGAGAGGCGTTTATTCAAGTCTGTGATCAAGTTTGAGGCTGCTGTTTGTGCTGATGTTGTAATAGATTACATGAGTGATTCTATAGGCCATTGTTTCTGTTTCTGAATATAAACTCCCAATGCACTAGTTCTATCAACATCGGTGCTAACACTAATAGTATTATTAATATATCAAAGTATAAGTCGTTGCAGGATGTTTGCTATGGAAAGGGAACTCGTGTTCTTCTTTTCCGTTCATTTAGATGGATAGTTTTCCCTTGAAGTGTCAATTTCACACAGATTATTAATGCTCAGCAGGACATCTCGCCATGACTCATCCTGATGTGTTTCAGCACCGTGGACAGCGTCCGCCCTGAGCTCTGTCCCGGCAGCTCCACACCTCTAAGCCCTGCCCAACACTAAACACTATCGTCTCAATCAACCCGTCCCCTGGGTCTTATTGAGAAAAAATCTTTGTGTGTGCTGGAGGGGAACGGGGGGTGGGGGGGGGGACTATTGGTGGTCATTATTTACAAGAAATGAGAGCAAGAGTGAACCGCAGTGGGCGGGGCGACAGAGATGCCGCATTTTTCTGAATGAAATTACTCCCCGTGCATCCCCCTCCCTTTCTCCCCGCATCTTCAATGCCGGCACCTTATTGGCCTAGCCTTCCAGTCACTGACGTCAGACAGGCTCTCTTGTGGTTGAGTCCGCGCGCAAGAGCATCCATTCTGCCTCCCATATGCGCCCCGGAGAGATTGAAAAAAGAGATGCAAGAGACTCCAAGTGAGAGTTTGCCTCAACTTTGATGAAGACAGGAGAAAGTAGCAACGCAGGGACTGTCCTCCTTTTTTAGACTGGTACCGAGCATCACCGCGGACAGCGTCACCACTTCTCCATCATTTGGCTTGGATCTTAAAAGAGGAGAGAACAAATCTGTTGAACTCTTGCAAAGGACTCACGGAATCGCGTTAACGAAGTAAGATTAATCTATGTATTTATACGTGTCTGTGTTATGTGTGTTCATGTGTGCGTGTGTCGGGGACATCCCCTGTGGTGCAACGATCCTGCAATTGTCTTATACAACAGGGTCCTCCGCACCAGGAGGTGGGATATACCTCCTCACTGTGATGCGGGTGCCCCCGAAAAAACCCTCCTGCATAAGCAAAACAAGAAATCATCTTAAAATAGCATTAATGTAGCCTTGTTACAGTGTGGTTTTTCCTTTCAGTACAGTTTGACATGTGCCAAAGAACAAGCAGATAACATACCAGACAGCACAGGCATCTTAACCTTGTAACAGGCGACATCCTCAAATAGCTTAATGAACAGCACGGGCTTTCTCATTCATGAAGCACTGCATGTGGTGGTGCAAGTAATCTGTCCGAGGTTTACACAGTGAAGCTGAACATCATGTTTGGACATTAACAAGAGGGAAACCTCACCTTGTCGCTCACTAACTTCACCTGAAAGTGATTTTACACATTCTAATTTAACTAGCCACACCATAAATTATATTTACGATGTTGTGATGCTCCTGAAACGTGTGCAGGGTAAGAACCAAGGGTGGAAGACAGTAAAAGCCCCGATTCAGAAAAGCTATATTAATGATAGTTTAATCAATGACAAACTAATGACGCATTCATATTTGGGTAACTCTAGCCATCAAGTTGAATTAAGCCTACATATTGATCGACTATGATTTGCGTGACTTCCCGCACGACTATGGTGACGTCACTGACATTTCAGAAGCGAGCAGGATTACTTTATAAAATTAGAATTTTATTGTTTGACATAATAAAAAAAGAAGTGAACATATGTATGGGGGGGTCGATTATCTAAGAATTGCAATTTTAGATTGGGTCATTTTAAAATGATTTTCCAGCCTAGAATGTATCTGTAATGTAATCTATCTTTATGTAGCTCAACTAAATTCTCCATCACCACATTAGGTCCTCTTCTGCTCTGCCAGATGCCACATCCAGCCTCCACAGGCTGAAACCACAGCTTCTGGTCAAGGAAAGGCTATTTAATGGACAGATGTAGATGCTAGATGCTTCCCACCCATTAGATCTGAACTCAACATGTTTCTCATTATTTTCTCTCTTAGGTTGTGCTTGTGTGCTGAGAAGCCATGATCTTGAACTCCTCTGATCTGGGCTGGGATGAGTCTTCAGGTGCAGACTTCTTCTTCCCTCTTGACCAACTGGATAGCTCGTCTACCTATGAAGTCCCGCCCCTCACTGTGTGGGGCGTGGCCCTGTGTGTTTCAGGAACTCTCATTGCCACAGAAAATGCAATAGTTGTCACCACCATCTTGGCCACCCCGTCTCTTCGCGCCCCTGTTTTCCTGCTGCTGGCTAGCCTTGGATTGGCTGATCTCCTGGCAGGTGTCGCTCTGATCTTGCACTTCCTCTTCCTGTTCTGCGTGGAGCCCAGTGATTGGTCAGAATTGCTGACGTCAGGACTACTGGTGACATCACTGACTGCCTCGCTCTGCAGCCTGATGGGTGTCGCTTTGGACCGATACCTGTCTTTAAGCAACGCCCTCACCTATGGCTCAAGCCAATCACGTCACAGAGCCGCCATCCTCCTGCTGCTGGTCTGGTTGGGTGCATGCATCATCGGGGCGGGACCTGCGATGGGATGGCACTGTCTGGGAGAGCCAACCTCCTGTTCTGTAGCGCGACCTCTGACCCGGACATACCTATCGCTGCTGTGCGGTGGCTTTCTTGTGGTTGTCATGGTAACCCTGCAATTGTACGCTGGGATCTGCCGTGTGGCAAGGAGGCATGCCCACGCCATCGCTACCCAGAGGCACTTCCTGCCCGCCAACCATTCGTATGCAAGCAAACACAGCAGTGGGAGGGGCTTCTCTCGGTTGATCCTGGTGCTCAGTGTGTTTGTGGGCTGCTGGATGCCATTCTCCCTCTGGGGGCTGCTAGGCGACGCGTCCAGCCCTCCTCTGTACACCTATGCCACCTTGGTGCCGGCAGCGGGCAGCTCGCTGCTGAACCCGATCCTCTACAGTCTGAGAAACAAAGACATTCGCAAGGTGCTGCTCCAGGCCTGCTGTCCGCACAGAGTCACACAGAACACAAACACACACTACCCCGCTGATGTGTAGACTGCCAAACCTCACCAGACTCAAAACCACCATACTATCTATGCCAGACATATCACTGTTTGTGTGCCAAGATACACACATAGCTGCATTGACTGTCATCCAGAACATGAAGTCTCGCACACACACACACACTCCCACACATGCAAGAAGCACTTCTCCAAGAGATAAAGTTCCTCTACAAATCAGAATGTTCTGGCCTGTCCTGACTGACAGACATTTTGGGATTACTGACTAAATGTAGTCTTGTTTGTACTTTGTGCCTCATCCTCAGTCAATTGTAGCTCCACTGAAACAATCACAGGGACGCTATATACAGTATACCCCCACTCAAAGAAAGTGGATTTAATCACCATTGGCACTTTAAGGCGAGAGGATGGGATGGGTTTTAAATGTAAGCCTGTCACAGTGTAATGACATGTGAGCCAAAGCCCAATTTTATTTACTTGAATGTCTAGAAAACAAAATGTTCTAGATCTTCGAGATTCTATTTTGCACATGCTGTTAAAGGCACTTTGAAAAGGTACTGACCATATGTTCGTGTTGCACAGCCTTTTTGAAATGAATGAATATTTTATACCGATGAATAATAAATATGCTTTTTTTTTTATACTGGGCGACATCAGCACTCTTTTCTTTACTGCTGCCGAGGCTTTTAGTGTGTTTGTCTCTCTCTATCTCTCTCTTTAACTCAATAAGGCGCATACTGCTGCTCTCTATTCCTGTATCCTAAATTATTTGGTGGCTAAAGCAATCTTCAACGGTATTACCGTCACTCTGCATCCACTGCGTCTTTTTAAAACCTACAAAGCAGCCTTGGTATGAGGATAAAGTGATTACGCAAGAGGTTTTTCTCTCCTCCTACTCATTTTCTGAAGTTTAATCCAATTGATTCATTTTCTCACTCCCTACACAGTCAGCACAGGGCACTGTGAAAAGGTGTCCACCACTGATATGAAGAAGATGAGTCATCGATAAAGCATGAGCAGTTTTGTGCCAAGGCTCGACAATCTTGGTAACTTGTTATTCAACACATCACAGTATGCACAGTATTCATGCAAAAGAAAACTCAACAATTACGTCAATTTGCTCTATCTTTATTGAAATAACTACAATCATTTGGAAATGTAAGGCAGGAGAAGCTTTGGCAAAGCATGCTGTGTGATTTTGCTTGAACACAGGCAGATTTAAAATAAAAAAGGCACTTGAGACGTATGTTGTCCACACTAAACATCAGTCAGTTCTACATTTGACTCATCAACAACAGCTGATAATATTTATGGAAGAAACTGATCAGTGACCAGTGTGGATAAACAAAATAAACCAGCACCGACACCAAAAAGCAGTATAAAAAAGGCACATATCAGGCAAAAGGCTGTCTGAGCGTACACAGAGCACAGTGATCAAAACATCAGAGCCTAGTTAATCCCCGGAAAAGAAAAACTGCAGGAAGCAACAAAACAGAGCTGAAACAATACAGAATGAATCATATTTGTGTAGAATGTCTGCATATGTTCAGCATGGTTATCTCATCAAACACCCCAGGTGTCCGGCATGAGCCAATGCTTTCCCATTCCCACTGAATAATTAATTCATGAATTTATTTATAAACTACAACCATGTCTCATCCACAAGTGAACTGTTCCCATGACAACCACAGAAAGAAAGAAGACTGACTAAAAATGTGAGGAAAGGAAAGGTGATTTAAAAAAAAAGAAAAAGTGCTTTTAAAAAGGGATATAAAAGGATTGCATTAATTATATTCAGTAGATATGATTCAATATGTTATATAAACTTTACATCTATATCATATAACCAACGAGTGAGCAAAAATGTTTTGTCTTTCCACGGAGTACATACAACTACTGCGTGTGGAAGAGGTTGCGTGCTTGCGTGTTGTACTCCCTCTCCGTTATCCTTTGCCGTAATATACTAAAGCGGATAAAATCTGACATTTGGCCCACAGCAAAAGGGTGCATGATTCTCATAGACAATAATATAAAAGGCCGAGGTGTGTTTATGCACAGACTCAGCAGAGACTCGTGCATCTCGTCACACAACACTCTCACATGAATAACAGCGATGTGTCATACAATGAAAGCAATGGAAAAAGACACAACGAGGCACAGACGCGCGTTCTCAATCTTTGGACATTTGCACCTCGGAATAGTTTTTGGATAAATAGAAATGGGATGTGTAGGGGGTCACTTGTACATACTACATCTTCAAAATCTGACAGACACAGAACATGGACCTCTGCTTCTCTGTTACTTAAGAAAGGAATTTGAATGGAAATACAAGGATGTTGTTTAAGGCTGAGGAAAGATACAGAGGTGGTAGTGAAGGGGAAAAGGGATGACGATCATTCGGACCAATCGTCATCGTCAAACTCTGAGGAGTCATCCTCGCTGTCGCTGCACTCGACTGCGATGCGCCGGGACAGGATGGCGGCCACATCATTGCCAGAGTGATCCCTCTTCTCCTGCTCGCGCTGGGCCTCCGTCTTACGCAGGTTGAAACCTAAAAGTGAGTTAGTGAAGACAGTTACAGTGAGTGTGCCGCACAACATCAGATGGGGGAGATCTCTCTTAAAGGTCCTATTTTTATGTGTAAATATGGCACTTTGATGGCAAATCTGCGTGCGATAAAACCTGTTTTTAAAAGACAAACAGTATAGTTCATACCTAACTAAAAAAGTTCTGCATTGAGAATTTTACTGGGGCAAAAAGAGATCATTATTATTAGTAAAATGTGGAGATTTTTGGCCACCAGTAGCGCTATGGATTTAAGCTTTTACGAGTGGGTCCCTGGTTTGTTTGTACGTCATGCACATCCAAACACGCAGCAATGTTGCAAGAAGTTTCTCACTATTCCAAAAATTGACAGCTGGCGGCAGTGACATGTCAATAAACATAGTATGTGTCTGCAAAGGTAAGGAAGAAGAACATGTAATCGGTGGGCTCATCCCAATATCCCTCCTCGGTTAGGGTCGAACAGTCTTTTTTGCTCAGGAAAGTTCCTAACGGAGTGAAATGACCCGGAAGTATCTAAGTGGCAGCCATGATAAGAGCTGGTCGAATTGTCTAAACGCTAAGGAAAGTACCCCTTCACAAATGCTAGTAAGTCTTACCTTGTCGGATGGCCTGCAGCAAGTCACTGCGAGCGTCATCGGCGGGCTCGGCGGGCTCGGCTTTGGTAGCAGAGCTGGGTTGCGCCACACCACCAGAGGGAGGAGGGCCAGGAGGAGGTGGAGGAGGAGGAGGAGGTGGTGGACCACCGCCACCTGCAGGCATAGGTGGTGGAGGAGGAGGAGAGATAGTGGACATAGCAGGAGGAGGAGGGGGAGCAGGTGGGGAGGGATAGGCGTTGGTAGAGGAGGAGAGCGGAGGTGGGGGAGGTGGGCTGTCGAAGCCAGGGGGAGGTGGGGGAATCCCAAAGCCAGAGGGTGGAGGAGGGGGAGGAGGTGCAGGGGGAGGGACTAGGTTGGGGCGAGAGTTTGGAGGGGGAGAGGTCATGGGGGGAGCAGGAGGTGGGTGGTTTGGACTCAGGACGCTGACACGATTCTGGGTTGGTGCTCCATACCCTCCATCATTATACCTGCAAGTGACAGAGTGGAAGTTAGAGATAAGGAGAAGTTAAAACAATCAATCTTCAATTTCTTTGCAGCTGCAATCTCAGCAGCTTGTGCTCATTAAAGAGGCTGAAAGTGAACAGTAGGTTTATAATCTATTTTGTTACTGTTGAACCCTATAATTTTGAGAGGATGTGTTTAGGATTGCAGTGCAGCTGTATAGTTCACCGTAGCTTTATGTTCAACACATGCTGGCAGGGGCGGCAGCGCGTGTGGGCCTTATATACAAGATGCTACTTACGCCATGTCTGGAGGTGGAGGAGGCAGGATGTCATCGGTGCCAGGCGGAGAGAGAGGGGAGCCAGGTTCATAAGCGTAGGAGCCGGTACTCTGATCGAAGCCTTCAGAATTGAAGCCATCTCCAGATCCAATACTGCCATTCAGACCCTCAGAAGAATTCCTTAAAACAAATTTAAGACATTACTATCAGCCAAAAATAAAGTATGTCATCTTTATTCTCTGAAACTGTGACATGCAATGACCTTGGTAAATTATACGATCGACAGAGCTAACTCGCACTTGTAGGAGTATCACAAATGCATTTAAAGCAGCAGACATAAATACTGAAGTTGAAACTGGTGGTGACTGGTTCACACAGCTATTTAAATAGCATAGAGTAGTCACAGCAGTAAGAGATTGGCTTGTCCTTCAGTTTAAGAGCTTGGCAGAAAATCCTTGAGTTTTTTTCCTCGTCCGGTCTGGCTTAAAGATCAAAATTAAATAACTAACTAACAAAAGATTAACCGGCTCACAGGGGTAATAAAAAAAATGCTAACAAGACTAAAAAAGAATAAGTTAATTAATTGCACATGTAGGATAAAATAATTTTTGATTGAGTTACAAACAAGCCAGCAAATGTAATAGTAAACTTTTAAAACAGATTTGTTTATATGCCTTTCATTGTTCTATTAATTTAATAAAACAATACACTGATTAAAGAATAAATAAAATACAGCAGAAAAAAAAAACTACCCTATGGCTGACGTGACTCATGCATTTGTTTACTGCAATTTGCCATTGACCGCCAGCTCTACACCCAACCGTCAGAGAACATTTCCAGACAGGACATACCACCCGTATCACTGTGTACAGATTAGGTGATAAGACAGGGGAGAGTGGAATTCAACATGCAAGTGCCCAGTCTGTATTTTTACTGTGTTAACTAGAGAGAGAAATAATGAATTCGTCAAGTAATTGTGTTTTTTTTTTCTTCTTTTTTTACACTTATTGCTGAAATGCATTCAAAAGCCTCTTGGGCCTGTGGTTAACGAATACACACTCCACCAAACTACAGAGACTCCCACCTCATTTCACACAATCTCTTAACTTACATCAAATCATTCTTTGGCACCACGAACTCCTCCCCCATCTTACGGCGTTCCCATTCATCCTTCCTGGTCTTGATCTTTCGCGGATTAAGCGTCCGTTGGTTCAGATGGTCTTTCTTCTCCTTCTACTCAGGAAGGAAAAAGTAAAAAAAAAAAAAAGAGTCAGAGGGTTGGAATTAAAATGCTTTCATTTGATGTGAACAAAGATGTCCACTTGTTCCAACCCAATAGAGTGCTGCAGGAATGAGTCTTTAAACATAAAATTAAATTAGCATTTCGCACTTCCGGTTCCTTTGTCTGTTTGTTTTTTTAATGGGTTTTGGTTAGATGCCTGAAATAAGGTCTGTGGTTAACACATGCTTAAGAGATTTTCTTGTTTTGTTTAAGACATAAAATAAGTCAGTTGATACCCAACTTGTGAATTTTTAAGCTTTTACGTGTTAAAAAAGGCTGCTAACAAGTGGCTGAATGAGACTACAGAGGTTGTGATCACGCTGAACACGTGGGAACTCATCTAATCAGTGGTGGCGATGTTGAAGTCATGGGACCATGGTGTTGTTCGTTTATAGCCTATAGATATAGATAAATAGAATGTTTTTTACTGCAGGCATTAACAATAAAAAATAAAAATCTTAAAAGTGGCGTACATATGTAAAGATTATTTTGCTGAACAAAACGTGTAAGTATCATAAACTTTTGCTACAGAGCTTATTTTCTGCAATATTCCAAAAGCCAAGGGAAAACTCCCATTGAATCTTTGTGGAGGAAACCAGGGCGATGCTAACTTCCAGGTTGGCCTATAAGAAATAGGTCATCCCTGCAGCACTCCATCTATGGCTGTCGTTTTACTTGTTTTGTTTATGTGTCTCACTCTGTGCTTGCGTCTCTCCTTCATGATGTCCTTGGTGTCCTGCAGCATCTTCTCCTTCCACAGGTCAAAGAAGTAGGAGGGATCAGTGTAAAACTTCAGGGCCTCTTTCCCATCGTCCCTGTAGACAATCATTTACAAATGTTAGAGCTACATTTGTGTCAGTTACACTTTATGTCACCATGAGTCCACACACATGAACATGCTGACAGATCTTTTTCTATCTTAATGTATTAATAAACCATAACACTTCCCCTTTTTAGCTCAATAAAAGAAACAGGCCATTTTCACATACTAACTAGTGTGCAGAAGAGTGAAAAATGTTTCCATATTCTGTGAAGATCTGTCAAATTAATACCATTTTCACACAGAGAGTGTCTTGGTAACATAATTGGAAAAGCTTACACTCACTCTGCTTATTATCGATGCCACTGCTGTGGTTACTGATTATACAGATATCACCCTCTAACACCCCACCCCCATTCTGTTCTGCTTTCCAATTAATCATACTTCCGATGACATGGCATGTCATGCATCGTGCACAATTAACATTCAAGATCTCAAGAATATGTGTCAGCTGGGTTGTGAAACATATGGTTATTTTCGAGTTGAAGAAGAGTAATTATACATGATGAAAAGCAATCAAAAAAAAGTCCATGCAAGGAAATAGTTAGTGCCTGCACATTTATTCCATTCGACAAAAGTTTATTAATAACAATTCGATCTTCGGAGGACGAGCGTAGTCATTAATAAACTTTTGTAGCATGGAGTAAGTGTGCAGGCGCTACTTTTATTTACATGTTGTTCTCTGCACAGAATTCTTCAGTGCTGCTTTGTTTCACATACTTAGTATAGTTACAAGCAGAGAGATTTTACATTTAATGTAAATAATCCAGTCCCATTTGCCATTAAGTCTATCTGAGTTTAGTGTGATTTTGTCATTATGCTTGATTGTATGTTACACAAATTGTCAACAAAACAAATCAAACTGCCAAAAACATAAGTGGGTCAAAACAAATTTCTCTTTTACATGTTGACACACTAATAAACAATAGCAACATGATGCATCTCAAGTTTATTGCAAAGCTGGGCTACATGTCTCCTGAGAAAAAGGATAAACTTACCAGCAAATTTGATATTTTCGTGATATTTAATATCGCAACAATTTTAAATTCAAATGTTTCCAGCTTTTATTGGCGAACTGAGCCTCATTAAAACAAACACACAAAGTTATATTCCAGCCACTTTTTGAAATCCACAATCGTGATGCAAATGTATCAGAGAAATGGGTTTGAATAATGTATTCATGACAAAAATATAACATGCATGTGTGTATTTCAATGTGCGCACATGTGCATGCACGTGTTCTTAATATTCCATATATTCCATGGAGGTGTGCCTGTGTGTCTGCTGAGCCCTACCGGTATTGGCTGAGGTAGTTGAGTGGTGGGGGCGGATTACAGGTCTTGTAGGTGTCCTGTACAGGCATTGGCAGAGAGGGCCTGGTAAACAGCTGCTGGTCCTGGGTCACACTGCTGCGGAAGGCCTTACGGGTAGTGATGGCCTGCAGAGAGACTGAGAGAGAAAGAGACAGATGAAATACAGAAGGTTAATTATTATGTATTGCACTCAAGGGGACAATATGTAAAACCAGTTTTAAAATAAACTGAAAATGTTACATATTTACCATATTCAAAATAATGAACTACTCTGGTAATATCATACAGGAAGTAGTAATAGTAGCAATAGTAACAGTAACTTACCCTCCTCCTCTTTGGGGTCCAGCTGGGTAACTTTAACCTGCAGACGATCCACTCTTTCTCCCAGTGTATTTACTCTGATCGCAAATGCTCCAGCCTGGACAAAGAGCTCCCCGAACACATCCTCTGCATATTTACCTACACATACACACGTTTATGATTTTCATTGATTAAAAGTAATACTACGCCCCTAAAATGATAATTTGCATGTCAATTACTCAACTCGTGTAACCTTGAATTCTTCAATTCTTGAAGAGAACTTTGTTTTTTCTTGTATGCTTCTGCATTAACAGTACTAGAACGGATGAGTAGCGTGCCTGCTCAAGCGTGAGGCGGTTTATGCAGAAGTGTTTTAAATAGTAAGGTTTTAGCGAGAATGCATGTGTGTGGGAAGTAGCTGGAGCTGTTGCCCCCCGCGACCCGACCCCGGATAAGCGGTTGAAGATGGATGGATGGATGAATGCATGTGTGTGGGAAGTAGTGAGCATACAACTGGATAAATGAGACTTGGATTATACTGCACACATTGTGTGGGAGTTTGTAAACATTTGGTTATATAGTTTTGCTGTTGTTAAATGCAGCCCCAATTTCTCAGTCTTTTTTAACCTTGTCTCTGTGGAGGCATGCAAGAAAAAGCTTTTTTCCAGAATTTAAAAAGGTAACAAGGGATGAGTAATTGATATACAAATAATTGTCATTTTGTGGGTATTTCTTTAAAATATTTATCTCAGACATGCACAATACATGCATATTCACAATTACATTCATATAAAACTTTGCATAAACATGTTCTAATACACACAGGTAATACACATTATCCAAGTGTTGAAATCATCATATTTCAATGACATTTCATAATGACACCCAAGCACACACAGCACACACTCACTGAGGCTGCCGAGCTGGCGGATGATGTTGGCCAAGCTGATGTTGGTGACACATTCCAGCTCACTGCGGATGTTGGAAGGGATGGTCTGGCGACACACATGCCGCGGCTCAATATTCCTTGTAACCAGAGGCATGGTGGGGTGTTGTGGGTTGCGGGGCCCAACCCTGACGGGGAAGAGGAGGTGGGTCATTTGAGGCAAAGACATACAAACATAAAAAGGGTACTAAAAGACAGCACTGAGATGTAATATCATGTATAACACACAGCTGTGATACTAATAAGTGTAGATCTGAAATTATTGAGTTAATTTAGTCTACTGGCAAACATTCAACCAATCAATTTTGAATTATGGATTGATCATTTAAAGTCATTTTTCTAGCAAATAATGTCAAACAATGACAGGTCCCAGCTTCTCAAATGTTATGATTTGACGCTTTTTTTGTTTTATATCCCTGTAATTGTATTCTCTTTGGGTGTTGGACTGTTGGTTGGAGAAAACATGATGTTTAAAAAAATATAGGTTTATAACAATTAATCAAGAGACAATAACTGTCACTTCCCTCTCTAAAAGAGTCATCCTCATGACCAAGACACGCATGTATAAATAAACCCTGAGCCAGACAGCTAAAGCAGAAGCAAAACTAAATCCTCAAAAAAATCTCCATTCACCATGCACCCAGTTCATGTGAAACCGCCCGGAAAAATTCAACATAAAAAGACAAAAAATATAATAGTGCAATAATGATTTCTGCACCATTATTCTTAGAAGCAGTGTAAATATGTTTGTATCACAGTCGGAGTGTGACAAAGTAAACTCCCCACACAAAGCAGTAACTCTACAGTGCCATATGGAATCTCTTCCGAAAAAAGACAACTCCCATAGGTGCTCAGAGATATGACTGCAGACTCTCCCTGCTACCAAGGCTGTGCAGCCAGCAGAATTGAGCTTACTGTAAGTATACCCAGCACTGCTTCCTATTTCCCTAATTACACGTGTTTAATGTTAA
>CALSBV010012213.1:7986191-8002993 GCA_943590825.1 Bovichtus diacanthus
CAGATATACAGATGTATCCAGATATACAGATGTATCCAGATATACAGCTCGGCGCTCTGCGGCCAGTTTGTCAGGAACGTACAGTCAACCGTCCTGTCAAATTGACAAACGGAAATCATAAATGTTTTACTAATACGTTTAATATATTGGATAAACTATGACCTTTATTATAAAGGCTCCTACAAGAGAACAATTCAGTCGGAAACGTTTCACTTTTACGCCCACAACATTAGCTAAAATGGGCTCAAATGTAACCTGGGATTTCGGCCTTGTCAGAACAGGAAGTAACTCGTAGGCGCCTCTTATCGCGAAGAAACAGCCAAACAAAAGTATGTTTACACCTCTCACTTTATGGAAACAATACCAAATAAACATACTTCACTTACCGTCAAAATTGGCAACTGTAGACTCTCTCTATACTATCTGGTTGTTATCCGGTCTCAAGATTTCCACAAGAAATGTTAAGCGGTACAGTACATGGGCGAGCTAAACAGATCCCTCAAGTCCCGGGATTGTGAACTTCTGATTGGTCGAGCGACTGAGTTCCTCAAAGCTGATTGGCTACTTTGCCTGTCACCTGTTTCTGTTGAGAACAGGATGTGGAAATTTCAACGTAAAAAGCGCAACTCCACCCTGACTAGTGGCAAACATCTGTCCGTACTTTGCGTAACGGAGGGAGGAGGCAGAAGCACATTCCTACGTGCGTCCCAGCGAGTTGGAACGCGTCCGAGGAATGACTGGCATTGGCCATTATGCATATACGAGCTCACTGTGGAGAAAAGCACTTATGAAGATACATAACTGTCCTGTGGGCCTTGCTTGTTTAGTGTTAAGTACATCCGTCACCTCAACTCAAACTGGAAGTACACAAGGTTTACGGGAGGAGAGGAAAACCAGTCTCCAGTAAAAGGTTAAATCATTTATAAAAGTATAGGAACGTGTGGTAAATGTTAGTATTGAGACAACCTGTTTGTTTGAATGCTGCTATAAGATAGTAGTTATAGCCTTTTCTTGGTGTACAGTGCTATGGAATAAACAGTTAAGCAACTGTTGCAGCCACTTCTTTTATTTTGCTTTATGGATTAAGCGCAAATGTGTTGAAAAGGAAAACGCAAACTCTATTACTGAATTACTACACTTAAAATGTATTGGATGTATTGGACATAAATCACAATTATATTCTTATTTTTGCATCTACTATACAGCCCCTCGATATAAATCCATATTTGTTTTCTTCTCCTATAAAACAGAATACACCTCTATATGAAGTCATGAGTTGTAATTTACATATGTATATAACATATATACACAAAGGATGATTTTGCTGAGTTTGTAAGTGGATGCAAGGTATATCTATAGAGGAAAAGGGACAATTAATTAGTTCATGACCTCCTTTCATTCAACATTAATGTAAAGCCCTTTCAAAATTATTTACATATCAAAGAAAGTGTCAAACACAGTTTCTGCCAGATGCCACAAATGTCAACGTCATGTATATGTGATATATATAAACCAAGAAATTTGAAATCTAACCCATCGTCTTATTGAGTTACAACCTGTTGTTACCAAGGATGATCAGGATTCCCCCAAGACAGACAAAGTAAGGACTTCTGGCTCTATTTGGTATTTTTATTGTGGTATAAATGCACATTTATAACATTGTCTCATTGTTGTATTTTCTGTATATTTCAAACTGGGCATTATTAGTCTCAATATAATTTAAGCTTCTGTTCAATGTAAAGAATTATTGCACATAAAAGCATTTTAAGGCCTATAGAGATGTACACAAATACAATAAATAATCTATAATATGAATCTACATCATCTGTTGAATCTTTCTTCAAAGAACAGCTGGGTCAAATAATGCAAAAGAGGTCACACTGTATGATATATTATGATATGATATTGATAAAATGTCTCAATAAAAAAAGAAAAGAAAAATGTGTAGGTACCTGCCAGACAGCTGTTTGGTATTTAGGAATAGTTAAAACAATCCAGCAGTTGCAACAATTAACACAAAAAGTATCTGCTGTTTTTTTATGTTCCATTTAATAAATTATATTGTTGCACTGTTGCCCAGTTAAATCAGCAAGGCCACCTTCTGCTCCATATTTGGTCAAATTAGTAACTATTATCTACACGTCTATCTAAATATGCAGTATAGTAACAGTATTTCAAATTAGGGTGGAGTCACACAAAGGCAGGTCTTTTCATCTCCACTAGAGGGAGATGTCATCATGTTAAGAACTGTAAGAAAAAAGTTAACTGTAGGAAAAGTGCATCACCACCAACAATTTTAAGTTTGACCTTCTCCTTCTTGTATGAGGTCATCCACAATGTCCGGTGATGTGTGTACACTTGTGTTCATTCATGTCATCGCCTTGTGTTGGCCCAGCTGAGTGTGTAGGAGCTGTGAATATTTGCTACTGTCTGTCTTAGGACACTGCGGCCCTCTCCTGCAGAGCTGTGGACCAGCTTGAGTCCAGAAGCTTGGAGACCCTGTAGGACACTGAACCAATAGCGGAGCACTTCCTCATTGGTTCCGCCCACCTCAAACCCTGCCCATTGCAGGTGCACTGTGGCAACCAGATGATGGACACTCTGCAGAGTTTCCAACTCAATCCAGTTCTGGAAAACTCGCCACTCAGCACTTAGCAGGTCAGCATAGAGGAAGTGAACCTAAAGAAGAAAATAAAGAGAAGAGAATAGAGATTGGATATTATCCTGTAGGACTGCACAATCGTGTATTCACAATATTCATATATACTGTATATACATATATTCAAATTACTTTAGAAATTTCCAGAAATCCAAAGAAAATAGAGTTCTATATGAAATGGCCATCCAAAGATCGGAATTTGTTGTCACACACTAAATCAGTGAAACCAAATACTTTAAAATCAAATAAAAAACGTAACTGAATGTTTATAAATGGATGTCTTGGACCACTTCTTATGTCAACCCACACATACTCAAATTGCAGGTATGTAGTTCCCTCTTGTGGCTGCAGGATGTAACTGGGCCAGTGTGTGATTCACTCACTTTAATTGTTGCCATGGCAGCCAGGGATGGCGCAGAGCCCTGTTGCTATGGGAACATACAAGTAAGAGAGCTTTCTGAGTATGTTGGGGTGAAAAGACACACTACCTGTGTGTGTGTGTGTGTGTGTGTGTGTGTGTGTGTGTGTGTGTGTGTCTTACTGTGTGATGTCCCAGTGCAGCCATGATGTCTGCCAGTGTTTGAGAAACACCCCCCTGGTTGCCTCTCGTCTTCTGCTTGCGCCTTCTTGGAGCTCGCCACTCCAGCCACATCTTGTGCTGGCTGACCACGCCTCCATCGCCATGGTTACTGACCAAACTGTTGCCAAGGTGACCACCAGATGCATTGGAGTTGCTGGGATCAAAACTGTGGACTTCACATCCCAGCCTTGACACAGTCTTTAGAAAGTCTGCATCTCCCTCATCCAAACTAGAGAGACAAAGACAAACACAAAAAAGATAGTGAGAGAGGCACTGGAGCACAGAGGTGGTTTGAAGATTATAGCATGCATGATTAAATATGCATTGCATTGTTTATTCCAACTCTGCTAGCGATATGAATGCATAAGCATCACAGCACATGCACTGACACATGGACATAGTGTACAGACATATGGGCACACCTAAAGGAGTATGCAACACACGGTCTATCTGCAGCTGGAAGGAGCCAGTCCTCAGCACACAGCAGCCAGCGGGGTGAATCTGCCGGGGGCTGTGATGCCTGAGCCTGACCTGGAGACAACACTATGGGGCAGTTCAGCTGGGGATGACAGGACAGGAGAGGAGAGGGTCACATGAGATGAGCAGGAATGTGTTCTGAAAACAGTCTCACGCAGTATTAGCCCACAACTAAAAAAGAGGAAGTTAAAAAAGAAGTTGGGTGAAAGCTTGTCATGTGAAATGTGTGACATTTCAGACAGTGAGGGTTGTCAAGTATTAAGTAAAGCATATTATTTTCTTAAATGTGAGATTCAGTTGATGATAATCATCATATTTTACATATTTTTATAGTATATATTTTTTCCTATTAAAATGTTTTGCTATTCTATATTTAGAATTTAGAATATTCCATAAGGATTTCTTTTTTTTTTTTAATATTTGCTTCAATCTATTTTTTATTTGCTTTTATGCATTTATGTTTTGCACCAATACACCAAAGCAAATTCCTTTTATGTAAAAACGTACTTGGCAATGAACCGCTCTCGATTCTGATTTAAATTGTGTAACTTTGAGAGTCATTGTGATTTCTCACAGGAATTGAATAATTATAAAACAAAATCAACACAATATACTTGGGATTTAATAAATGTCCTTGCAGTTCCTCAGCACTTGGTGTTATATCGGTCTTAACTCTTGTATGGGAGTTTCCTGGAACTGAAAGTCCTCACTGGCTTCAGATTTTGCAGAATTCTGCTGCCAGGGTACTGACAGCGCCTGACTGATCATATTACTGCTATGTTAACCCCCACGCTGGAAGTCTGCAGTTGAAGAAGTGAAGTAGTTGGAAAAGTGAAGTTTTTATAGATTACGCTTAAGGCTTGGCAAGATCTAACTCCTGGCTACAGTATCTGTAGATCCCTTGTAGACCTTCAGGGAGGGCCCAAAATATTTAACCAGCGGTTAAAGGAACCACAAGGGCCACAAGACAAATCTGGGGGGGGGTCACAAGATGATCACAAAGACAGTAACTTTTTTCTCTGATGTTTCTGTAATTATTTTTTTCTCATTAAATACTGGATAGTTTTCACCTTTTCCAGCATATGAAAGTTATTCAAATAAATCAATCGGAAAAGGAAAGTTTTGTTGTAATCTGCTCACAGCTCACTGTCATATGCAAGCTGTGATGAGGAGTCATAAACAGACTTAATTAAAGGAATACAAGCCAAAATGATTTGAGACCAGTGTAGTAGACTATATATGTAATACAGTATACCTGATTTCCTTATAGCTTTACATTTCATTTCATCTCAGAGTTTATAATGGCTCATCCTGTCATTTCTCACCAGTTATCTGTATTATTTTACACTTTTATGGGTTTTAACTCATGTGTATTTTTTTTGTTATTGGTCAACTGTTAGTTAATTCACATGTCTCATTAATTCTCACTGGTCGGATGCTAATCTTAATTATTTAATTTGTTATTCATATTTCTTAATGGTTTGAACTCACATGTATTATTTATGTGTCCGTTTCAATTGTGTTTACTCATGTCTAATGTTTTATTTTAACACTCTCCATATAGTGTTTATGGGTGCAACCACCTGGAATGAAATGTGCTATATAAATAAAGTTTTGCTTGCTTGCTTCTTATATTGCAGTCTGTAAAATTCTCCCGCAGTTAAAATATGCCATATAGAGCAAATACAAATTTGAATTGTCCAAATTGTGTCAGATAGTGTTTATTAGTGGCCTTAAAAGCACATTAAGACACACATTGACAGCACTACGGTGTTTTGGGTGATGTTCTGTGTAGCCTACCTGTGGCGTGGTGATATATGTGATGACACGATTGAGCTCTGCTGCGAAGGACGGCTCATCTGCCGCCCACGGCTGCACCTCCAGTGTTCTGGGTCCCATCTGGGAACATCAACAGATTCATGGGAATTTTGAAGGGTTCTGAATAATAAATAGGAATGACAGTAATGTGTGTGTACTGAGGAGACAGGTCACAGCCTCTGACCTCAGACCTGCTGGTAACATATTTTCCTGAGGCAGTGTAACATACAAACACACACACTCACAAAAAGCCCCCCACCCAACTCAGAGTGAACCCTGTGGTCACCATGGCAACCTCGTGAGTAGAGGGGGGGGGGGGTTGATGATTCACTAGAATGAGTCAGAGAGTTTAGCCTTGGGCAGAAAAAGAGACAGCGAGAGAAAAAGAGAATGAAAGGGAGAGGGGGTGATGAGTGAGGGGAAGGAGTTTCAGGTAGAGAGGACAGATGCACACACACACAAAGAGATGAAGCTGTGTGCAATTTAAGGGCAACAGCTAGAAAGAGAGAACAGCTGTCACCTCTCTCTGATCTGGGGTCAGTGCTGTGCTCACCCTCTGCCCTCACCTGTTCCACAGTGCTGCACAATCTAACCCAGCATAATGAATACACTGCATGAGGAGAGCACAGCAGCAGGGAAGTCTTTTTTATCTGTATTCGTAAACTGAGCGAGTACACTGAATGATATTATCTGTCTCTTACTTACTCGCAGTTCAAATTAAGTACATTTTAAATGATGCTGAATTGGCGTGAAGGTAAGCAATATGGCATAAAATGCAGTTGTATGAGTGAATAGTGTCACCTAATACTCTCTAGTTGAAGATAAAACATGGATTGTCATTTCCCTCCAAATAGTCTATAGCTGTTATGTATCTCTAACAGGCTACATATCAATACATAGGCCTCTCTGTTCGGCAATAATGCAAACATTCAGAAACATTTCAATTAAAATGTATTTCTCGTGTTATTCTACTTACCTGGCGCGAGTGCATCTCGTTCTCATCCTCATACGCTCGTGCCCCCTCCCTTCTCTGCCCATCTTCCACCTCTACCTCCTCCTCCTCCTCCAGACCCGGACGCCGGGAAGGGGATCCCCGTTGGCGTGAGCTCTTCTCCGGTTCGATGCTGATAACGGAAAAGGCGACCTCCTGCTGCTCCACCTCCCCCTCCCCCGGGGCTTGCGGTAACCGTGGCCCGATGACGAAGAGTTGGAAAGCGAGGAGAAACGGTGGTATTAAGAGAAGCAGTACTCCTGAGCGGAGGGGGAGACCACCGCAGCCCCACCACCGCGCACAGGTCCTCATACCTGCTCCGTGCCGACACCGGGGAACATATCCGGCGCGGTGCCCTGTGATTTAACTTTTTCTGGAGGGGAAGCAAAGGAAAGTCCCTGCTGAGTAGAACACCCCTCCTCCTTCTTCCTCCTTCCTCTACCCCCGGGGGAAACTTGTGATGACGAAGCGCATTCCTGGGTCAACGGTGGCTTTGTTGACACTGACTGCAGCTTTATTTAGATTATAAATAACTCATACAGTTTAAAATGAACCTAAATGTTGGTTTAAAATCCACTTCACTCGTTCATACAGAGAAAACAGGCCAAGAACGTTACGTGTTGTTAAGCACAAATGCTAAGCTTGTATTTAAAACTGCCATGCTAATGTAAAAGGCTGTCAAAAAGAAGAAAGTCATTTTATAGTTGTCATGGTGATTGACTGCAATTCTCCCGCAAAACTATGTGAGAACGGTTGCTAAAGTTGTTGCTAAGCGACGCACTTAGCATCCCTCACCAGGATGAACAGTGACTATAATATCACTGATGTTCTATTATGATATTATTCTATTATGATCACTAATGTTTGATAAGTAATGTTCTGGATGAAACAAACACTTAAGTTTAGTCACTGCTTGTGGTCTGTGATATTATTTCCTATGTGTATTACTGTGAATTAAACTGTTCAGTCTGTCCAGTTATTATAGGCTAGTTTGCCTTTTAGGCTACTTTTTTTTTTATTATATCTTGCTTCTTTACTGATGCTTCTTGTTATTGCACTATCCCATTTGCTGCTGTAACACTGCACATGTCCCCACTTTGGAGCTAATAAAGGATTAGATTAACTGTGTACTTTTAATTTAGTAGGCTTCTCTACTTAAGGGACAGTTTTGAGGTGGTTTTTAGATCAACTAAATATTACTCCACTACTTTATTTGACAGCTAGACCTATACAAGTTACTTAGGAGATTCACATTTTACAAAGCCTACTAAACTTGTGATTAATTTATAAAAAATAGATACATGGCTATAATATACAACCCAACAGAACATTAAGTTGTTCAAATGTGCTCCCTCTTGACTATTTATATTAAACTATGCTTACATGTTAATGGATCAGTAATAAAATAACGTAGCGTAATATATATATATATATATATATATAACTGACAGGGAGTATTCTGTACTATTCTTACATTGTTTTTTCTACTTTTACTTACTTAAGTAGAAGATCAGACTACTTCCACCAATGATTATTGAGAAACGTTACAGGTTACGGCAGTTTATAACTTGCTGAGAGTTTGGGTTTTAGTTGGCTGTCATTTTGTTTATATTCGGCACAGAAAATGCTCCTTTGTATTTAAATAAAATGCTGTTATTTTGTATAGTGCAAAAGAAAAGTCTGAAAGAGCTGTGCCCTCTCCCTCTGTCATGTAGCGTTGTTTACAGTGCGTGTTCCCTTCCACCATACAGTGGAATGTCACAGCAAACACTTTTCCTCCGGCCATGTCTCAGTCTATTTAGTCAGCCTGTTGACAAACTGTACACAAAATGCAGCCAGTAAACTCCCCCCATCTGCTTCCTTTCTCTCTCACTCTCTCTGTCTGTCTGGCACACACACGCACACACACAAGCTGCAGATGTACAATATTTGTTCTATTATAGCAAGTATCCCTGTGAGGACATGAAATGTGCGTGGGGTCCCTTCCTGTCAGTACTCTGGTACCACCACCCTTTACGCTATAACGCTATTTCCTTATTTGGATGAGGAATGTTGAAACAGGACATTTTTGTACATTTGTTTCAGTGGCAACCTCTGTGACACTCTTTTCTGATTTCCTCAGTCTGGTTTCTTTCTTTCCCCTCCAACAAATCCTCCCCTCCCCACCATCATTCCTCTCCTCCCCTCCCTTTCACTCCCTGTCGAATCGTGTCCTTGACTGAACTCTCTCTTGCTCGCAGTCCCAGACAGCCTGGGCAAAGCCCAAACACACACAAACACGCTCACACCTCCCATAATCCCTTGAAGAAGCAGTCTGCTATAGACAAGATTACCAATGGCAAGAACAGAATGTGTATTTAAATATTTTGCACCTCAGATACATACATGATATGTAACAGACAGATATACAATTTTTTTTCATCACAAAAACCACCAAACAACACAAGACCACAGAAAAAAGAAGGGAGAGAGTGAAAGAATGAATGAGACCCCGCCAAGACTTTTGGTGTCGGGGGAGTTCACTCCTTTTGACCCCACAGACACGCACACACACTCACGCAAACATAAATGCACACATACATACAAATACATGCATTACTGCAGTCCCGCAAAAACACACCCTCCTCTGTCTCACATTTGCACACAGAAAACAAGAGTCTCTTTGGGGCCGTTGTGTGATTTCAATGTCTCATTCCCTTGTAGTTAAAACAGCAAAACACAGGATGTTGGGTCTCCATGCTGCAGTTCTCCCCCCCCCCCCCCCCCAGAGCAGGGAAACCATGGCAGAACGCTGAGGAGGGCATGTTGATGACGGACCCTCAAGAGTGAAGAGGGGGCCTCTGGCTTAGAGCTGAAGTCGTATGTACAGATGCTGGTATTTCAAGAGCAGAGACTGGTTTAGTCCACTTTTCTCTTATGGGACACAACACAAGGAGTGCACAGAACGGGACATTTGCTAGGCTCATAGTATTTAAAAAGTTGATTTGGGCTCAGACGCGGTTCAGGTTAGGGCACAAGACAGAAATGCAGGGTCAGAGTAGGTCGAGTGCAGAACAGTTGCTGGTTTAGCAGAGGAGGGGAGGATGAAAGAGAACAGAGGACAGAAACAGAAAGAGAGAGAGGAGTGTGATCATCCATATTGCAGATGTACAGAACAGGACCAGAAATATTTGGCGAGATACAGACTTCTGGGAAACGGAGTCCTCTATGTATCACAGCAGGACTTGAAGGGATGAGGAAATAGGTTTGTCTCTGTCCATCAGCGTCTGGTATTCATCTGTCAGCTCCTCTCGGCCATTCCCTCACTCCAGCATAGAGTGTGAGTGAGTGTACACATGTAAAACTGTATGTGTCCATGTGTAGGTAGTGAATTAATCTGCATGCGTGTGTGTGTGTGTTTGTGTGTGTGTGTGTGTGTGTGTGTGTGTGAGTGTGTGTGTGTGTGTGTGTGTGTGAGTGTGTGTGTGTGTGTGTGTGTGTGTGCATGCTTGGGTGTTTAAATTGCGGTTGATCTTGATTGTCAATGCTGGAGAATTAAAGCTTTACTGTCCAAAGCTGGCAGCTAAATTCTCGCCCTTCATTTCACAGTCTCTCACAAAGAAGTCTCCTTAAAAAAACAAACAAAAAAAAGGTTTGCAAATCTGTAAAAGCTTGGATTGAATGCACCTGAAAGAAAAACAGAGGGAGAAGGAGAGAGAAAGAGGTGAGGAGAGATAGAGGGATATTTTTGACAGCGGTAAAATGAAAAGCATACTATGAATTGAACCTGGACACTATTTTACCAGTATTTAGGTCTTTGCAAACATACTTTACTGTAAGCGAAGCCATTTTTCCATTGTTTGAGTTGGTGCTTGTAGTAATGTGGTACATAATGTGAACACACTGTGGACGTGTAGCTGGGTTACTTAATTTCTATGATTTACACATTAGTACTTCAACTCAAGAGTTTACATGGACTTTCACTTGAACATGTTTTCAAACACAATACCATAAAACACATTCCAATCCACCTATAATTTCCATTAAATGAACAACAATTGGCACGTACCCAGAGACTACCTAGTAGTACCTAGGAGTCTGGCAAAAGCAATTAATAAATTGCTATTTAACCGGACCTTTCTCTCTACATATTTCTAAACACATATTTACTTTCTATACATTTCTATATATCCTTTTTTACTGCCCATTTAAATATCCATTAATGAACTGCTTTCAAAACAAAAGCATGGTCATCCTCAGAAATCAGACACTCCTCTGGAAATTTCTATTAGTGGTAGTCCATTTTTTGTATGAAGGTTAAATAAACTCACCTGCTGTTACAGGCTGGTGACGCTGAAGCTGTCATCATTGGCTGTGTCCAGGAGCTGGCACAGCACCCCACCTCCCTGAGCTGCTTGGGAGGGGTAGCGGTGTCCCATGCCCTGGTAGGATTGGTGGGACAAGGAGAAGCCACCAGTGTCCTCCTGATGGGGCGAGGAGTCCAGGGGAGGTTTGGGGTATGGGGAGTGAGGCAACGGGCCCTGGCGGAGGCCTGTGCTCATAGCGTGGGGGGTCAGATCCCGCTTGTGGGGGGGCACGATCGAGGGAGGGCTGCACTCCTCATAAAGCACGGGTGTTGAGTGGGAGTGGAGGCTGGTGCTGGGGTTGGAGTGTGTATGGGAGGAAAGGTGAGAGTTGGGGTTGGTGTGTGTGTTGTGGTGGGGCTGATTGTTGGTGTGGGGGTTTGAGTGGGAGAGGGGGCTGCTCTGGAGGAGTGAGGTGGAATGGGTGTTGGTGTGTAAGCTCAGGCTAGCGTGGGGCTGTGTAATGTGATGGTGTGTGTCATGGGGAGTCGGGTTTATATGTGTGTTCGCATTTGGGCTAGCGAGCGGATTACCATGTGTATTTCCATGGGGACTTGTGTGCGGGTTGCTGTGTGTGTGCACGGCTGAGTTTGAGTGTGTGCTGTGAGAGTGCGGGCTCGGGCTGCCGCTGTGCGATGTCTGTCCGTACCAATAGGGGGAGCTGCAGTAGCTGGGAGAGTCGTACTGTGAGAACTGTGGGTCTTTTGGAGGGGGGCGATGTGAGGGACTCAGTGCAGTGGCGCAGAGGGGTGTTACCCGTGGTGAGGGAGAGCACGAGGGGGAGAATGTCCTGGAGGGGACAGGGTGGTAAGTCTGGGGTGGAGGAGGGGTGGGCTTTGGAGGGTAAGAGGGAGATGAGACACTGGGTGAGAGGGAAGAGGAGGACTCTCCAGGGTATAAGGCTGGATATCGCTCCTCAGAGGAAGGTGTTGAGGGGTGGGCAGAATAAGGGGAAGGGTACTCACAGGGGTCCTGGAGGTAGGTGGAAGGTGGTGCAGGATTGGGAGTGGCCAGGGGAGAGAGGCTACTACTGTCTCCACTGTAATAATCCAGCCCCTCCTGGAACAGCCCAGACCCCTCTGAACTTCCAGCAGTCACGGCTCCAGATGTAGAGGCTGCCTTGCCTCTGCCTTTGACCCCTGATGGCCGCTCTCTCTGACATGGAGACAGACCCCCTCTGCCTCCTCTAGACCCTCTGCCCCGTCCTCCAACCCCTCCCCGCTTAGGTCCAGGAGTAGGCGTTGGAGAGGGACTGGATGGGGAATCAGAGTGTAAAGCAGAGCCTCCTTCTTTTTCTAAATGTGGTTCAGTCCGTTTCCTTCGACCACGACCAGGTTTGCTGGTTCCTCCGCCCTGGAAAAGGACATTCTGGCTCCAGTTATACGAGGGCCCTGAAGCACTCTCATGCCAATCCATCATCAACTTCTCCAGGCTGGACAGACTTGATTGACCCCCCTCTCCACTAACGGAGGGAGCCTCATTCAGTTTGTACGTGCCACATGTGGAGCTGGGTCCACTACCAGTGGCTGCAGAGCCGAGATGTGAAGAGTCAGATGAGGATTCTGATAGACTTTCAGGAAAAGGTTGTCGCTTGGCCTTCTGGGGGGTGTAGTTTGAGATATCCAAGATGTCTTTGGACTCATTGGAGCCATATTCACTGTAGCCGTGATACTGAGGCCCAAAGCTGTCTGTTGACCAGCCACCATAACCTTGTCTGAAAAATAAAAATAGCAACATGAGCTATAAATAAACACACTTGAGGATTATGTGTGAAGATATTTAAATTTTACTGCTTTTTGTTGCCCCTATCAGTAAGACGAACCTGAAGAAAAAAATGTTTCATGCATTTTCTGAGTATATATTTGTATGGAAATGTCCTGCTTTTCTCTGTTTTACATCATATGAAATTGAATATCTTTGGGTTTTGGACTAACAAAACAAGACATTTAAACGCATTTTTATAGACCAAACCATTACCAGAGAAAATCATCTGCAGATTAATCGATAATGAACATAATTGTTAGTTGAAGCCCTATATAGATTCCTTGCTGGATAAAAACCAGCAAGCCCTGAGTTAACTTATATCAGGTATTGACTCTTCATTAGCACATGGTGGACATAGTAATACTGAAAATGATGTGCAAGGGTGAAAAATATTATATATTAAGCAATTCTCTTTGATCCTTTGTCTTTAATTAGTGTGTAAAACAAAAAAGTACGTTTCATACTTTCATACCCAGTCAAATTATTAAGAGGCCACTCAGATATTTCAGAAATGTTATAATGACAGGCCGCCGGGTGATTTACCTGTAGCTCCACTGATTGGAGTTGTACTGTTTGTAACCTTCTGGAGAGGAGGAGGAGCCGAAGGTGCTACTTTTGGCCACAGACATGTACCCTCCTCCTGGTGATGTCGGTCCTGTTGACTCCCCCCGCACCATGGAGGAATGGCCTGCTGCAGGATATCCACTATAGCCTCGCTTGGCTGCTGCCTGGTAGTTAGAATAACACATTTGACCAATACTGGTGGCCTTGCCAGATCCATATGCAAAGCTGCAGTCTGAGGATCTCTGTGGCACTGCAGGAGAAGAGGAGGAGTAGCCAGAGGAGTAGTGGCCAAAAGAGGTGGGATGGGGTGAGCTAGGAGAGTGTGAGAGAGAAGGAGGAGTGGATTTGGGATAGGTAGAAGTGGTTGGGGATGTTTGGGCCAGGCTGCCATAGCTGTATGGAGGCCTGGCTGAGGAGCAATGTGTGTGGGACGAACCCTCCACCCCAGAATTTGCACCCTTGGAGCTCCACTTGGGGAATGCAGGGGACCAGCTGTGACATGTAGCTGGACTGGATGGCTCATAACCAGGGGTGGATGAAGCTTTTCGGGGGTCTGACTGCGAGGACGCAATGTCCAACAGGTCTGACGAATCATCTGAGTCGAGGAGTGACCGGAAATACCCAGCAAACAGGCCTTGTGAGTCCTCCCCAGCAGGCCCAACCCCTCTGTTTCCTCCTGGGCTGCTGTAGGCACCTCCCCTTCCAACCTCACAGGAGGAAAAGCCTCTTCTTGGAGATCCACAGAGCTGATAGCCACCCAAACCTTTGTCTTTGTCCATGCCCCCCTCCCCCCAGCCACCTGCCCCATTGGGCCAGTCCTGCCCCATGGACATTCCTTCCCCTTTCATTGCACCGTTTTTTCTCACACGTCTCTTCTTGACTGTTTTCTCTCCCCCAGGCTCACTTCCTACGACACCACCTCCCCTACCACCCGCACCCTTTCCCCTTTTCTTAGGTAATCCATGCTCAGACATGGGGCTTGGTTTCTGCTTCTTGCCAATAGATTCAAAGAAGTCACTGAAGGTGCTCTTGTTGCGCTCACTTCCCCCAATCCCCCCTGCTCCTCCTCCACCTCTTCCGGTGCCCCCTCCTCTGCCACCTCGGGGGCGTCTAAACCCTGTGAGCCGGTGAAGCAGGGTGGATATTCCAGGATTTTCCAAAGGGGTATGAAAGCTTTCTGGCTCACTGGGTGTCCAGCAGCGCGGGGGAGAGCAGCGGCCTGTGGCAGGGGGCTGGCGGTTTAAAAAGGCCAGTTTGGACAGAACATCCCCATACTCTGTTTTCACATCATTAGTATCATTAACATAGGATGGATAAGGGGAGGGGAGCTTTGTCCGCCGCCGCCTCTGGGGCTTCTTGGGCTGTTCTCCGTTACCACCAGCATTCCCAGCATTTGGAAGCTCTCCCGGTATTCCTGGCAGAGGCTGTTTTGGTGGTCTTCCCCGCCTGCGCTTGAGAATAACAGGCAGTTCTCCAGGTGGGAACATCACCATAACACTCTTCCCATTGTTCTTCATTCGGAGAAGTGCGGTCGGCTCTCGAACTACCTCTGAGCCCTCCACACCGCCATCATTGCCTTTTTCTGTCCCTGTGACTGTCTCCAAATTGGAAATCTTGTAGCTCTTCTGTCGGCGGCTAAGGCTGACGGGAATGCGAGCCACCTTTACTACAATCTTCCTCACCTGTAAAGCAGAGACCAACATGAAACATATGCAATTGCAAATTGTATAAACATATATTTCATACATGGTATGGATGTGTTTTATGTCAAGGAATAACTATAAATTAACTTACACCTACAAAGCGCCCACGTCTCCGGTTATTAGTCGACGATACCCCCAACTCTGCAACAGGTTCCTGCTTCACGGTTAGAGGTGCAGCAGTGGTGGATGTGTTCGTAAACGGGAGATGAGCGGTTGCACGTTGAGCCATGGACTGCGCTGCCTGACGCTGTTTCACACTTTTAGGAGCTGCTTTATGGACAGATTTCGGTGCAGGCCTAGACCTAGATTTAGGTCCAGGTTTATGCCCAAGTCTGGGCCCAGATTTGGGTATAGCTTTAGGAGCAGGCTTGGGTACAGTTAAAGCAAGAGAGATGTCTGTAGGGCAGGGAGCTGTGGGAAGAACAGCCTCCACAGACGAATGCACTTCTTTCTCTCCAACGGCCACCTCCTCCTCTTTAACCCTCCAGATCTTCTCCTCCAATACTTCAACCTCCTCCTCTCCTCCCCTCTCCCTCCCTGCTCTCTTCTCCCCATCCTCCATGCTTCGGCGGAGGCGGGAGGATTTGCGCAGGTGACAGGGGAAGCGGGGCCGTCCAGAGCTGCGGAGTGCATACTTCTTCTCTGCCTCCACGGGAAGAGGAGAGGAGCCTGTGTTTGGGGTTGGACCAATAGGGGCTGGACAAAAGGTTGAGGGATTGTCTCTCTCTGCAGTGAGGGCAGGGGCTGTCCGCTGATTGGTAGAGGCACGATGATTGCCAAGTGCCACAGACAGGGGTTGAGGTGAGGTTGTGCGTATGGCCTCTGGTGTGACAGTTCTGGAGAGATCGGGCCCTACAGAACCCTTATGTGGGTTGATATCCATGTGTCCACAATTATCCATGCGTGCGTGTGAAACAGCCTGTTCATGCACATCTGGGTCTATGTGCGTTTGCATGTTTCTAAGTGTCTCTGCAAATGTATGTGTCTCAGTGGGAGAGTGAGTATCTGTCTGCCTGTGCCGGCAGGTGCTGTGCCCCAGCCTTCTCTGTAGATGGAGGCCGTTGGCCAGGGCAGAGGGAGAAGAGGGAAAGTTGTCGGTGGTCACCGATGCCAGTCCATCATTAGAGGGATCCTGGGACCCCGCCTGGAGCCCGAGCTCCCTGGTCCAGAGCTCAGGCCCGGCCAGCCCCTCCAGCCCCCCCACACACGCTTTTTCCTCTGCTTGAGTCCCACCACAGCCCACTGGAGCCCCAGTTTGGCCTGAATGTAGGTTATCTGACAAGCTACTCATTCAGTGGACAGTCTTGCTGGTAATGAAGGAGGAACAAGAGAAAGGTTTTCTGTTGTATGTGAATTAGTTTTTCTTCTTTGTAGCGGTCTTCCTCTAACAACAGGAAAGAAGATTCAATGACCCTGAGGACAGAAATAAAAACAATATTATCAAAAATATTTTGTATAACAATATTATCAAGTGGATACATTTAAGACATTTCATCAAAGCTCCTTTCTGTTAAATATATTGGGTTTCTGTAAGGCATCAAACACTGTACATATTAAAATCAAACATTTGCAGCACAGATGAAATTGTGGTTGTGTGATAGATTTTTTGGCAATGGGCCATACACCTAATTTGTAACACACTCTATTCTATTAACTGTGCCACCCACACAGCAGCATTACAACATTAGATTACATTTACCATTCATACCCTGCACAATTGGTTGCTTTTACCGAATGGTTGTGGCGCTGATTCTGATTTTGATTCTGAGTTGAGCCTCACTCTGTCTGCCTGACTGGCTCTGTTCTGCAGGGGATCATTGGGTCATCAATACTGCAGTGGAGAGCTCACATACTTCTCTCTCTCCCCTCTGCTCCTGTCTTTTGCCCATGGTTGCTAGAGTGA
>CALSBV010012213.1:8003003-8023141 GCA_943590825.1 Bovichtus diacanthus
GACAGACAGACAGACAGACAGACAGACAGACAGACAGACAGACAGACAGATAGACGAAGGGACAGGGAGTTGAAGAAAGTGGGAGAAATGGAGATTTGGGAAAAACAAGAAAAAGTCAGGAGTGAGGAGGAGGGTGGAGCATAAAGAAAAAGAGAATAAGAGATTAGTACATGATGTCACAGCATGCATCAGACCAGCCTAGAATCAGTATCAGATGCAATCATTTTGGAGGATGACTTGCAATATACATAGCTTTTTAAATTCTAATTGTTTTAATTGTCGTGTTTAATGTTGATGTGTACCAGCAGATTGTAGGTACACATGTAAGCCAGTGCCACATTATCTATTCTATAAATCACTATATATCACTACTTGATGAATACCAGACGCACATAATCGTGTATTGTATGTTGGATTGAGTGAGTTGTGCCACATTTTTCAATCTCACCATATTTGAGTGAGTCGATGTTGTAGAAATTCACCAATTATAATAAGCAATTGAGTAGTGGTGAAAAAGTACACATACTCACACTGCATGCCACGTTTCGTAAAACTATTGAAATGCATTACAAAGCACTAGACTTAGAGGGTGCAACAAGAATGAGAATGTGTGAATAATCACAGCCGCCAGGGGGAAGCAGAGAGGTGATGAATAGAGGTGTTGAGAGGATGGAGAGATGAAGGTGACAGAGAGACAGGAACTATAGAGGGATTATAGAAACCCAGAGCAGAGGAGAAATGGAAGGAAAGACTGCCAGAAGAACACACACAAGTCTTACAAAATCTGGACCACACGTGCTATTAGACTTACACGTGACTGCATGCATGCACACATTCAAAACACAAATACAAGCAAACGTGCCACAGTTGCACGCATATACGCGCACGGCAGGCTCCAACACTGTACCACACTCTGCACATACAACACAATCCTGTCCATCCTCAGATCTCTCTGCCTCTCCAACATATGGTTCTGATTAGGAGGGAGGGAGAAGGACAGAGAGTGAGAGAGAGAGAAAGAGGGGGACAGGGAGGGGAGGGACACGGATAACAGCACGAATGGGCGAGAAATTATGAAAGAGGGCAATAGACAGAAAAAGTGCAGGCGGGATAAAGATGTGATTGAAACAGGGAAAGTGTAAGGGATGGAAAGTGGAGGGAGTCAGAGGCAGACATATTTAAGAGAGGCAAAAGGAGGGAGAAAAAGTTGAGGCGAGAGGAGAAGAGGAAACAGAGGAAGAGAAGGAGGAGGCGTGTGAGAGTTTTGCTGTAGCAGAGTTTAAGGCTGCACACATGGAGGAGACCAACTTCAACGTTCTGCTGCTCTGAGGAATGACACAACTGGGACAAACAAAAACACACACACACACGCACACGCACACACACACACACACACACTTTCTTTAACCCCCTCACCCACTCCCTCCCATGCCCAGTGCTGTCTCCCTGTATCTCTTCTCTCCCATTCTCGTTCTCACTTTCTCTCTCGTCTAATTAACAGCATTCCTTAATTAAGGCTCCATCTGACCGGTGTATGAGAGAAGGAGAATAACACATGCTTTAATTAAACATTGCTGCACATGTGCTTACACATACATGCACACACTGTCACTCAGAGACACACAAAGACACATGCAAATGTGCCCCCACAGTTTCATCCTCCCACATGCTCACACATCGATTTGCACATAAAGACATACATGTCTCACACACACGCACACACAGATAAAGTCATGCACGATCACACACAAAACAAAGACACGCATGCAAATATCCTTCTACTGTGCTCGGCGGGGGGCATTCTGACAGAGCTTAGATGCCAGCCAATCAAACGCTCCGACTATGATTCATTGTTTAAGCAAACACTCCTGGCATCCATCAGTTGCCATTCCAATATATTCCCCGTCATACGTAGCAAATGCGTTTTGGTGCATTTTTACTGTGAATGGCTCTGAGGCTTTGGAACACACAGTGGCGTAGTATTGTCTCTTTAAAAACAGACGATGGTGCGCACTGCTCCAACGTGAAGATATGTTGAATCTGTTTCACAAAAAGTGGCTTTCATATGACTATTGTTTGAAAATGTTTGATCTTTTATATTTCTCATCTGCGCGTAAAAGTTTTTGTGTGCTTACAGGAAAAGCAACAACAACACAACATGCCACAGAGTTTATGTGCGCACATGCCAGTGTGAAATCAGAGATGAGAACTTGTCATTTTCCAGTTTGGGCAGTTGCCCTGGTGTGCATAGTCTGAGAGGAACAATCATTCTGTACATGGTAGCTGTACAGCATATCTATTCTCTCCCATCTATCTCACTGCCACAAAGGCTTGCAGACTCACAGGCCTGCCAGCATCAACCCTCAATGAGGAACTAGACCCTGCGTGTGTGTGAGAGTGTGTATGCGTTTGTGCTCACACGCGTGTGTGTGTGTCTGTGAGTGTGCACGCGTATGTGTGTGTCTTCCTGGGTGTGTTTGTAAAAGCACTCACTGAGCTCTAACGGGTGTGCAGTTGTTGCTAAGAGACAGGCAGCAGCACCGAAACAGCATGGGGGGGGGGGGGGGGGGAGGGGGGGGGGACAGGGAGAGGAGAGAGAGGGGGGGAGGGGAGGAGGGGGGAGCTCCACAGAGAGGTTTAGACAGATAAGAAGAAGAGGGGATAAGACAGAGAGAGGGGGAGAGATGGAGAAAGTGTATGTGAGGCCAGGAGAGAAAACGAGGTGGGGAGGGGGGTCCACAGAGGCTGAGCGACACTGTGCAGAAACGCAACTACCATCAGCCTCTCATTCCTCCACACCACCTCAACCCTAATGCCATCTCAACCTGCAGCTCCCACAGCCTCAAACCCACAGTAATTGATTGATTTTAAGATTTTACGAATTACTTAAAGTCCTTCATGGCCCCAGAATATATATGTGAACTGCTGCCCCCTTACCAACCAGTGCACAGCCTGAGATCCTCAGTCAGGAACCTGCTGGCTGTTCCCACCTCACACTTAAAGACTAAAGGGGACCGAGCATTTGCTGTCAGGGCTTCTCGCCTGTGAAACGACCTGCCTGAGGATCTCGGGCTTGAAAGGCTTTCTTATAATTTCTACTTTCATTTTTAGGTTTATTTTTATTCTTTACTGTTATTCTTAACTTTATTCTTGATGTTGAGAATTTTTTTTCCGAGGGCTTATTATTATTATTATTATTATTATTATTTTTATTATTATTATTATATAAAACACGACAACTCTTTTTACAAATGGAAAAGAGAAAAATAATGCAAAAGAATATCAACAAAACTGATGACTAACTGTTCTCAAGTCGTCCGTGAGGTGTTTTCAGTGGAAAACGATGTGGAAACAAGTGTGTCATGTTGTACTCCAGATAATAAAAGTCTGTCTGACTTTGTCAATGAAACATTACACATTACATGACATTACACAGCATTACTTCAAAGTGGCCACTGAACTGTAAACACTCACTGTGTGCATTAATTCAAAAGAATTCTAACACATGAATTAGAGGCTTCTGAGTATCAAGCTTTAAAAAATCACGCATAAAAAATGGAATTGTATTTCTAATGCATGTTGATGTGATTTTACATCAATTTGAGGATAAAAAAACAACCTTTATTCAACTTCAGCAGCATCACAGAACACAAGACCAAACTTCATTTAACACAAGCACAAACTAAACAGTACCTAGACATACTCTTAAACTGATACTGTAAGTTGACATATTGGATTTAAAGGCTTTATCTTTCTTCCCACTGTGGAAGGAAATTTTTCAATATTTACTCAATATTCAGCCAAACGGTGCAAAGTTTTAATTCAACTAAATGAAAGAAAAAGGGTCGTGACTTGACTGGAGCGCCTAGTAGCCCAACAGGCAGTAGCACTGAACAGCTAGAATTTAAGCACATCCAAACCCAACAGACCTGTTTTGTTTTGAGAGCCTGAGATGTGTATAAGTATGCCAAAGTGGGCGTGGAATGTTATATACATATATTGCACTACTGGGGCTGACATGCTTGCACACAAATTATCACCAGCAACCTTCAAAAACAGAGCTGAACTTTAGGCTTAGTTGGGCTGCAGCTGCATGCACACTCACGTCAGTCCAACTAGCACACTTACATAGAGACCCTCACCCCCCACCCACTCACACTCTCCTTCACTCTGACCTCTCCTCTCTTTCCTCACTCTCATCCCACCCCTCCTGCCCCCCCCCCCCCCATCCACCCCCCACCCCCGCCCTTCAAAAAAACCCACCTCCCCAGCGGCAGGAAATGCTTGATGATCTCCATCATGAGTGTGCGTGCTAAATCTCCTGCCAAGAGCAGGCATGTGCACGCACACACGCAACAAGCACGCACACAAAGCATATAAATGAACAGAGAGCAACACATAAACCATATGTGCAGACAAACAAAAAGGCAGACAGACGTTCAGACAGACAGACACATCTAACGTAAACAGACATCACACAGACCAGATACAGTGGCAGCTCAGCCAAAGATTCACACGGGGGACTGGAGAAGTAGCTTGAAACACGAGTCAACACAAAACCAGGACCCCCCACCCCCATCTGACTGTCTCACTCTCTGACTGTCTCTCTCCTGTTGTTTCTGCAGGAACCTACATGCTGTAGTTATTTTAAGACAAGGAGGACTGTATTACCCCTTCCTCTTCCTCCTTCAACCCTCTCCTCACTTCTGTTCCTCATCGTTCTCTCTCTCATCTCTCTAGCACCTCCCCCCCACACACACACACACACACACACACACACACACACACACACCTCACGCCCCCAGTTTCTCTCCCCAACACCCCTCCCTCATCTTCAACTCAGCCTGACACTCTCCCTCCTCTATCTTTCTTTCTCCTGCAGGCAGTTTCCTGGCGCTGCTGATGGCCGCCCCTCAGTCAGGTCATGTGACCAACCGCGCCAGCTGGGAACAGCTAGGAGTGTGCACATGTGCGCGTAAGCAAGGATACGTCTGGAAACTCACACAAACACATGCAAATACAGGAAGATGAAACCAACTACTTAGTTGCAAACACAGAAACACTCCCACTTACAGTTCACGCAGGTGCACACACACACACACACACACACACACACACACACACACACTGAGCTGACATGTACACGAATAGGGAGAAACACACAAGATGCACGCTCACACTGACGCACACTCCACGTAGTCACGTTGGCAAGAACTCACAGACGCACTTAAAAACCACACATACGGACACACGTAAGCACAGTCACGCATATACCTCACACACAGAGGACACACAAACCAGATGCTTGGACCCCGACACACACTCAGACCTTGAGGCCAGTGTTTTGGAGAGGGGCCTCTGTGCTGCGGCCCTGACTCCCTGACTCCTCCTCCTTCCTCCATACTCCTGTTCCACAGTTGCTGTGGGAGACGCTGCTGCAGCGCCCGTTGCCAAGGAGAAGGCTGCTGGCTGTTTGAACAACAATGGCCGCCTTGTGAACATTCCAACTGTAGGTACTGACAGCTCATCAGCCACAGCCTCAACATTCACAACGCTCAAAAACCACACGCAGACACACACATGCTACTCACAATACACACCAACACTACACAACTGTACCTCTCGGATTCTTGGCCTCAAGCCTGAACGAGGTAACACTCTCACACACAAACACAATCAGGCCTGCACACACACATCTGTGCACACTCTAAGAAATTATGACTTCTGCTGAGGGGATAAGAAACCCTTCCTTCCCTCTCTGTCTACCTGCATCTCTCGACCATCTCACACGCACGCGCACACACACAAGCACACATGCACGCACACACACGCACACACACGCGCACACATTTAGTGCACAGTACATTCATCCATCTTCCCCCTTCTCCCCGACTACTCTCTGTCTTTCTCTCTTATCTCTTTCTCTCTCCTCCCCCTCCACAGCCTCCTGCTTTCACTCTCTCACTCGCTCTTCACTTGCTCATCCATGCCTCTCTCTCTGCCTTTCTGTCTCAGGAAGTGTGTGTTCTCACTCTCACGCACACACACACACACACACACACACACACATATGGGGAGGACACACATTCACACACAGAGAAAGAGAGAAAGGCACACACAATCTCTTTCTCTCCTGGAAGGTAGCGAATCTTTTCGTCCCTTGGGGGCATACACTTCCTCAGAGAAGGAGGGAAAAGGGAAAGAAGAAAGAGAACTAGAAACAAGGGTGGAATGGGCAAGAGAGGAAGAGGAAGAGGAGGAGGGAGAAGGAGAAGGAGAGGAAGGGAGGGAGAGAAGATAGGAAGGAGGGAGAAAACTATATTCACAGCAGGGATTTATAGACAGACCCCTTAGTGCTCTGATTATCTGTTCATATTGATGGGACGACATTGAAGCCACGCTGGTGGAACGCTGAGATGGTGCTGAAGCCAAATTGGGTAGAGTGTGTGTGTGTGGGGGGGGGTCGGGGGTGTTGAGGAGAATCACTAACAAGTCTCTGCTTATCCTCTGACTCACTGTTTTTAACACACATACCCAGACACATGTGTACGCACACTCACATGCCGCTAAAAACAAAGATAACTCTAAACACGCTGACGCACAAGCATAAGAAATCAGACACACTGTACATGTGTATGTTGATCTGCAGATGTGTGTGTGTGTGAGAGACACAGCGAGTATGTGTTGTGTGCCAGACACCGAGAGATGCTTTTGTGCGTGCGTGTACGTCTGTGTGTCTGCGTGTTTTCCCAATCTCTCGCTCCTCTTTAATAATTGAGCTGATTCTGTCCAGCTTGTTAGGGAGGTACACAGCAGCTTCACACTCTGTCTTTTTCTCCCTCTCATCCTCTCACACGCTCCATCTCTCCCTCCTCATCCTTCCATCTCGCCGCTCTCCCTTCATTTATCACTCCTTCTCCTCCCTGACCCCTCCGTCCTCTCTCTCAGTCCCTTCCCCCAGCTCTCCTCTTCTCTCCCTTCTTTCTTCGCAAATCCGTCCTGTTCTTTGACCTCTCCCTCGCCTCTTGCAGTTTCACCCCCCCCCCAACCCCCCTCCACCCCGCTGCCCTCCATCATCCCTCTCCTCTTGTCTCCCTCCCTCCATCCTCTGGAGGTGAAAGGTCGAAGCTTCCTCTCCACTGTCAGACTCAAACCGGCTGCAACCAGCTCTGTTGGGGGGGGATGGTGTGAGGGAGACAAGGAGAATGAGGAGGTAGGTGAGGAGAGACATACAGGAAAGGTGGGAGGAAAGGAGAGCGAGAGATAAGTTGAAGAAGAAGAAGAAGAAGAAGAAGAAGAAGAAGAAGGGACTGACTAAAGCACAGATATATGAGGGGGGCAGAGAGGTTAAAAGAGGGAAGGAGGCGAGAGAAAAGAGAAGGGGAGATGTCTTCTATTGAGTCAGTGCCTTTGCTGTTTTATGAATGTATCGTGTGGGAGGTGACAGAATGGAGCATACAAACACTGCTTACACTAATGCTAAATGGTTGCTGTGTGTGTGGGTGCATCTGTGTGTGTATTTGTGCGTGCGTGTGTGTGTGTGTGTGTGTGTGTGTGTGTGTGTGTGTGTGGGAGGTGAATCACGTTTACCTGCCTGTGGCGAAAGCTATTTCACTTCAGGTGACGATTAGATTAATAGGAGCCGTAAAAGACAGGACCCTCCACTGCAAGGACAAAATAATGACTAATTATTTTTAGCCAGTAGCTCGTTGCATTGTGGAAAATATTAAAAGTAAAATATTCCTGAAATGTCCAATAAATCAATATTAAAATAAGATTTCTAATAGGACATAAAGATGTTTTTACCAGCAGACAATGGAAACCTTGCAGTACAGTATAACATCTCTGATTTGGAAACAACAGCAGAATACATGTATAACATTAACATTTATAAAATTTGCATCTAAATATTACACTTAACATAAGACATCATAATATACATCTTAGCTCTAAACCCATCAGATTTTGACACTATGACTAGATTGTTTTTGTGAATCTGTGCCTTAAAATCAATTTCTCATGTATTTTGGATTGCAATTCAGGAGCTGAGTAATAATGGCCTGACTGATTCACAACGCTGGAGTTAATTCCCTTTTCCTAAATGGCAGTTATATGTATTTGTTTTGAGAGTTCAAAGGGGAGTGCCAGAATGATCTTCAGCTGACTTTCACAAAACGTCTGCAAAAAGAAAAAAAAAAGCTCTTTGTTGCATTTGACAAATCTTGTGCACAGCTAGAAGCCAAGTTCCTGAAATTAGATGCTTTGTAGTTGTAAGGAGAAGCCTGATATTGTTTTTTAGAGAATGAGCGATAGAACAGACTCAATCTCTGGTCGGAAATCCTTTCTGATTTATAGATTACTGAAGCTCTATCTGGTGGCAAGCTGTGTGTGGTCTATGTAATTTATGACTAAATTATAAATAATAATAATAATAATAATAACTTTATTTGTATAGCACTCACAAAATACCTGAGAATAAAACTAATAAAGATTAAAAAAAACATACAAAATATAGTTACAATGATCAACACAATGATAAGAACTAAAATAATAGTGTGCAGAAAGGGAAACCAGAACAAAAGAAACATAAAGCAACACAAATGTTACAAATATGTCATCGAAAAAGGCTTTCTTCTAAAAATATGTTTTAAGCAATGATTTAAAAACAGTTCATGTGCTGGCAAGCCTTCGGGCAGAGCGTTCCAGAGCCTACAGGGGCCCTGATGATGACCTCGGGACATCTAGCGAGGCTTGAGGATCTCAGGTTATGACTTGGAGAATAGGGAGTCAAAAGCTCGGTAATATGACTGGGGGTCGGACCTTGTTGAGCCTTAAAAGTTAAAAGAATCTTAAAAGAATCTTAAAATCAATCTTAAATTTAACTGGCAACCAATGAAGGGAGGCAATATATGTGTTGATAGGGGAGCTTCAACAACGTATTTTCTTTCTTTCGCTAACCTACTTCATGTTTAGACCTGATGCATCAAAAAACTCTTGTGAGCCACTCATTCAACAGGTTGCACCATCCTAAACAAAACTTCCCAAAACACCAGGACATCAGTGGACGTCAGTAAATATACTGCACCGATCAATGTTTTACGTTTCTATGTGTGTTTGTGCATGTGTGTGTGTGTGTGTGTGTGAGTGTACATGAATATGTGTGTCCACTCTGTCTTCTCCATCTCCATGACGACCTCCATATCAAGAGGACATCTGACTACAGCAACCTCACATGCTGATAGGCAGACAGAGAAAACAGGTGATTGGTTGAGCTGTCGGCTGTCATATCGGCAGGGTGTATCTTTGTGACACTGCAACACACACACACATGTGCACACACACACACACCCTGGCTTGTCACTGCTATCAACCCACACGCCTACGAACTGCAGCAAGGCGCAAACAAAAGGTACTTCCACAGCACACACACACACACACACACATGCACGGAAGTACATGCATGCTTACACACGCACACACACACACAAATACATACACACACAGCTTTGAGACGAGATATGGTGTGTTAGGTGCGCTGACCCTGCCAATGAGGACAGGAGGAACATCAACGGAGCTACAAGGCCGTTGCTATGACAACTAGCCCCGCTCACACAGGTAGGAAGCACAATAGGCCTAAGCTGTTATATGTTCACATTCCCTCTGTTTGACACACACACACACACACACACACACACACACACACACAGGGCCATGCACTCAAGACAAGACTGACAGACGGCGGCTGCATGCCAATGTAAGGCCATTCCCTTTTCATTCCAGCATTCAGAAGGCTGAAATTATTCATTATGTCCAAGTGGATCTGCCAAAAAAAGAGAACTCTTTAACCAGCCACTAAGAGAGTGAGACTGGCTGAGTGTGAGACGGACAGACGGACAAGACGGACAGACGGACGGACAGACAGACAGACAGGCAGAGAGTGCATCACTCTGCATACTAACAGCACCTGCACTAGGGCAGCCTGTGCACGTCTCTGAGGGGCCCCTTAAATAACGAACTGTCACTACCCAGACATCGACATTGACTTCTCTCTCCCTCTCTGCCTCTCCTCTCCTTCAGTTTCTCATGCACTCTTTCCTCCTTTGTCACCCCCCTCCCACCCCCCTCACAGACAAGAGCTGATAATCACCACCATGAGTACGCCTTGTCTCAAGCCCTGTTGCCACTGCAGGATGTGCTGCTGCTGTGTCCTGCCTAACTGCCCTGACAACTCAGCTCAGCCGGGGCAGCCGGGATGGAAACCCTGCAGCTGGACGGATGCTCACCGGGACTCTTGATGTCTCCTGTTTATATTTAAAGCAAACACCTGTCCATCATCAGGAGCTGGGCTCACTGTCAAACCTCTGGTATGTGTCACTGGCATGAAAATTATGTCTTAGAAAAGTCACCCACAGACGTGCAGTCTATGAAGACAGCCAATAAAAAACACAAGTGTGTGTGTGTGTGTGTGTGTGTGTGTGTGTGTGTGTGTGTGACAGTACCTGAGGAGGTACTGTATACTGTTGCCCTGCCTACACTGTATACAAATTCAGCGATAATGAGGCTAATAGGTGCTAATGGTATTGTAAAAACTCAAAAAAAACAGGTGGGGGTACGCAGGGTGCATTGCACGCACATTCAACCACATTACGTGTGCGTGTGTTTGAACATCATCATTTAAGACCCCAGCACACACGCTGCATGCCCACAGTAAAGCCCAGATGACCCAGCAGCACGAGCAGCACGAATGCAGAGCTCCGTCCGTCAGCGGCACCGATCAGGTTAATGTACAAAACTCAAAAGGAAACGTAGCCAGAGGTGCGCAGCACAACTGGCTGAGCGGACAGTAAGCAATTTTTTGGTGTTGTGTACACAAGACGCTACACGCGCACTCACCAAGGGAGAGAGAGAGTCAGGGGGCTCGCGCTGGCTCCTGGAGCTGTTGCGGTGTCAACGCTGGCTGGCGGGGCTGTGGGCTCGCGCGGCTGTCGGTGACGGAGCTTCGCTCCTCTCCTTTCCCGGGTCACGGAGCCGTTGCCTTGACGGCTGCAGCCGTCAGCACTCAGCATGTCCCGTTCATTTGGGCTCCCCGCGTCGGAGGGAGATAGCCCTCCCACAGCAATGTAAACGTTGTCTCCTCCTGCCGTCGCGCGCCACCGTCTCGTGCGGTTCAATTGAAAAACCGCTCCTCTGGCTCACATCAATATCTGCACCCACAAAGATGGGAAAGGAAAAACACAAAAGGAGGGGAAAAAATAAGAAATGGTGAGCAGGGATGTTGGTTCTCAGTCGTGTCCCCAATTAAGGTGCTGACATTACCGCGCTCGAGCCCTGTGCTCCGGTTTTGGTGACAGGCACGGGACTCCCCAGTATGCGGGAGGCGAAAATCGACCGTGCGCCCGTGCGTCTCTGCCTCTGCAATTCCAGCTCTCTGTCTCTCGTGCGCCCCAGTCTCCGCTGTGCCTCTCCAACGTGCCTGACTGTCAGAGCCATCCGGGCACCCGTAGCTGGCCTCACTTTACACCTGTGGAACTATGGGAACAGTAGTTTACTGAAGACTGAAAGAGAGCGAGATACACAGACAAGAGTGGGAGGAATTTTGTAGGACTTAACAGTTGCCAGGGATGGCAATGACACTAATATCATTTGATATTTTATAATAAAACCTAAAGCTACGATCTATGTGGTTAAACTCCAGGCCTGCTCTAAAGCAATTCATATTTAGGCAAATTTATTATGTCAATATGGTCACATAGATTTACTGAATTGGCTCAAGGGCCAAAGCTTTGTTATTTTTATTTTATCAACTCATTACTTATTGTACTAATTGTTTTGTGTAACGGAATATGGTACATGTTGTAAAATACAAAAATATGACATTTAGCTTGAAGCACAAAAAACCTGAACTATTGAAATATTTCCTCATACGAGCCTTAGAAGTTCACTTCAGGAAAATACTAAAACGAACAACATCAATTTCAAGGCACACCAAAGGAAATTATCATTATCATATATGGGATGGCATCTGTCTTTGACACAACCTAGGAGGATGCATCAAACAAAATAGCATAAATGTCCAAATACACATAGAATAAGAGACATGTCTTTACCCGGAAAAGATATTTGATCTTTATTACAATAACATGACAGGGGAATCTCATAACATAAATGTTACATCCTTGTGAAAAAACTGATTTAAAACACGATCCTTCCAAAGTCCAATGACATTGATATTTCCTTTTATGTGTAACATTTCACCTTGCACTCCCAACGGGTGAACACAAAATGTTAACTAGATATAGAAGTCTTTGTGATGCACAGATATATCTGTGTTAAATTAAAACAGCAAGAGACAGTTCATACAAAATTGTCATACAAATTATTAGACAAACAAAGAGCATTCCTTACAATCTCTCCTCTCAGACTTTACTAACACAGTATTAAAAGGTACTTAAAATGTAAAACAGCCTTAATTTGACCATTTTAAGGCACATGTTGGTGCAAGTTTGAAATCAGTTCACCCTTTCAGATGATGGACATGGATCAGTTCAACCGCCTTTGTATATGATGTAGATTACTGGAAGAGGAGGCATTTTATTAAATCTTACAGTGTCTGATCACATGATCTACCTCACAGTAGAGCTGCAACTAACAATTTATTTTCATTATCTTTTTAACTGCCGATTATTTTTCTCGATTAATCATTTCATCTGTAACATTTCAGAAAATAGCGAAAAATGTCCATGCCAGTTTCACACAGTCTAAGGTGAGGTCTTTAAATGTCTTGCAGCCCCAAACCCAAAGATTGTCAGTTTTGTATGATGCAAAACAGAGAAAGCAGGAAATCTCCATATTTGAGAGGATGAAAACAACATTTTCTGCAATTGTTGCATGAAAAATGGCAAACAATTTATTGATTATGAATGAATATGAATTCATCTGAATTAATTAATTATTTTTCTGTCTATCTATAGTTGCAGTTCTACGTCACAGGTCACAAGGTTGATTTACTGTTTTCTGAAACCTGTTGCACCTTCTATCATTTCTGTATCAACGTATTTATCTCAGGCGAACAGTTGCCCTACTAAATCTCAGACACAGAAATCAAAAGGACCTGAACATATATGGCAGATGAACAAATCATGTACCACCCGACATCCCCCACCTCAACCAGCTACATTTTCTTTCAGTTCCTTGTTGTCATGGTTACAGAGTAAAGCAACATTACTGCCAGGCCTGATCAGCAGAGCTCCGACTCTGCTCTTCAACACGGTTGGCTGATCTTTCCTGAATGGGCTGCAGTGATCAATAATGAAAAGGAGGAAACTGTCTTTAAACAATGAAACAAGACAATGATATGTATCTGAATAGTTGTGTGTGTGTGTATGTACAGTATGTGTGGAACAAATACAATGAATGCATATCAGTGTATCTGCATGTAATACATCCACATCTGTCTGTCATTCTCTTTCTGTTTGTCCATTTATTGCTCCACCTCTGTCCTACACGTGTGTAGGTCACAGGTTTTCTCCAGGCTGGTACTGCGGCTCTGTGGCGGTGAAGTAATCCTCCAGGAAGGACTGCAGGTACTCAAAAGTGTGCCTCTCATCGGCCTCACGCCTCCAGCACTGCACCATCAGTTCATGGAGCGAGGCGGGGCTACCCGGGGCACAGGGCATCCTGTAGCCCCGCTCCACCTGCTCCAACACCTCACGGTTGTTCATGCCTAAAGGAGGGAGGGGAAATGTGGACGAAGGAGAGTGAGAGAGAGTTAAGTGAAGGAGGGTTGGATTGAAATACACATTAAAAAAAACAGGTTGAATAGAGAAAAGTTCAAACAGAGAAATCATCAGTGATGGTGAGAATCACACAGGGTCACGATACAATGCAAAGATGACGTACTGCAACTTTAACATAATATAGGATACATCTTAATGTGGTTACTAACCGAAGAAGAAATTGACTATGAACTTGCATGATAATTTAAAAAAAACAGGACTGATCTATTTGCACTTTATTTATTTAGTGATTTTAAGCATGCAGCAATGTTTATATGTGGATTTAATGAAATATAAAAAAGCCACAAACTGGCAACAATCCTGATCATGAATGTTATCTTTTAGGATTTTATTTAATTGACTGTTTTTATATTCTTTGTTAAAGTATATTTATTGCTGTCATTTGATCAATCTTACATTATCCTTCTGATTTTATGTGTTTCGTGGTCCTTGATTGTTCTCTAATATTTCATCTCATTCATTGTAGGTCTGTCTTCTTTGTTTTGTAACCTTTATTTTGTTAAATAAAGTCATATTTTTGTATTAACAGTTCCAAATTGAAAATGTCTGGAGTAAAGGAATGATACAACTTGCACTTCAAATCTCTCTATAGTAATACTTGGTGTCAGTGTATCAACATATTCCTAGAGAACTTATTGTTGTTTATTGCAACATCAGTCATCCCTTGAGGAGATACAGTAAAACCAGGAATGTGTGGGGTGAGGAAACATCACGATCTGAGTGCTAATGTACACAGCAGAGTGTGCAGGTGCTTAAGAAAGGGTCTCTCCTTCCCATCTACTTTGAAGCACTTTCGAGCAAGGCCCTAAAACTTACCTAAAAGTGCTGTAATGTAGTTTGTTCTGGTTGCAAATGTAAGTAAACTGTCAACCACCGTTCCTTTAAAAAATGTGATCTTGTCCCGGTTTTAAAAGTGAGTAGTTGAAGAATTACTAATCCTGCAGAATTTTCATTGGCAAAGATGTTACTACATGAGATTAAAAATATTTAGAAATAAATCTCTGCACACCTGACTGTGAATACGTACCTGGGTAAGGCACCCGTCCCTTGGTGATGAGTTCAGTTAGTAGGATGCCAAAGCTCCAGACATCTGACTTGATGGTAAAGCGTCCATACAATGCAGCTTCTGGAGCCGTCCACTTGATGGGGAACTTCGCCCCTGAAACCATGGCAACACAGTGAAGATGCATAATCATATAATTAGGCAAGATAGGTTATGTATAAAAATATAGGCACAGAGGCAGATGCAGACACTCTTAATCAGCGTGGCTCTTTTCATCTGTCTCCCTCATACACACGCACACTCACTTAATATCTCGCACTGTTACCTTGTCTGGCTGTGTACTCGTTGTCCTCGATGAGCCTAGCCAGGCCAAAGTCAGCGATCTTGCACACCAGATTGTCTCCAACAAGGATGTTAGCTGCTCGCAGGTCACGGTGGATGTAGTTCATCCTCTCGATGTACGCCATTCCAGCTGCAATCTATAAACGCAAAGAGACAAAAAGAGCTCAGAGATCATGAACGCATGTCCTTTAAGTTGTGTGTCTGTATCTGTGTGTCTGTGTTGAACTCACCTGTGCAGCCATGTCCACCAGCTGAGGCAGCTTAAGACTCTGCCCCTCCCCGTCTTTTAAGAAGTCCAACAAGCTTCCTGAAAAACCAAGATTGTAGCATCATGACTGGCCAGTCCTTATGCCTCCTGTAGTTAACTCATATCTGCTGTGTATCATGACGGGTACAAAATATAAATTCAGTCAAATTCTTATTAGATAGATGCTTGAAAAATCATAGTGACACTTTTTTGTAAATATTTTAGTTTATTTTGCATGTTAATGCCAACGTTTGACTTTTTCTTTTTAGTTTTTTTGTGAATATTTAAGTAATGTTTCACCTGCCCCCAGGCCACCTCCACACAAAGGTCAAAGGTCAAAAGAAGAAAGAGAATCCCTGGAATTTGTAGTTCAGTAAGCGTTCCAGTAGCCATACTAACATACTTTTTAGTGTGCGAGAAAAATATTTAGCATATCTCAATACAGAAGACAAATGCAGAATGCCAAAAATACCAGGATGTCCTACTGCCTTGTGCAGTGAGCAAGCCAGCATGCTTTTCTGGCTATTCTGCCCCACAATCCTCTGTGCAGCGGAAGACACGTCTCATCAACTGAACCGCTGAGAGAGCACAGACAGATGACAGTTTGTTGTTAATGTTTGATGTCTGTTAGGTACTCCATAGGATATCTCAAAAGTTTGTAGCTTTATAAGATGGTTGAAAGTTAGGACAGGGGCAGGTTTCTTAAGGCTTTCAATGCAGGACAGTTCGTTTCTATTTTCTCATCAACTACTGCACTTACTTAAATGGAAGAAATGTACCATGTGTCCCATTATTTTTGACAGTTGGAAAAAAGTCAAACAAATAATTTTTACTCTTTTGATGTACATATGGGCTTTTAAGCATTGTTTCAAGACAAACTTATTTTTTTTAAATGTGAGCGAAGAGAAGAGAATGACCCTCTCGTACAGTATATTAGCATTATATTTATATTATGTTGTATATTTACTATTTGTATTATGTAAATGTTTATTATCATGATAAATTGCTTGTGAAACCTTGGTGGTAGTATGCAGTCTCAACTATGCATCTCATTTAAGGAAAATAAACACTGTCTGATTTCGGAGCTCACTTAAGTCAGTGAGATTAACAACCAACGACAGTGATTCACTCTGTATCTACATAGGCATGACAGTTTACTCTCTACAGTTTACTACAGTCTGATACCTTGGCTCATGAACTCAGTGATAATGTAGATGGGCTCCTCAGACACGACGGCGTAGAGCTGCACCAGCTTGTCGTGGCGGAGTCTCTTCATGATCTGAGCCTCCTCCAGGAAGGCCTCGGGCGACATGGTCCCTGGCTTCAGAGTCTTCACAGCTACCTTGGTGGTACCGTTCCACATGCCTGGCATATAGACAAGGATATGTTAACGCACACATGGACACACACACAGAGACATGCTGTGCAGGCATGCACACCAATTGTCTGGCATAATGACAAGGTGATAGCTTTATATACATGTATATACTTCTTATACTTGGAGACAAACACCCACACATATAGCCAAAAATATAAAAAATAGAGGAAAAAAAAGAAGGCACACAATATACAGGCTGTAACGAACAGACACATGGTCATTCTGTTGCATACAAATGATTGCTGTTTTGGAGAGCATGCATGACATGAGACAGAGTGATGTTAGTAGGGAGGGAGGTTGTTCTGGTCTTACATCAACACCAGCAGTACCCGAGTGGACAGGCACATAGCTTGGCTGGCTTCAGGGAGAAACTTTGCACGGGCCAGAAACATGAACACACTTGGATTTAGTTTGTGAAACTGTATGACAATTTGAACACAAATTGGAAATATATCACGTGGGAATACCAAGCAATATTGGGAAAAACATCAAACTTTACTTACATACACTGACATAAATGACATGAAGCATTACCAACACTCTTTGCTACAGGACAGTAACGGACAACGCTGGACAGACAGTTCTCCCTCTAAGCCTGTAGAGGGCGTCAGAGGTTGGCGGTGTCAGCCTCACCCATCCAAACGTCCCCGAAGCAGCCCTGCCCCAGCTTCCTTTGCATGGACAGCGTTTCCCTGAGCACCTCCCAGGCGTCCCGCCCAAGGCCCATGGTGAGCGGGGTGGTGTTTTGACAGGATTTGGTCAGGTAATAGCACAGCCCATCATTAGTGCCTATTAGGGAGGGAGGAGGTTGGAGCCAAGGAGGGTGGAGATGCAGTAAAAGGAAAGAGTTGAAGTGGGTGATGAAGAATGGGAGAAAAGGGTGTTGTAAAGGGTGGAAAAAATGGACGAAAGATGGGTGGGGGTGTGACAAAGAGATGAGGTGAGATGATGAAACATGCACATGCAACAACAGAGGAGGATGGGAACAACTCTGCACACCTGGATGTAAAATAAAGCCACATTTTTATTCATTAACTGCTGCCTCCGTGCAATTTCTATCACGCACAGGGATTTATTAGGGATTTGTTTTCACTGCTGCAGTTTCTATTCAGCACACAGCATTTTAAAAAAAACGAGTCCAGACTATCAACTGTGTGTGTATATTTGTTGCAGACTCTGAACAACACAGACAGATAAACAAGGCTTTACACTGTATGTTTGTGACAGTGCCGGTGTCTATACTGATGTTCTTCTCAACTGAACACAACCAAGACTTCAATGCATTATATGTACCTGCTCATCTTTTAATACTTTTTTTTTTTATCCAGGTGTGCTCCCGCTGTCACCTTCCCCCACTGCAACACAGTCCCACCATTCATACCCATCCAGACTTCTCCAAACTGGCCGTTGCCCAGTTTCTTAATCAGCTGGAGGGATTCGCGGGGAATCTCCCACATATCCTTGGTCTTCACTGATAAATCGGCCAGCTTAGGCATGCCCCGTTTACAGCTGCCAATCAGACGGCAGCACAGTCCCGCCGCTCTCTCTGAGAGAGAGAGGAGAGACAAACAAGCAGGCAAAGGAAAAAGGAAACAAGTGGGAAATAAAACAGGTAAAAAAGCATCAAAAGTCAGAAATAAAAAAAAAAAAAAGGAACAAGACAGGTTGCTTATGCGCTTATGCAACTGACAAGGTAATCAAAAACGAAAGTACAAAGGCACAAGGAAAACTCAGCAAAACAGACAAAAACACACATTTTGAGCAGCATCATCTACAGATTTTTTAAAAGGTAGGAAAAAACGAATAAATACTGGCAAAAAAGTCAATGATGAATGTGGCCAAATCTCTCAATTTGCTTTTGATGATGGTGTCATCTGAAGTCACAAACTGCAGAATTGTTGCTATATCGACACACACCACTAGGGGGCAGATGTACACTGACAGAGAGCAGGAAGTTGAGGGTGTGAACCCTGCTTCTTAAAACAACTCTGAATCGAGCATAAAATCAGTAATAGTCAACGGTGGAAGAAGTATTTGAATACTTAACTCAAGAAAAAGTAAGAACAAGTAAGTACATTATAAGTAAAAGCTCTGAGTTCAAAATCCGTTTTAAGTACAAATTTGAACAACTTATTTACAATATAAAAAGTAAAAGTACTCAGTAGGCAGAATGGCAGAGTTGTGTATTATTATTATTATTATTATTATTATAATAATTATACAAAATTAGTAGATTATTGTTACTGATGCATTGAGATGAAAGCCTCATTTTAATGTCAAGGTGGAGCTCATTTTAGTTACAGTACTTACTGTACTGTTGAGTAGCTCTATAACAATGAATCATATTTTATAAGATGATCCTTCATTTTTTATGTAAAAAATCTGAATATGAAGCCGACAAATAAACGTAGTCGAGTAAAAAGTGCAATTCTTCATCTAAATGTAGTGAAGCAGAAAGTAGCATCACATGGAGAAACTCAAGCAAAGTACCACAAAATTGTACTTATGTACAGTAAAAGTACTTACTCTCCACCACTGGTACTCTTGTAATTAAAGTATGAATCAAGGAGAATAACAGAATTAGAAATACAGTCTTTCTTGCAGCTGCGCAGACAATGATTGTTCAAAGAGTCAACACTAATTTTAGATGACATTTATAGAAGCAGGAGCTTTGAAGCATGAAGGGGCATAGAAAATGGCAACACAACCAGTGTTGTCACTTTGAAGGTGAAGTGGAAACATTATTTGTGTTTGTGTGTTACCTGTGTAGTGCTCTACCAGCTGCTGCACTGTGTCAAACTGTGATCTTGTGGTGATGTAGTAGCCACCATTGTCTAATTTACGGATCTTATAATGCTTGACGTGGTCTCCCTTGTTGTCGTCCCAGTCACGGATAGACAGAGAGTAAGCACCTGTAAAGAGAAATGAGAGGAGAGGGTTGGAGCAAAGGAAAAAGAGGGAGGACAAGAAGCATAGATAGAGAGGTGAGACAAGGAAAGAGAGAGAAACTGAAGGTTTTCATATATTTAGAGTAATAAGCCTCTATTAAGAATGTGTGTGTGTGTGTGTGCGGCCTTTTTACCCTTGGTGGTCTCGCTCTCTCGTATGAGGAAAGTCCCTCTCTGGTTGCCGTGGCCCAGCAGCTGTCTCTCTGCATCCTTCCTCCCCATCTTCCCAAAATACCACCTGTCACCATGACAACAACGCGGGTCACCACAGCAACAGCACACATCCTGTGACCTCTGCCCTCAGACTACATGTCAATCATTGAGAAAATCTTTCAACGTAAACGGTCAGCACTTATATGGCAGCAAACGTAGCTTTTATGTCTGCTGCCGCCGTGTTTCTGTGTGTGTGTGTGTGTGTGTGTGT
>CALSBV010012213.1:8035845-8051266 GCA_943590825.1 Bovichtus diacanthus
GTGTGTTGCTTTGGGCTGTGGTACGTCACAACTGGCTCAGCTTCTGCAAAAACGTGTGCATGTGCGTGTCATCTCATGTAGTGTGTGATGGCTCGTAAGGTATAAAGAAGGGCTGCTTGTAGCCGGGCTTCCATCACTATTAGGTTTGCATGAACCTGTAAAAAAAAAAAAGAAGAAAAAAATAAAAAGTCATGTCATTACCTTCAGGTTAGTGGGTGACACACTCAAATGTCACGTCTGTAATTTAAAGCCTCCTCCTCTAATGACATTTTAAAAAAGGAACGAAAAAAGAGAGGACACGCTGAAATGTCAAATGTTTCATTCTTTGTTGAGAAGGTACCAAAGAGAGATGCCGGTTCAGGTGCGTGTTTGATCTCGTACCTTTTCAGAGTGTCTGAAGTGTCTCCAGAAGGCGTGGTAAACGCGTGCCGTGGTCTGCTCGGGGTAACAGGCCATGGTTTTAACAAACACCTTCAGAGAGCGCTCCAACAGCACGTTCACGCTGCCATAGTCGTAATCATCATAGCTGCACAGGTGCAATGAAATATAAAGTTAGTGACACAGCAGAGACAAAAAAACTAATTAAAAGATTTGTTGATACCATGATTTCTAAAAATGTGTGGCACTGACCGTATCCCGTACAGACAGTGGATGTAGTTCCACAGAGCTTTTCTCAGAGTGTAAGTGTCCACATCTTCATGCATGGCCATCCTGTTGTAGGTCAAGTTGCTCACAACCTGCAAAGACACTGTTTAAGCTCATGATATGATCAAAAAATCTGAAATATAACATTTACAGTATTTTGCAGACAGAACAAAAGTAACTTCCTCATCTGGTCGCCACGACACCCACTTCAACTTTTTTTGTGTTTTGCCCCACATTCTACTAAATATGGTCATATTAGTAGTAGTAGTATATATACACAGTATATACACAGTAGTGTGTACTGCTGATCTCTTTGATAGGCTTTGTAGGGTTAAGACAACTATGCATCTTCTATGACAATCCTTCCCATACTTTTTCTATTTTATTATTGTGACCCCTAAAAAAAGGTTCAATGTGTACTTCCAAGCCATCTGCTCCAAAGAAATAGGGGGCAGTGTTTTCCCTCTAAATTGGGTCCATACAATCCAAATTAAAAATATAATGTTTTAAGTTTAAGTTTAAATTCTGACACATCTTCCACATTGAACCTTTAATACAAACATACCTCTCGTTACAGTGTGCATGTCTATGGAGGTATGATCAATTAAAGAGTAATTTTCTCTTCTTGAATGTTAAATTCGAGTCATTTTTAGAGCCTTGAAGAGGTAAAACTGCCCAGTATTTCACTCTGTTGACCAACTAAAAAACGCAAACAATAGAGAAAATATACAGTATTTATCTTGCGAGCCCCAGGTTGGGAACCACTTTTCATAACACACATGTAGTCACCAACCACTGGTTTTCCTAAAAGTAAAAATTGCTTCACTGCTTGTGTGTAAACCAGCAAGGAGGGCCACATTCTCTCCTCCAGATCTTGGTTTCAGCCACTTAACATTGTACATCACTCACTTAAACTCTCTGGAGCGAATCGACCTGTGATGTTGTCCACATAACGTTTGGTGCAGTATTTTTTTTGTGTTTATTCCTGTGCTTTCACAAGGTTAAAAGTTGAGGGTACCTGGAACTTTTCATCCAGGAGCTGGCCCATGTCTGGCAGTAATCTGTTGACCAGAGAGAAGCCGTGGTCCTCCCATGAATAGTCCTGCACACATCAAACACCAACATCAACCAACACAGGTCTATGAAACTTAGCACAAACAATTAACAGGCACTGTATACTATAAAAAAATATGAATGAGTAAAAAATGAAATAAACTTGAACACGCAGAAATGCGCCAAACTACCTGGGCTCTCATGGTGGGTGGTGCCTGCTCTCCTCTGGGGGCAAAGTCCTCGTATCTAAACTCCGGATCCTCCACCAGACGCAGCACCAGGTCAGGTGGCGCTCCCCGCACAACCGCTAAAACAAACACGAGAAAATGGAAATAGTGAGTAAACACGTGTCAATCAAGTGTCAAAGTAATGCGTGGGATTAGCAGGCATGTTTGTACCAGTTGGTATGCTCTCGCTCCTCTCCCTCTCAAAGCGAGTAACCATCTCCTCCTGTGTGCACTCCTCCTCCTGCTGCTGCAACTCCACCATCCTTTGCATCAACACCTCCACCTCCATCGCTCCATCAACCAACTGGAGAAGATAAGAAGAGAGTAGGGCTTGTTTTGAACAGTAAATCAACAATCGCCCCGTCTTCTACCTTTACTAAACCGGTGTGACTGGTGAAACAACGCTGGAATAATTCAAATACTTATTTGCTTTTCTCTTGTTGACATTCTGAAGTGGTGAAAAATGACTCACCTCTTGCCTGCCGTCCTCATGAGCGGGGCTATGAGGGCTGTGAGGGCTGCGAGGAAGGCGACTGGGTGATGGAAGTTGGAAGGTATAACCTCCAATGTGGTCGGGCTCAGGGTTTAAGCCGCAGCCCCACACAAAAGAGCAGAGTGAGTGAGCGTGTGCCATCAGCACCACAGCATGTATGAGTTCAGCCAATGACCAGCGAGGCTCTGCTCCGGGACACACCAGCTCCTGCAGGGCAGAGGGACAGAGGGGCAGGTGTTCAGTGAAGTTTCATAAAGTGGATTTGGTGGGAGGCAATGTCGGTCAGTTGGTTGGAGGCCATCACTTAAATATCTCAATAAATATCGGAGGGATTGCCATGAAATGTTGTATAAACATTCATGTTCCCCTCAGGAGGTAATGATTTTAGTTATCCTTTTTATTACTTTTGATCAAGTTCCCTGCAACACTAATGACATTCACGTCAGCCTCAGCTGCTCTTTGTGTTTAGTGCTACAACTGTTAGCATGCTAACAGTGCGAAGCTTCTCTTAAGGTTGTTAAATGATTGTCGAGTGTCTGTTTTCATATTTTGTGACTGCTCAAACAAAAGAATTCACCTCAAATGTCTATAAAGTTTACATGGGTGCAGACTTGAAAATCAAACGGTTGAAAATGTATTTGTCAGCATTCGCAAATAAGTATTATATACTTTTAATGAATAGTAGTAGAGGAAATGGAACCAATTTGAATAAAGTGATTCATTTAATTTTTTTTAATAATATAACAGTTTTGTCAACGTAAATACATATTTGGTTAATTAAATGGTGCAGTTAGTTTGTACATGTGTGCGCGAGAGCAAACGGTTTGTTGACCACAGTGAAAATGTTGTTCTTGAAAAGATCAAAAGGCAACAAATTTGGATTGAAGTTGTGAATTTTGGAAATGATTATATTCATCTTTTTTTTTTCTTATTATAAATTTTGACTTTACAAAGCTCTGGAGTTATTGGTAATGTTTGGATTGAACGAGTTGGAAACAAGCCTACGCAGTAATAATATTGGTGTCACCTAATCCTTATCTGCAATGTGCAAAAATACCGTGTTAAACAGAATGAACAGACATGCAAATAAAAACAACAACTGTTCATTTGAAATTTGAATGTCAATGATATGAATGAAGCTCGGAAGTATTCGGTAACACACTAAACTAAGATGGCGCACATGAGAAATATTATACCCTTAAACACGGGTGACCATGTTAGCATGCTGACGTTAGCATTTAGCTCTACAGTCAGTCTCACAAGCTTCTAGCACGGCTGTCGTGTAGACTTTTACTGCTGTTAAGTTATTATCCACCAGACAGAGGAGGATAAAATAATTGAACAACTTGACAATATAGTGCAATGTAATATCATGTATTGTACCATTACAGTAGGATATATTATACATATAGGGTGCGCTCGTTTATCCAACCTGACACTGTACACCGAAATGAGAGCGTTGCTGTTCGAAGAAACAGATCATTTTATTTCTGTATGAATTAACGAACGGTACATTCCAACAGTGCCCCGAATTTACAAACGCTTCAATTTGTGCCAGAGTGCTCTCCGGCGCTCGGAGTGACTATATACGAACGCACAAATAGTGATGAGGGAGTGAGTGGGTGGGTGTTGTGTCTGACCTGTATGTGCTGCTGTGTGATGAGCCAGGGTCTGTGCGCCAGCAGCTTGTTGAGTGTTTGCAGGCTGCGGAGTTTAGTGGGAGCGTGCTGGAGGCCGCTCAGCCAACTCTCCTCCCCTCCAGCCTCCAGGAAGCCTGCGCTGTGCTGCTGCACCGGGTAAGAGCAGTGGTGTCGAGCCGCAGCCTGTGGAACATAATCAAAACATGGTACCCCATCCGTTAAAAACAAAGCTCAAATCACTGGTCTGTGTAGAACAACTACATAATGCATAAGAACTGCCCATGCTCATAAATATAAAAAGGGCTCAGAGGTTAAAGCAACACAACTAAATATCTCCACTAATGGATCATTTCGAGTCTAATGACTGGGATTTCTGAAAGGGCAGCTAATGTGATGAATATATGAGCGATGAGAGTCATTAAATGTTTATGAGGACCGCAGTCTTTGGCAGACCCTGTTAGTGGCTCGCTATGATACAGTACCTGGATAACCCTCAAGCAGAGAATGAACTGCCAAGTCAATTATGCATCAATCAACTTTCTCCTTGGTAAAAAGATCATTCAATTAGCTTCCCATGACCTAAAACTCTTATTTCCTGACTTTCGCTTTTAAAATCGGCATTTTTGTGCAAACGTTAACGTTAACCTCTCCTCTAGTATCCTTCAATGTAACTATTGATTGTGATATCTCCAGAAATGTGTTTATTCATTTTAGCCCCTTGAATGATAAACTGTTTCAGAAGAAAATGAAGGTCTACCAGAACACTTGAATGTATTGACATCATATTTTCAGAATTTGATCATTTATTATAACTTTTTCTATGTCGTTAGTATTTTTAGATCCTTTCATATATCAGGGTATGTTTGCAACAACAACAACAACTTCAGCTATTCCTTTAATTACACTTACACTGAAACACTGATGAGGCAATAACGCGTGACAGTTCAAAGGTGGCGCATCACAATGATGTTACATAAAAACATCTGGCTCATGTTATGTAGGTTATAGAGTAAAATGTCGTCAAAAATAAAGAATAAGCTGTAAAAACAGTTTGTAGCTTGTAATAATTATGCATTTGTTTGTCAAGCGACTGCTTTCACAGCTCCAGCAAATAAAATGAACAAGAAGTTTGATTATGGTTTGTTAAAGATCAAGCGCTGACAATAATCATTACAGTTAGTGCTTGCTACAGTAACTGGCAGACATAAATCAAACTTAACGCCATTAATTTTATTAGCTGCAGCTGTTTCCACCCAGCTATGGCACTGTGAGAGATTATGTTAGAAATGTAGAAAAGCAGGAGTGATATCACTTCACTAAGCCCATGACCCAGTCTGAAGGCATTTATTAATTGGTCACCAAAGCCGAGTAGGATTGTAAAAGCAGTGGAAACAGCATTACAGCCATTTTAATATAACTGTAGAACTGCAATACTGGTTGTGTCCAACTACTAGTGGAGGTGGGAATAATGGTATCGCCATAGAGTTTAAATAACTAGAAAAAGAAAGAAATCATAAAAACCCTGAGGCACACTTGACTTGTTGACAAAAAGAGAAAATAATAGTGACAGAGTCTGACATTACTTTGAAAGTTTAGACTGTTAGTCAAGCGATATCTAGTCTGGATGTTAGAAGGATAGACTCTCTGTATCTGTGGCCTTTCACAAACTAATTACAGGCTTTAGAGTGTTTATAGCTGGTGTTATTGCCGCCTCATTTGACACAAATATAGATGCAAATAAACACAAGACAAACGGATGATTATTTAAACGCTTTACTCACTGGCTTCTGTATTAGATCAAAAAGAAATCCATTTTTTTAGGATTTAACCTGCAGTATCACCTCTTGCAGCATTAGCTCTTCACACCGAGATGGGAAATCTAACAAGGACTAGTTTAATTTGTACTAATATTTCTTCGATTCATGTGTATTCACCTAGTCCAACAATGGTCGATTGTGCATGTAGCAATCTACAGTAATTTACAGCAAATCAAATGGTTCACTTTTTCTAGGAACAATACGAATGATATTTAACATGTTATGACATGGTATCTGTTATGACATGGGAGCAAATTATATAAAAAAAATATATAAAAAGAGACTAGTAATAGCTTTGCAGAGCAATACAACAATGTACAGTATAGTAGCTGCATCCCATTAGGAAATCATGTTTAATTTTCTTAACTAAACATGTTTAGTTACAATTCATTACAAGCTCAAGCTAGCAATCTATTCATGTACTCAGAAAAATAATAACCCTCCAATAATAGAGATTTTGTCAACTTCAGCGTTTTCATTAAGAGTTTAAAATTATAGCTAAAGAGCAAGCAATCATAGCTTTATTAAAAGCTGTAATAGTTGGCTAAGTTTTTTAAAGTCTAAACACTTGGAGGTCTTTGGAAACTGCTGACTCCATTTTATATTCAGTTGATTGCAAAATCGTCACCATTTGCAGATCTTCATTCAAATCAGGGGTTACGTCAGACTTTCCCGTCAACAGTGTGAAAGAAAAGTCAGTCATAATGTATTTTTACACGCCATTGTTATTTTCATGTTTTATTGATAATAAAAGACATAATAAGAGAATGAATATAGCTACAAAGCAAGCTTATAGATTACGCACTTATAAGGAAATGGAGGGAAAAGAGGAACAGAGACATCAGCCTTGAAGTCACTTTTTCTTTTTTTGAATGATGGAAAATATTCGGTTAACAGAACCACTGATTTGATGCATTTATTCATTTTATTTATTTATTTATTTTTTAAATCGTGTCTGTGTAAGATATAGCTAAAATGTCACTTACTAGAGTGTTTTATGAGGGCCTGACTACAGTAACTGCCGTTGATCTCAGAGCTCCGACAGATGTCATTAGTTAACAATTATATATTAAGGTTTTCTTACCATAACAGCAATGTAATGTCTCCAATGACGGGGCAAGGGGCCGTCCATCTCCAACAAAGCATGCTGGGTCCTCAGGAAACAGCTGAGATAGGCGGGGTGCAGCGCCATCACCATGGTGATGTGGTCCACACGACCCAATGAAAGGAAAGATTCGATAAGGACGTCCTGGTCCGGCCCTTCTTTCAACATCTGAAGAGAACGAGCAAGACACGATACATGTTCAAAACTGACAACGGACTCCCAGACAACTCATATCATATTTTTACGATGCTTGAGGACACATTGGTAGGGATTCACTTAAAAATGTTCCTTGTGCTGCCAGAAAGAAGCCTTTACGAGCAGATACAACACTCCCACTTTCTCCAGTGGAAAGCTTGGAGTGAGTCACATATACAATTTTAATCTTTACTCATCCGCTTTTTCAACATATCTCTGCTGTGTCTTCACTTGATGACATGAAGCAACAGGCACTGCGGTATTGTGGCAGAATAGTTAGCTACACCGCTTATACCAGAAACTGCTAAAACCACATCTCTAATACCAATAGGTTTATCAATAAACATTGTATGGCTAAAAAGTAAAGAACTGATGATCAACGTTACACCCTTATGGGATTTACTATCGGAAAGAAAAACACTGCACTTTCTTGTGATTTCACAACAATTTACAAAGATGTATCAGGAAAAAAATGTTAAACTACAGTTTTTATTTGGAAATCAAATTTAATGGTTGATATCATAAATAATTGAGCAAATAGATGTATTTTTAAAAAAACAACCGACACACACCTCTTTGGCAGGAATAAAGGCGCTTGGACCTGATGCCAGAGCCCGGGGTATTTTAACGCCTTGCTCCTAGGAAGGAAGACAGAGAGTTAAGTTAATTATACAGTAAAATAACGACTAATTTAATATCTGATTCTTGTGATAATTATCTTCTTAATTTATCGTTAGATCTACTGTATCTGTATTCAATATCAAAAAATAGTGAAAAATGCTTGTCACAATATCCCAAAGCCCAGGATAATGTCATCAAAATTGCTTGTTTTGTCTGATAAACAGTCCGAAACGTAAAGATATTGAGTTTGATATCACAAAAAGCAGAAAAATGTGTTTGGCATTTTTGCTTAAAAATGACAAACGATAAATCAATAATCAAAATAGTATGTTTCTGTTTTAGCTTTGCATTGAAATGTCTTATACATTACATCATATCATTTATTTATTTATTTTTAAGTTGGGCAAATTACTTAAGTAAAAGGTTGGATAGTTTTTCTCTCAACGATTCAGAATATATGAACAATACGGATATCATACATATAATAAAGATTAGTGATTAGTGAAAGATTAGATAAATGAGTAAAACTGCATTCAGCTTCAATCCCCTTGGACTGGACTCGATTTAGAGACTGACGCGGATGTATTGTAACTGGACTGTTTCATAACTCGCAGCCAATAAAAATATGTACAAACTATGCGTTCAACTCACCGACATGATCGGAAGAACCACAGCAGAATACCGCAAGTCACGACTTGTTATTCCAACAAAGAAGGCAAATAAACTGAAAAAATGCGTCAAACGCAGCCCGACTTTTTCCCTCTAATTGGATTTCTAGAAGCTACAGTGGGCTGTGAAAAGGCTCGGGGGTGTGTCTGCTGTGTTTTTCAGGGCACCGGGAGGGGGCGTGTCCGGCCTGCTTGTTTGTGCACACCGCAGCAGAGTCTTGCATCACCACAGTTCAACGTCTGATGAAACACCCAGCAATCTGCTGGAAAGTGGTAATCAGCCCATAACTGTGGCCATCGCCACTAATAATCAATCATTCACGTTAGCTTGGAATTTCATGATAAGAAGCTAAAGCAGTAGCGCTTTAAAAAAAATAAACAAACTCAAAGCCTATTGATGTATTTCTGGTTGCAAAGTTTGCCCCATTGAATTAGTCCGATTGTGTGAAGACGCTATGAAGCAGAACAGACTGCGAAGGCTGCCTCGACTTTACCTGTGCTGTTCGCAGCAGCTCGGTCGCTCTCCCCCGAACCTCTTGGAGTGGACATGACCGGGACAGCCGAAGTAGATGTAGGAGTGTTTGTTCACTTAGCCGTGCCGAACCAGGCCGGTCCAGTCCTAAACACACCAGCACCTCTTTACAGAGCTCCTCCAGAGCCGCTGCTCGCTCCTCTTCGTCCCTGCTGCACAGCCGTGCTAAGCTTTTCACAGTCCGGCCAACATCGCACTCTGACTCGGACCGGTTGCGACGTGAGCGGCCAGAACCGGCCCCTCGTCCCGGTGTGTTGTCTCCGTTAGCCTGGCAGGTAAAGCCTGCTGCGGGATTACTGGCCATGTCTTCACCCGAAGCAGCTCGGAGTGACTCGAAGCCCCTGAGCTACCTAACGTCGCTGCTAGCTCCTGTTAGCTCAAGTACTGCCCTAACTGTGAACGTTAGCTTGAAGCAGACGTTGCTTTTCTTAACTGATACTCTGCGTCCGTTGACTGTGAGTTCACTGCGCAGTCATCGGTCCTGCTAATCATTAACGCCCCTCATACCCGGCGACCTGGCCGTGAACACGGTCTGCCGGTTAGCTCGCTAAGCTAGCTTAGCTGCTGTTAGCAGATGCTGCTGTGTTCAACAGTGCTTAACGATGTCTCGGTAATTTAAAAAAAACACCGTGAGCAACTGGTTTGTGTTTGCACTGCACTCCCGGTCTAGAGCACACGTTTAGTTGAGTTTAGTTTAGTTTAAAATGCGCTTTCTTGAAGCACAAAACTGCAGGTTTCTCTCGCTGGCTTCGTTCAGCTGTTCAGTTTGAGCTTTTATTTTTCTTCTTATGCAACGTCACGGTGACGTCAGCGAAACTTTTTGTTTCTAAACTTCAGGACTTCAACAACATTTTAGATTTTTGCACCATTTTACTAACTTTTAAAATGTGTTATTATGAGGTGTGTGGTGGTTTCTGGCATACACTTTTATCATGATTTACTGGTTTTATTGAGTTTTTCTGTGAACTATTACAGGCTTCTGTATTTAAAAGGCATTAATTGTTCAATTTTACCACATGCTAAAACTAATAAAACATTGGTTGATAATATATATTAACCTAATGTAAAATAATAATGAAATGTAAAGTCTGTTTTAAATATACCTGTGTTTGCAGCTTTCTAAAATGACTAGTTAACATGACTGTAGAAACTAGTGTTACCTATTAATCTATTAATCAATCAATTATTTAGTCTGTAACATTTTTCTACACTGATGACAAATGCTCATTATAATTACCCGAGTCTAAGGCAATGTCTTAAACTTGTCCTCCGTTTTATGATATGAAGCAGCATCAATTTAATTCTTGCCGTAATTGTTAGTTGAAAAAAGTAATTAATTATCAAAAATAAGGACTACCTGATTAATTTTGTGATAATTGAGATTTTTTGATTTTAGCTCTACATTACTTCCATGACTGCACTCCAATGCAAACCTAATGGTCCATATTACTGCCATCTGGGAAGAATTGTAGTACTTCAAAGAAGACTTTATGCAGAATAACAATTAAGTTGTAAGTGTAAAGGTCTGCTGTTGGAAAAATCTTTGACAATGATTTGAAATGATTCACCATTTACTTTGAACACCTGTCAAGCCCTTGTGGTCCTTCGGTGCCCACATTTTAGAGCCATAGGAATGTTCTGTGTACACGTATTTATATTTAATTAACAAAAACTGTGTAAAAGTAAGAATGGCATGTGTCTGTGTGTGCATACAATAGTTTCACAATTTATAATATATACTTCCTGAATCACCTTTATTTAGGAAAATAAAAAACATCAATGGTACCCTTATTATCAGACATATATCTTATATTAATTTACCTGTATATATGTATATATATATATAAATATATATATACCATATATAATATTAAATAGGTTAGGGGCTCAGACTAGAAAGTTGAAGCCTTCAGATATGAGAGGAAAGAAAGGTAAAGATAGAAACAGACAAACAAGTGGGGGAGATGTGCGGCTCCGTTTTGACATGACGAGACTCTATGGGTTTTTGGGGAAATTCAACATTGGCAGCAACAAAGAAAAACCCTTCAGCGTACCGTCACTGTTTCCCTATGAGGGAAGACTTTTATTAACAAACACACAGGCTGGCTATGGAGGATGGCCTTCGGAGCACACACAAAGGCGTGGTCCCCATGGCAACCGGCGCTTCGTGTCCCAGGAGACCCAAGGGTAGAAGAGGTAAGACCGAGAGAGGTGGAGGCGGAGGTGGTTTGGGAGAGCTCGGGATACAAGCAGAGGTCAGGGTTCACACACACGGGTTCTTCTTCAGTATTTTACAGGAAGTAAAAATTGTTTGTGTGTGTATGTACTTGGGTGTGTGTGTGTGTATGGTAAAGAGTGGGATGTGAGTTCTCAGACGATTTTATTCTCCAACAAGGCGATCCTCTTCGACATACTGTCTAGTAAGATTTTGTAAAGGACAGCAACAATGAAGACAAACAAGACGGAAAATATGATAACAACATTAAAACCATAACATCATAATCGCACACCATTTCAGCCGTTGTAAAGGATATATTTTTTTGTTAGTGCCTGAAGGGCGTCTTCTACTTTCTTTTGGAACTTTACGAGGGAGTCGCATTCGCAAGGGTCCTCCTCTGTGGGAACAGAAAGCACAAGTTCTGAGTTATTGTACCAGCATGTATAGTGGACTGAGCAGCAATAACACAAACAAGTGTGTTTAAAGTTTGTATTTAATCGTCATGTGTGACCTTGACAGATGTTAATCTGCAGCTTCTTAGCGATCTGGGTCATAGCCTTGAAGTCGGCAGTGTAGAAGTAATGCTCCCCAGTCGGTGCAGAGGCGATCTCTTTCAGCTCATCCTCCACTGCGTTGCCCACTCCAACAGCGTACATCTTGAAACCTGTAACATAAACACACACATGATTCCCTCTTAAAGGCCCCAACTAAAGATTATTTTCATTATCAATTAATCTGCCCATTATTTTTTAGATTAATTGTTTGGTCTATAAAATGGTGAAAAATGTCCAGCCCAGTTCCTCAGGTCCAAGGTGATGTCTTAAATGTCTTGTTTTGTCAGTCCAAAATCCAAAGATATTTCAGTATAATTTCATATAATGCAAAGAAAAGCAGGAATCTCCATAGTTTCTGCCATTTTTGCATGAAAAATTACTTCAACCATTAATCGATTACCAAAAGATTTGTTTATTATTCTGCTGATCAACTAATAGATTAGCCAACTAATCATCGCAGCTCGACATCTGACTGGTAAAAGTTGGCGTTGGATTGTATCTTCTTATACTACACCCATGCATTAACAAGTAATCCATCCTCTCCCTCTCACCGTGCTCCTTGGCCTTCTTGGCGGCATCTCCAATGTAGTCCTGGCTGCGTCCGTCAGTGAAGACGATGCCCACCTTGGCGACTCCGGGCCGGGCGCCCTGACCGGCACTGAAGCTGTTGTCTGTCAGATAGCGGAGAGCCTGGCCTGTCATTGTTCCCCTCTCCATGTAGGCCATCTTCTTCACAGCATCCTTCAGGTCTTTCTTGTTGTTGAAGCGGCCCAGGGGGAACTCCTGTGGGAGGGAGACGGAAACATGACGTTGATACAGAAGAGAAGGAGGTCGATTATTAGGTGACACTAAAATGCCAAACGCAGACACGTGCCTGTCTGACTGAGCTGGAGTACTGAACCAGTCCAACGTGAGCCTTGCTGTCAGAAACATCCAGTTTGTCGACGATCTGGTTGATCCACTTCTTGACCAGCTCAAAGTTCTCAGGACGCACGCTCTTAGAGCCATCGATCAGGAACACCACGTCTGTCGCTGAGTTGCTGCATGCTGGTGATGTCAGACACACAATGTTACTCTGGCAGCACAGTGACCGTGCCTGGACAATAACCTTCACACACACACACACTCACCACTGCAGCTGCGACCATTGTCCATGAGGGTAAAGCCATCTTTGCAGGCACACTTGTATGATCCGGGGGAGCTGATGCATACCTGCTCACAGTCATGATCCCCGGTGGCACACAGGTCCGACACTGTGTGTGTGTGTGTGTGCGTACAGAACACACAAACACACAGTAGAATATATGTCGAGGCGCGCACACACACACACGGGAGGGAGGGGGGGTGGGGTGGGGGTGGTTGGAGTTAGGAGGAGAGAATGAAACTATGTCAGTTTGAAAACGGGAAAATCTAGCATTGATTTTTAATGATCCACTGTGACTTGCAACCAACAGTTTTGAGTGTGTGGATGACGCACGAGTCCAGTGGATCCTTAAAACAAACAGGTGGAAAAGATTGGAGTAGCCTCAAATGAACAAGATCCGTTTGTCTGTTTTTTAAATGTGAGGCGCCAGGCTCGTCCAATAGCAATCCAACACTGATCATGCAGCTCTGCGCTTGGATGAAGCATCTGCAGCAAGATTGGCTGGCAGGCAGCAGTCAAAACTGCCGCAGACTGGGAGAGCCAAAGGGCATCACTAATTAGAGGTGTAATGTTTGTCACTAATGGATCCGTAATTACAGAGAGATCAGTCTTGCTTCTCGGTTATGTGAGAGTTGACTGAAGAAGAGGAGCGATTTTTCGTTCCTAAAGGTTGTTCCTGCCCTAATGCCCTCGAGCACTGGGAATATTTAATGAGTTGAATGCTTGAATGAATATACTGTAGTCTTTTTGAGGACAAAAGGAAGGGAACAATGTAAAGGAATGAAAAGATGACGGTCCTGACACCTTACCCTCAGTATAGGGGGGCAGCTCTCTCCACAGTGATGAAGGATAATGATGAAGACCCACCCTGACAGTAATTCTTTTAAACCATCAATGTCTATTTCCATCACTCAGCACTAATCCCTCTGTCCCTCTAACGTTAAACAATGAAACCCATATCTTTCCTTCTTCTTCTCCCACTTCCTCTTCCCATCTTACCACAGAAGGCTTCCTGGAACTTCTTGGTGAGCTTCTCGATGACGCTGTAGCTCTCCACGTAGTCCATATGGTCATCCAGAGGATCACTGGCCATCTGCTTCAGGGTGCTCATGTCCACACGTCCCACACCGATGGCAAAAATCTCAATACCGGCATCCCGTGCGCGCTGAGCCACATCCCTCACGCTGTCCTGGGGACGCCCGTCAGTCACAATAATAGCAACCTGCGAAGGTAGAGGGGCAAAATTAGATTTGAAAAATGATCAAATGATCAAAATGATGGAATATGTTGAATGTGTGAATGCATTTAAATGTGTGTCTGACCTTGCTGATATCAGGAGATTTGACACGAGCGCCCTCGCTCTCACTGAAGGCCACATTCAGGGCGAACTGGATGGACAGACCAGTCATTGTTCCACTGGAAAGGGGCTCGATCTTGGTCACAGCCTTAATCAGGGCGGCTTTGGTGCGGTGCGTCTTCAGAGACACCTACAGTTGCATAATAGCAAGGTCAGTGATATTAAATAGTGTGACAAATAAATAAAAACGTTGCTCGGTGCTAATGAAGGCTAGCGGAGCGCCATACCTCGTTCTTGACGCGGCTGGCGTAGTTGACGACTCCCACACGGGTGGCGTTGGGTCCAACATCCAGCCCCTCGATTACCTTAGCCAGGAAGACCTTGACCTGCTCAAACTCTGAAGGGCGAACGCTCCGACTGCTGTCGATGATGAACACGATGTCTGTGGGACGAGTTTTGCACAAGCCTGCCGCTACACACGAGGAAAGGATAGACAGAAAGATTATTATGTATTTATATCTTAAAAGTTTGCAACTGTACATCCACAAAATGTTCAGATGAGTAGATGGATCAAGAAATTTAGTTGACGAAGAAGGGATAAAAGGGGGGAGGGTGGGGGCGGAGAATAGGGAGGTATTGAGAGGAGAAGGGAGGGCAGAGGGGATGGAGGCTGGTGAGAAAGTGGGAGGAAACAGAAAAACAAGCAACAGGGGTGGAGAGAGGCGAGGGTGGAGGGAGAGATGGAGACATGCTCGGCGAAAGAACGAAGATGAAGGCCAGAGAAAGATCAAATAAGAGGTCGCCTGCTTTAAATATATTTTTAAAAATTGCCTCTTAAATAATATTAATAAATTATTATTAGAATGACAACTGAACAAAAAAAAAAGATCTTTTTTACATTTTTGCTGAAAAATCATTATCTGGTCAGCTGCAAACACACCAATCTTATGTGTTAAAGACGAAAAATACTTTTTGTGATCGTGTCTGGTAATAATAATTATAATAAAAAACACTTCATCAGGAAAGATGTGTTGGATTTGAGGTTCAGGCTTTTGAGGCCTCTTTAAATTCATCGCTAAAACTTCCAGTGTCTGTTCAACATCACCGATCTCCCTTCTCACCCTTCACCTCTCCCTCCAGTTTTTCCTCCCACCAGCTTCTACATCACACACACACACACACACACACACACACACACACACACACACACAC
>CALSBV010012213.1:8051276-8086836 GCA_943590825.1 Bovichtus diacanthus
CACACACACACACACACACACACACACACACACACACACACACACACGGTGCACCAACTGCCATACTTGATCCTGAAAAAGTCATTCAAACTGTGCATGAACACCAGCAACAACACAAAACACACTGCTGTCTTTAACACTGGTTGACTTGTCACTCCAAATGAATAAATTCCCAAAGACACTGAAACTATATAAATCAATATTACTGTGGAATTATATTATTTTTGCAATTATCGACACCAATTTTAAAGTAAAACACAATGAAGCTAAATAAATACTTGACTTTTTGCGTTCCTCCCCTTCGATTCTGTTCCCTCTGAGAATGTTAGCCACTCTACAGCAATGCAACTAGTTCACACACATCATACCGTCCTTGGATATGGAAAAGACTGAACTCAGACCAGAGCGATATACCTCTAAAATACTGTCACCTCTGTATAAAGGCAAGTATTTACTTAGCTTATTCATGTTATGTCTATTCTGAGGTTTACTGTCCTCAGGAGGATAAGGACTGAAGTTTTATCATTAGAGACTCTGAGTCCTCAACTGGAGTTAGTATTCACTGTAAAGGTTAAAGGTCTTCTTACCCATGGCGGCGGCCGTGCGGAGGTCGACGGTGGCCTGAGCCCCTATGAGGCCGAGAAGCAACAGGAACAAGAGCGGGGTAGGAGTCATGGCGACAGCGACAGAGGGGTGACGAGTAAACGCGGGGGTCTGAGCGTGTCCGCAGACAGTCCTAGAGTGAAGAGCCAGAAAGGAGACAGAGCAGAGCGAAGGGAGTTCCAGGCGAGGGGACGGCCACAAAGTGAGACTGAGTGACTCTGAGCTGCAGGTTATCAATGCAAGTGCTTCACACACTCGGCACAGACGCCCTCCCTATAGCTTCAGTTTGTGTGTAAATGTGTGTGTGTGTGCGCGCGTGGGTACGAGAGGGAAATACCTGCTCTGGGAGGACCTAATATGGTGGGCAAGGAAAGACAAACACACCTTGATATGGCTAGGATTGACAGGTATGTGTGTGTGAGAGAGAGTAGTCCAGTTTGTGTTGTGTGTGTGTGTGCTCGAGTACCTGGGGGTGTACAGTACGTGTGTGTGGCTGGGGGTACAGGAGCGGCTGGGGTTTGGTGCAGTGTGCGCGCCAACGCAACCGCCCCAGGTTGGATTTGGCCAAAAGCTCAAATAAACACCAACATGAATTCCTCTTTTCTCCCCCGTGTTCCCTCTTATAGCAAACACACATTTATGGTGCGGAAGTGAAGGAGAGCCACCGTACACAGCCCACAGTGTTCCTGCTGCTCTGCATGTTGGGAGGTGTGTGTGCATTTTTGCATAAGCATGCATTCCTGTATAACTTGAAGTATACAAGCCAATTCCTGGATTCCAAAGTTCAGCTCAGTTCAGTTCCTGAATCATATGTAAAATTTTGCGTTTTTCCATCTCTTGATGGTCATTTTCTCTCATCCATCTTTTCACCCACCCTTCCTAGCCTAAATTGCAACCATCAAAAAAGTTAATCCGGACTCTTCTTCCCACCTACTTCCACATTACTCTCCTCTCCACTGTCAGGTAGGCGGCGGGCCCCAGTGGAGTAAACACAGTAGGAAAAACACACTTTTTCATCACTCATCAATACTCGCATACACATCTTTAATCTCTCTATAGACTCCACATACACACTAAACAGAGACCCCTCTTTTCCCTCCAACATCCCACTCCACCCGACCCAACCCTGCATTCCTCCGCACCTCCCCTTCCTCCTCCTCCACACGTACACACCTCCACACACACACACACGACCTTAACAAGCCGCAATTGAGGGGGTAAGTCTGGGAGGGGAAGAGGAATTGGGGCTCAGGCTGTACAGTAACTAGCCAGACAGATTTCCTACTGAACAAGCTGTAAAATCAACAGTGCTTGTGGGTGTGTGTGTGTGTGTGTGTGTGTGTGTGTCGCCGATGAAAGATTTGAGCCGTTATTCCTGGACAGCATGTAATCTCTGGGAATGGGCTTTTTGTCTTATCAGAGAAGACACAACAGACACAGACGTACACATATTCGCGGAAACACACAAACATATACAGTACATTCCCACACACACACACACACACACACACACACACACACACACACACAGGTTATGTAACCCCCGTCTGCTTGGCAGGCGGGACAAACACAAACATAAGCTGGATGAGCTTTACCTACATCCATCAGCATTTGTGAACTATTTTACAGCGCCATGAAATTTGCTCATTTTTCATCCAGTGTTTACACATGATTAAAGTTACATGGTAATAGAGGTGCACTGTTGGAGAAAAAAAGCCTGAAATCAGTCTAAACTGACGAAAACAACAATCTGCTGTGTGTGGTACACCCTATTCTAATGCTAGACTGGCAGTTTTAATAACACCTTTACAAAGTAGGCTGGTAATTTAAGATAGTTTTCATGTTTCAAAGAATCATTTAGTATGTCAGAAAGAAATTGTAAAAATATTTAAAATGTCTTGTTTTGTCTGACCAACAGCAAAAAAAAAAAAACAATTAATGTAAAACACTAGATTCACATTTGAGAAGCTTGAATTAGTGAATGTTGGTATTTATACTTTTAATTTACCTATAGCTGAAACAATCCATCATCAGAAAATTAATCAGCAATTTTGATAAATAGTGTTTTTTTTCAAGCAAAAATAACCAAAATGTGCTGGTTCCAGTTTCTCAAATGATTTTTTTATTGGTTTTCTTAGTCTTCTATGATGATATATTGAACTGAATGCCACTGGGTTTGAGATCTGTGAAATTACAACAGGATTTTACTTTTTCTGATATTTTATAGACCGAGCGATTAATCAATGGAAATAATTGTCATATTCATCAATAATGGAAAAAAGCCATACTTGCAGATTCATCAGCATCTAAATTGTTCAATACAAGTTAAATTACATTTTAAAATCAGTTCAGCAAATTCACTAAAATCACAAAAGCTCAGTTATTTTCCGTTTCCCCTTTTTGTCTCAACTATTTCTTTTCCCAGTAGAAAAACAGAAATCTAATCTAAAGACAGAGCATATTTGCTTCTTTTTTTTTTTTAAATGTTCCTGTCAGTCCTCTTTCACTGCCAAGAGCCAAACCACCACGGGGACAGATTTAGAGAATATTCATCACAATAGTACAGCCAGACCCATAGATTAAATGGAAACAAGTCTAAAACAAACAAATTCCTCCATCTCAACCACACTGCATGTCATAGGCATTTTTATAAAAGGACACATTTAAATAACACAACTCTCAGCAAATATATTTACTATCCACATGGTGAGGTGAGATATGTTGTCTCTGTCAAAGCTGGCCCTTCCATTGTTTGTCTTCATGTTTACACAGCGTTTGAACAGACAAATCTATTCATTTTATCCAGTAAGTTGTTTTCCCCTACGACTCTCCCTCGTGTCATCTGTTCCTCCAAACCCAACACAAGTCTATTTGTTGTTTATTTTCAAAACAAACTAAAAATCAACACCCTGAACCAGAGAACCAAAGCACTGGAGGATCTCCAAACCATGTTTCAGCTTTGTTCCACAACCAACATTAGCCTATTACTTTCAGTTATACCAATAAACTTTATCCACTAATATCAATAAGCTCCCTTACTTGGCTGTATCAAAGCAGTGCAAGGTTTTCTTTCACATTTTTCCCTGTCAGTATGTGTGTGTGTGCATACAGTCACAAGGTTTTGGAAAGACTGCGAGGATTTTTTGTTAGACCACATCCATAAATATTGAAACAAGTTCCCTTTCTTCAAATCTCAGAATACTGAGTAAATATTGACACAGTGGAATCGGGGTGGACTGAAGCATCCCATAACTGTGCTTACACCACTCTTGCATATCCACATACATGCACACACATATATGTGCTCACACGCACGCACGCACACGCACACGCACACACACACACACCTTCCAGCTGTGCTCTGAGCACTCTTTGTTCACACCAGGGAAGTCGTGGAAAATTAATTACAAAGTTAAACCTACATGAAACCTCCTCAGTCACACATGCAAGCTCACCGACACGTGAATATGAAGAAAGCTGAAACTGTGCATACTGACACGAGACAGATACACAGTGATAGGCTTCACCTATTCACACATGAAACTAAAATCCAGAGTAGAAACTCTGCTACACTGAGTTTGAATACAGCTCTCACACTCAGGGTTTCATTCCTGAAATGAATGTGTTGTGTGTTTTCTTTATGCAAGAGTTTGAGAAATGAAGTTTTTACGTGTGTGTATTCGTGTGTGTTTATGCTGCGCTTCTCCTGCCAACAGTAACAGCTCAGTAGCCAGTGAGCAGGAAGAGAGAGGTTCATTAAAAACCCAAATACAGCAGTTACATAACCCACAGTTCTGTTCATCCCAGAACCCCCTGTGCTACCAACACACTTCTCCCTCATCCCCATCTTCTTCTCCCTCCCACGCCTGCTGGCAGAGCCCACCCATCATCCTCTTCTCCTCCCATAGCAACAGCTCATCTCAGCTCTCCTCCCTTGTTCCCCGACCAACACACTGCCTCACTCCTCCGTCTCCCCCCTCCTTTATCTGCTCCCCTGGTCCCTGCCACCTCCTCCTCGCTCTCATCAAACATTTCCTTCTCTTACTCCCACATCATCATCCAAGCTTCACTTCAAACTTTACTTCACATGCAGCATGACTACGAACCAGGAATATTAACTAGAGTTAAAACAAGAAACTTTTTTTATTTTACTTTCACTACTGAGAGCAAAAAATGACACGATTGTTCCAAAACGTAATGAAAATGCCTTCAGCTCTTTCAGAGGTGGAGTTTCATATAGGGATTTGGTTTCAATCCTTTCAACTGACTTGCATACTAAGACTAAACAGAGCGGAAAGTGCAGTTTGTGTGTAAACACAGCAGATGGCAACACGGATTAAGGATTTGGGCTGTATCAGCGATTGCCTGGGATACCTCTACCCTAGAAACGGCTCGGTCCTGTTTCCCCTCCATCGGATTAGCGAATGTCTCACGTCCCACGATGGAGGGATGTCTGAGAAACCAACATGCTGTTAAATAAATCCCACCATGCGGTCGTCTCACATGAAGGAACAGTGTCCTCTTGTGGCCTAAAGACAGACCTGAAGCCATTTACTTGAGCAGCATATCGAAGCCAAGGGCTGTGGACTGTTACCAGGCTAGAAGGAAACCTTATGGTTATGCAAACAAAGCTGAATAATAATTATATGACTTTGGAGGTTATAATTGTCCATACATGAATTTCCCTGGGGTTTAATAAAGTATCTATCTATATATAAATCTGTGCTGTAATTATCCTGAACTTTTCCCTCATGACTCACCATCATGCCCAAAAACAACATACTGATTTTTAACTCCTGCAGATTATAGACACACAAGATAACTGGTCTATCATTTCTCAGTAGACCACAACCTAAATGTTCCTGAGAGGTTTTTCTGTATTTTATTATTATTCATTTATTAACTACACTAATACGGACAGCAAAGTTGAAGTTTCTGGGTAAAACTTCACTTAAAGTCCCTATGTAGCATTTATAAGCCGTATACAAATATTTCATAAATTGTGTATAAAACACTAATGTAGATGTAAGTGGCTATAAGGACATTTTCACATGCTTATTAATGCACAATATTTATCAGCACTTATAACCTCTCCTATGAAGACATTCTATTGTTAATTTACTATATTATGATTCATTATATGCTTACAAACCAGCCTCTTATGGAGGTGCTGACAAACACATAAACACCCATATCTGCTTTACATTACATTATCGTGTGTTAAACATCTGTTATGTTTATATACCGTTTAAAAATGCTAATTAGGGAGACCTCAAAATGTAAGTGATATATTTCTGTATTACACCTCAACTATTTTCTCTGTCTTTCTCTCTGTACATTTTTAACTTCGTATTAAGGATTACTTGTGTGTTGGGAATCAACACTGGGTCAGAACGTTGATTTGTGAACATGCATGCATTTACTGATGGGGATGCTGGGAACAATTAGGCTTAGCAATTAACCCACCTCCCACGCCCCTCTACGTCCGGTCTGCAACAAAATTGTCTCAATAAAAACAATCCTCAGTGCAATAACATGTTGGAGACCACTGATTTAAATCATAGCAGTGCTAGTTAAATGCAAAAATAAAAGATTAAACAGAACAATAAGCATTTATTGCACCTAAATGCAGCCCAACCAAGCCAGCTTACATTAATATTTTTACTGAGAACATCCCAATAGTAATACAAATGGAAAATACAGAAATACTCACATTTACACAGGATATATATATTAAACACAGATACTTTAAGCACACACTCTTACACAAACAAACATGTAGTCAAAAATGAATGGGGGAGAAGTCGCAGTGGAAGTGGCTGTGAATTTCTCGAGGACTGTCATACTCCATCTTGACACAAGGGGGCACTGGAGAGCTGCCTGGAGAGGAAGGGCTAACCTGGGGAGGCAGCAGGGATGCTGCCTTGGTTGGAGTGATCTCCGCTCTGAGGCGAGAGGGCCGCAGGGTGGACACAGGAGGGAGGACGGCGGTGCTGCTGCTATTACTGCTGCTGCTGCAGGTGTGTAATGAGTGCTGGGAGTTTGCATGTGGAGGCCCGTGGTCCCGGGTGAAGAATGAAGGGGGAGGCAGGGTGTTAGATGAGGGCGGCTGGTGATCTTGAGCACCTCCCAAGCTGCCAGGGTAAGTTGGAGGGCACTGAGTACGCTGGTGGATGGCAGGCTGACTGCACATGCTACCCCATGGGTATGACTGGTACGCTGTGATCCCACCTGCCAGGAAACACACAGATTCAAACAGAAATGTGACAATTAAGCTTTAGCTGAAGTAATTTAGCTCAAGTTTAGGAGCAGGACCACACCTCAAACACTCCTCTTCCTGTCATATGTCTAGTGTTGGGCAAGTTACTTTAGAAATGTAATTTATTACATACTAGTTACTTTTATTTGAAAATAATAAGTAACTTTACAATATTACAGTCTGTGTAGCGCAATGCGTTACTAATTACTCTACTTTTGCATACTTTCACCAAAATAACTGCAGAAGTACGACTAGGTGTTATAAAACGGAAGAGGATTGTTGTTGTTTTTTTGTTTTTAAATGAGCACCAAGCAGAGGATGCTTGCCCTCATACTTTGTATGGATGAGCTTGTCAGCGCTCAATCTGACAGGTATGAGTGAGGAGGATGTGGGTGTATGACACGATCCACCGGAGACAACAATTTGGTGAATATCATTGCCTCGTTCAAGAGCTACTGATAGATGGAGCCCGGTTTGGGCACATTCATGCATTCACATGCAGTGGTTACCACTTTGTATTGAAATCGCCCCCTTATATTAACAAAAGTGTTTTTTTCTGATGGCGCACTGGCAAAAAGGGCTCCAGGCTGTGGATGAATGAAAAAATAAAAACAATTACACTTTATTATGGCTGGTAACATGTTATTTGAGATAGTAAATGTAATATTACTGAAATCCTATAAGTAACACGTTATATTACTTTGTTACTGCTAAATTAAATATATTACTGTAACATATTACTTATGTAATGCGTTACCCAAACACTGTCTATAAATGCCTACTTGCCCTGCAAAGTTGATTGCTCTGGTTTTTTGTGCCCCACCACCACTCTCCCTTTCTCTCTCAGGTGTCTGCCGAGTTCAGGAGCTATGGTTGCTCTTCACCAAAGCCTTCCCCATCCCGCAGCATTTATCCTGCTTCACCCTTTTCATCTGCCAATCTTTACTCATAAATTTCATACTCAATTAACACTTATAGTGGGTGTCTGAGTGGTGAAATGCATACCATGTAGTTGGAACTTCCAGGATAAATCTTTGCTAGGGACCATTGCTGCCCGTGTTCACTCCCTCTCTCCCCGTCTTTACTGTGTAGCTCTAATTGTCACTATCAATAAAAGGTGGAAATGCCAAATAAAAAAAACAAACACTTATTTGCATGTCAGTTATTAGCGTAGTCCTTGCTCAAGAACCGACTGCAACGGAGTAAAAGAGATTTTTTTGGGCATCTGAATAGACAATGTTTGGTGATCAGCAGTCTGGGCACCTCCAAGGCTTGGATGTGTATAAAACTATTCCAGTTGAATCACCACTGTATAAGATGAACAACTAAATCACAAAATAGAAGGGCACTTGGAGAGCGCAAACCAAGGCAAGGCCGTTTCCATAAGAGAAAAATATTTTGTGTATCGGACCAATGAGTCGCATCTGCTCCAACATTTTATGGATTCTTCCTTGGCCCAAGCTACACCCTTCATCCACGTTTCATGAAAATCTGGAAAGTAGTTTTTCTGTAATCCTGCTGACAAACAGATAAAAGCAACAAGCCAAGCTGCAAACATGACCTCCTTGGCGGAGGTAAACGTCTGGTTCTTTGAAAATAATGTGCCCAAACCCCTGCGATTGGTGTGTTTTTGTGGCCCCATAAAAAAAAAAAATTAATCGAATCAAATTACATCCCAGTGACTCACCATGATGACCGGCTGACTGCAGCAGGATCTGTCCTGCGCTCTGGGACTGGAAGTAAGCGTGGCCTCCAGTGGAGTAGGTCACCATCCCAGTGGAGTTTCCTCCTGGGCCAAAGGTCAGGTAGGAGGTAGGGTTGGAATCTGGAGGGTTTGGGGTGAGGTAAGGAGAGGGGGTGAGGTAGGCCATGCGGGGCAGAGATGCTTGAGGTTGGAGCTGTGGCTGGCTGGAGGGGTAGGAGGTCTGGAGCTGGTAGGAGAGAGGGTTGTTCTGCTGGCCTGAGGTCAGGTAGTCAAGCTTCTCCCCAAAGTCAAACAGAGAGCTAAGGACAAAACAAAGAAGAATTTAGTCACAACACAAACAGACGCCTATAAATATATAGTGTTACAACAGAGATGGTATATATGGTATGCTCAGATACTTCCATATATCTCTGATCCAGTCTGTCTTTATATCGCATTCTGTCAAAACTAGGGGGCAAGGAGTAATACGAGATGTTCATGAGGGCTGCAGGCTGCACTGCTACCAAAATATGTTCTTTAGTAATTTGGGTGAACTGACCCTTTAAGTCCCCTAACAGCAGGACTAAAACATTTATTGATATTCATTGCTATTCATTGTTTTTCCTACATTGGGGAATTTATTTTAGTGCTGTGATAAAAAAAAATTGTAGTCAAAAAAACATAATTTTATACAAAGCAACTCTCAGCATGAATTCTGAAATATTTCAGAGTGCCATCTGAAACCGACTCCCCACTACAGGCGATGTCTGACACATCATTATATCAGTATTTCACAGGATCCCTGCTCCCGTCTGCAGCCTGTCATCTCTTGTACTCATCCCTGTTCAAATCATCGTCTAGTATTCATCTCACAGTCTGCTGTGAACCGAGCTGACCTGGTGTCAGTCTGCAGAGCCTGGGTGTCACGATGGGCCAAGGCGGAGCCACTCTCTAGAGCATCCAGGAACAGCGGTGGGGTGTGAGCCAGGGTGTTAAGGAGAGGTGGAGCTGGGTTGGCGGGGTTGTAGGTCGTTGTGAAAAGGGGGAGACTGGCTCGCCGCAGGGGGGGAGGGCTATGCATGGGGCGGAGGTGGTATTCTGCCAACCCCCCCAGAGATGAAAGCTGGTGCTGGCCCACATCTCTCCCTCTGGATTGACCTTGAAGATGAAACACAGAGATTAAAACACTGAGATTAAAGCGACACTGTAGTTTTGTTTCTGGGGAATTTTATGATCTCAACATGCAGGGTAAAGCTCACCAAGTTTAAACCTAGCTCAAATTATGGAGTTATAAATCCACCAATTTCACCATTATTAATAAACTAAGATCAAACTTCCCATTACATTGTTTTAATTTAGCAAAAACAGAGATGATAAATATTTACGGGACTTTAGTGGCAAACAACAACCAAACAACAAGGCCCTATATCTCAACATAGCCCACAAACACCAGTGAGGAACCAGAAGCTGAGTGGTGAGCGGAGTGGTCTATATATGGTCGACAAATGCTGCTTTGTTTTAATGTATGTATCATAACAACGGCTTGTATATCTGCAGTCTTAGTTCTTCCAGTTTCCCTTTTTGAATGACAAATACCGACTTCCGCCGCCAGCTGGTATGGAATTATTCCTCTCAAGCAGGCGCAGAACACATGTGCTAGTCGGACCTTGCGGTGCGTTCAAGTGTGAGTTTTTGCAAGTTTTTGGCAAAGACGCAGGCAACGTGAGGTGAAGCAACAGCCAGGATTGCCTGCACACGGCTCTCACCTCTGACGTCAAAAGCAAACATAAAGGTGGCTGAGCCTAAATGGCGGTGGCTAGCACTGCTCCCACATAGAGTGAGCGTGTCTGCTCAGGACGCCATTACTGCCCTATATCTTTACATAGCAAATAGTTGTTGTTTGCATGTTCTGAATGTTGTATATAGAACCTTTTTGCAAGATAGAGTACAGGCCTCCGCCGAGGCCAAATGCCCTGAGTGCCCTTTTAGTTAGCATTTTATTTTGTAATGTAAAAAGGTAACATTTGCAAAGGAAATAACAAAAGGCATTATGACTCCGGTTAAGTCAGGGAAATAGGATAGTTCCTTAGAAAAACAAACTTTTTTTGAATAGTATTTATGGAGCACAATGACCTATTAATGAGAAGTAATTGAATAATTGTGTAAATACATGTGGATTTCAACACCTGGGCTGTTGGAGGGCGGAGTCTGGTTGGAGAGGGCGGAGAAAGAAGGTGCTGCAGGGGCAAGCTGGGGCACCTTGGAGGCAAAGTGACTAGAAAAACAGGGAGCTCCCTTACTGAAAAAAATGTGTAGAATTCATATATCAAATTATGCTTAAATACATTTGCCCAATGTTAGGACAAAAAAAAACTACAAAAACACAGAGGGATAATACTGCAATACCTGTTGGTTGCCAGGGTGGGATTGATTTGGTGATACGGGGGGCTGCTGCTGCTGCATCCAGCTCGGCTCTGTCTGTGTTCAACCCTTGCTGTGATGGAGCGCTCCACTTTTCTCCACTTAGCCCTGCGGTTCTGAAACCAGACCTGGTTCACAGCATTATGCAGAGGGAGGAAATAAAATTGATCAGGAAAAATGACTGAGGATTGTGTCGAGAAAACGAAAGAGGGGCAGTGAAAGAAGGGAGTCAAAGCCGAGACAGAGAGGGAAAACCTAATTCCCCGTTTGCTCATTTTTCTCCCTTTAAAAAAAGGAGGTACATCACCAAATCAGCAATGTAAAGGAGTCAGGGAAATTTCTAACCATAATTCTTTGCGGTGTGACACCAACTGAAGCAGCGATGACTTTCCTCTTCTCTGCGTCAGGGTAGTGGTCGTCTTGGAACAAGGCCTCTAAATGCTCTAACTGATCTGCACGCACATGCACATGCAGACAAACACACACACCAAATGAAGGTCAAGTATTTGCATAGTCAAATCTGAACACGCTTGGACAAACGGAAAGTTTGGTTACCAGTACTGTAGAGTGTTCGCGTTTTCTTTTTCGGTGGAGGTGGAGGCAGGCATCTGTCGACAGTCTCTAATCCCTGCAGCAGAGGGAAGCTTAGCGCCTGGCCTCGACCCCTGTTGCTGTAGCGAATGGAGCGTCGAGTTGAGTAGACCTGCGTTATCTCCATCTGCCATAAACCAGACAAATATTATTATTAATACTAAAATTCAATCAGTTTAACATTGTCTGATTTACTATGCGTTTCCTTTTTAAAATATTATTTTATGTTTGTCAAGTTACCATAATCACATGTCTTTAAAAGCTGAACACAATGTTTCAGGATGTCAAGAATTGAGGTTTAGACCAAGAGCCAACAGCGAAGTTTGTCTGCCAAAAAACAGCCGAGGTGCACCGAGAAGTGCACAGTTGAACATTTCGGCCCACATAAAGCAAAGCAACAATCATCAATTTGTTCAAAACTGCAAAGAACAAGTAATTAATTTCCAGTTCTATGTGACACCGATATATCTATACTATCTTTTTTCATTTCCAACTGATCTGCCATTATTTTCTCAATTGATTAATTGTTTGTTCTATTACATGCCAAAGCCTTAAGTATTGTCCTAAAATTGCTTCATTTGTCTGACAGTCTTAAAGTCTTAAGTCTTAAAACCAAAAGATTTACTATAATTTTCGAAAAATAAGCAAATCCTCACATTTAGGAAAGCTGGGACCATAAACATTTGGCTTGAAAAAAGGGCTCAAAAAGTTAATTATGAAACAAACAAATAATTGTTTCAGCTCTACTTACACACTCACATTTTACTCGTCAGTGCTCTCTGTATTTGTTAGAAAGGCTCTTTCCACCACCTCACATCCAACATGATGCACTCACAGGCCTAGCTGTGATTTTAAGGCTTAAGTTTGTTTTCCTGGTTACTTTTATTTTGTTTGTTGAGTGCAGTTGAATCTGGTTGGTGAGCAGAGTCTTCCTACAAAATCCAGATTACTTCAAGGTGTAGGTACAAGTGGCAAATAATGATAAAATATTACATATTTTCAGTTAGATGAAATGAGTTGACAGTTTGACATTATCAAATTATGCATGTGCTTGTTACAATGCATCAATTAAGCACTTTTGCCTACTGATATCACACTACACCACACACTGAGCCAAATATTTAAATACATGATGGTATTTTCACAGCTGCATCATTAATATTGCAGAAGGTTGTGGGTGTGCATCATTTCACACATATGACACTGTAATTATACATGAAAAACAAGTTATTATTAGACACCTGGAGATCTTCACTAGAAGATACAAATGTACTTGTTGGGCTGAAGAGGTTAAACCTCATGCTCTAACAAACCTTATTCAAACCCACAGAAGTTTATTTTAAAATCTCGCAAACATCCCAAAGATCTCAAATGTGTCAGGATGAATTTGGGGGAAATGTGTCTAAAATGTGTCTAAGCAGCAGACATGCATATTATTTCCAGCAGATTGAATGGTGCAGCCATACAAAACATGTAGAATTTGAGGTTAAGTATTTTAATGTTATATAACCATCCTATAGCTTAAATTAAGAGCTGCCACAAGGTGATAAAAAAAACACTCAGTTGTACAATCTGCTGCGATTCAATACAACTGCTTTGACATAAAGTCTACATTTATGATGCTTATAATGTTCAGCTTTTTTAACAATGGAGAGGTGTTATTTAAATGATACGTTTTAGCACTGACGACATAGTTAGTGGTGGAGTTGTACTGGACTGCATTATAGTCCAGAATAACACTACCTTTAACTATGACAACAATAATAAACATATCATTTCATTTATACATGTCCAACAATGTAAACAAAAACTGAACACTTTCGTAAAAAGGTAGAATTTCTGGCAGCACTGTTCTTTCTATTGAATTGCAATTGATAAAATAAACGTATCCAAAAAAAGAGGCCACTGAGGGTATAATGTATATAATGTCACACAGTCTGTAGTAAGATGACTTGACTGTCGTAAAGCCACTTAAAGGGGAACTTCACCAATTTAACTAATTAAAATCTGTTTACTGGTCTTGGAAAGTGCTGCATATAAAATTGAAATAAAAAAAAGGATCAACCCTATGTTTTCAGGGCATGCGTGTCTCTTAATATAAATTAACATTGCAAGAGATTGGAACGGCCAACTTTGGCATTCAAATGCAATTTGCAAAAGAACGAAGGGAGACGGACGTTTCAAATGTCGTTTGAATGATAAAAATCTGTTCAGCCACTGCGGAAAAATAAATGTCAAAAGTCAAGGAAACTGTCGTGCCTGCAAATTTGAGGGTGTACTGAGGAGAATCATCAGTAGGCTATAAGCTGTGGGTCATTTCAACCACAAGTTTGAAAATGAAACAAATCTGAGAATGTGAAGTTGGACATAAGTGAGCTTATCAGACCTCTGTTTTAAACTGTCCACCAAGAGTCTGACTATCGATAAATCGTTTAGTCATTTTTATTGCAAAAATGGCAGAAAATGCAAGTTAAAAAGTTCAGGCACAATGTTGTTCACAGCTCATGCAGTGTGATTAAGTGTGCAAGTGATTGATAAACAGTGACAGTCTATTCTCACCTCGACTGGCTGTGGGCCCTGCTGGGGGTGACTGTGAGGTAGAAGGGGGCTGTGGGGCCTTTTTCTCCCGAGAGGCTGAGGAAGTGCAGGTTGCATCGGGACTAGAGGTTGTGAGGAGTAAAGCAGGGGAAGAGGAACTGGAGGGCAATACAGCCCTGTGCCCCCACAACCCAGGAAGACAGGATCAGACAGGTCGCAGGTGTTCATCAGACCAATGGGAGTCTCCGACAGAGCCAAGCTCTCCTCTGAGCTCATCGCTGACACCTCCTGTATCTGACTCTCCTTTTCCTCCTCAAACCGCTCACTTACATCTTTTAAACCTCTCCTGTTTTTCACTCGCTCACTTTGCTTCTTACCTCGCCTCTTCCTACTCTTTTTCTTCTCATATTTGTCGTCAATACTTTTTGTTTCTTTGTCCTCTTGCTTATCAGCGATTGTTTCCTTGTTGTTCTCAATCTTGTTGTCTTCCGTCTGCACCTCCTGTGCCTCCTCCGCTCCCAGCCTACTCTCTGGCTTCACCTGCTCCTCTTCTCCCTCTGTTGCCATCAGTTCCTTTTCTGACACAACAACTTTCTTTTCTTTATCCTCCTCCAGTGCCTCGTCTTCTCGGTCTGTCTCCTCTCCTGCCTCTTCATCCTCCGTCTGATTAAACACTTCCTCCTCTTCTTCCCTCCTCCTCCTGGTCCCTTGGTCGTTCTTTGCTTTCAAATCCTCCAGTTCCTCACACAGAAGGCTTGGACAGTCTGCAACAAAGTGAGTGAGTTTCTCATGTTTTACTTTTGTCCAGGCTTAACAGAACAGGTAACATTGGAGAAGCCAATTTTTTTAATTATCCAACCAAAAAAATCCAGCCCAATGTTGCCAACTCTTTTCCAATCAAAGCAGCTAGCAGCACTAGCTCCAAAAGTCGCTAAATCTAGCAAGAAAGTCTCCAAGTTAACAACTCTGACAGCCCATCCCTTCAGGCCTCCTTCCAAAGCCACTCCCCCAAAATGATGAACAATGAAAATAAACAACTAGTTTTAGTACTCACAGCTATCAAGCTAGCAGCTTGTGGAAGACTCCGGTGAAACGTAATGAGTGCACATACAGTGTGCGCGCAGGCAGGCAGGTACACAGGCAGGTCGTCCGTTTCATACGGTCCGAAAGAAATGATTGAAGAGACTTTTTACAGTCCTGCGACAGCCACAGTTACCGGATTTTTTTCTTTTTTTGTCAGAGCATTTGACTTATTGATTGCTGTCGTAATGAAAAAAGTATTTCAACAAATATAACAAAAATAAATTCTAAAATACATAACCCACCCTAGCTTTTATCAAAACCAGACCTGGAGACACTTCTACATGTTCCTGTATCCAGTGTCAGAAAGCTGCAGCAGACTTTACTATGGACTATGAGAAGAAAGAGAACATGACACCTTTCTTTAAAATCACCAATTAGCTTCCAGTACTAGAAATGACTTTAAGGTTTCTTGATCTGCCTTGGCCTTGCTCTACCATGAGTTAGATATGCTATATATGAACCACTCATCTGTCTCTTGTATTTTTGCTGTACAGTGACTCAAAAACTCAGTGAGGCCGTCTTTAGTTTTATGCTCCCAGTTGCTGGAATAGGCTCCCTGAGGACTCTAATTACTTTAAAAGGCAGCCTTAAAACGTTTCCTTTTCTATGAAGTGTAGTACATCCTTTCTAACAGAATTATTTATGAGTGTGTGTGTTTTATCAATATTACCTTTTGGTAGTAGTAGTGTTTTTGTATCTTTTTCCATCTTCTTTGTTTCCATCGTTTTTCCCCAGTGTATATAATTTGATGTATACCGGAAATATAAAGCTGAGAGGCTGTGAGTTACAGTAAATGTCTTTGATTTGTCAAAAGCAATAGAAGTTACATTACAACGATTATTTTCATTGTCAATGAATTTGTGGATTATTTTCCTGATTAATTGATTAGTGGTTTGGATAATAAAAAATTTAAAAAAATGTTGATCAGTATTCCCCAAAACCCAAAATGACGTCCTCAGATGTTTAGTTTTGTCTACAACTCAAAAGATATATGATAACTGTCATAGAGGAGTAAAGAAACCAGAAAATATTCACATTTCAGAAGCTGGAATCAGATAATTTTTATTACATTTGTTTTCTAAAAATGTACTCAAACCTATTAAATCGATTATCAAAATAGTTGGCGACTCATTTAATAGTTGACAACTAGTCGATTAATCTTTGCAGCTCTATTCAAATAAGTTTGTAGTTCTGAACCTTTTCATGACACAAACCAGTTCATATTGAGTCACTGTTGATTTCATTAAAATTATTTAATTATATGTATAGGATTTTGGTATAGGCCCCTCTGACAAAGTAGTACTCCCATCCAGGAACTTAGCTGACACAGAGGTCATGTCTTCTGTACTTTTTGTTTTTTTATGGGGGATTTCCAGGTGTTACGCTATGTAGGGGGAATCACATGCAACAATTTACAGAAACCTATTACATGGTGGGAAAGTTATAGGCGGATTTCAGCATGTTTATATCAAATTTGGATTTTTAAGATAAAAAATCATTCACTCCGACATTTTTCACAATGTGTTTCGTCCAACTAAGCATCCATAACTTGAAGACATTACGTTTTATTTCAAAGAATATAAAATAACCAACAAATGAATTATTCCATTTGAATTGTGGCTAAAAAGATGCATCTAAAATGCTTAATTAAGTTACAATATGTATATATCATTTTCATCAAATTGCATTTTTAAAAATGTATTTTACAATTTAAATTTGACCCAATTAATGCATGTGTAAGTGAAAAATAAAAATGCTGTTGTAAGATTACACTTTCATTTTAATTAAGTCAACCACTTCCATACTGGAGGCTATAAATACTGGTAATGTCACTTTTAGAGTGTCTATAGTGTAAGAAATGAATGACAATGATAGAAGTGTTATTTCCTTCATGAGTCATGCGTGTGACCTGCAGGTCGAGAAAACCTGATAAACGTCATCCTCACGAGCAGCTGCTGCCTGCAGTGACTTAATTAGTGTCCCAGCTGTGCGGCGCCTCGTGCCACCTCACCTGACCGCTAATTAACTCTGAACGGCTAGCTGCAGCTAAACTAGCTAACGTGTCCTCAGCTGCAAACATCGGGTCGTGAATGTTAATAGCTGAGTTTTAAATTCTGAATTTGTCTCTGTGGAGCTGAGCAGCACGGGGAGCTGCACCTCACAGGAAAGATAACGAGTTCCAAAATACACCCAGAAAGTTTTATAAGTCTTTCAAAGTTTACAAAATGACACAGGAGTTGAGTAAAGAATGCCTTTGGTCTACATGTGAAAGCAAGCCAATAAACCAATAAAACAATTAAATGTCCGCCAAAACGTCCTTACCAAAATCTTCAGCTAAATCACAGTCTTCGTCCATTGTGAAGTGAAAACCAATAAACTAATAATCAATTAAGCAACGCGGGTCCACGAAGCGAATTGCTCCTGGAATGGAGGCTAATGAGGTTGATTGATAGATTACCTCCCTCAGCACTGTGACGGAGAATTATCGCGTGAAGGGTGAAACTCAACCAGCCAATCAGTGACCAGGACAGGTGGGCCCGTCCAGCTACAGCCTGAGAGATGTAACGCACGTGACACATGTTACCCTCAAGTTACATTATTTAAGAAAAGTGTATCGTTTTTATTAACTGAACAGGAGAAGAAATCTGACCCTCTGTTTTACCAAATCAAGTAATAGTTATTTATTACTCAGCATTAACACGTTTACTGAGCTGGTTCTCTGTGTTAAACAATATGTTATCAATAGCTTAATGTAGGCATACCAAGAAAACACCTGCAAGCTTTGGCAAGGTTGTCATTTATTATTTTTCTTTTCTTTTTTCATCTTAGTTCCCCTGTCCTGTTAGTTGTATACACAAGTTATGTTGTCTCTTACCTGCTGTATGTTTGTTATATTTCTTGTGTGTTGAAAAAGAAGCAAGAATAATATGTAATATGTATACTCATCAATGGGCAAGAGCAACTAAGTATGTTTACTCAAGTATTGTTTTTAAGTACACATCGGAGGTACTTGAGTATTTCCATTTTATGCTACTTTATACTTTTGCTCTGTACATTTCAGAGAGAAATATTGTGCTTTTTACTCTGCTTCATTTACTTCAATTCTATAGCTACTAACTAGTAGTATAGAAAAATTTTATTTTTCACTTACACATGCAACTTTTTTAGATTTTACATTAAAAACATTTGATACGTCTATAAAATACAACACATTAAAGGTTCTCAACCGCTTTTGGCGTGGGACCACTGACAAAAAGTAATTATGTCTATGAGCAGGTAACAGTTCCACTAAAGAAAGATTTCCTCTCTAAACTTCTCAGATGGTTTAATTTACACAACAGTTCAAGGACCAAAGAGGTACAATTATCCAATATTTCATAAACAAACAAAAGACACAAATTTAGGTTCTTCTTACCCCATTAATCCTCTCAGGAATCACCAGACCCATCTTGTGATCCTCTAAAGGGGGCCCGACCCACAGGTTGAGACCCACTGAATACAATAAAATAATAAAACTATAACTCCACCCTAACCAGCTTCAACAGTAAAATGCTGCTTGTGTATTGATGCGTCAGTGTTAATGATCTAATAATGTCATATATAAGTTTTAATTAGTCACTGGGGCAATTGTTCTACAAGAGAACTTTGGGTTAAGGTTAGGTACATTTAGCTGGTAATGAAGTATTTTCACTATGTGGTACTTTTGCTTTTAGGTAAAGGATCTGAGTACTTTCTCCTCTACTGATATTCATAGTACACGTGGCACTCAGAAGTAAATCTCAATGATTGTTTCCTGACTTCCATGGTATCACTATAATGGGCACTAATGATAATAATTATGTTGGGACTAAGTGCATCTCAATGAAATAGACTATTATTATCACAGTTATTCTGTGTAAGAGAGGGTATAAAAAATAAGAATCCATGATGCCTATAATTTAAAATAATCATACCAATGTGAATCATATCATTATACAATTGTACTGTATGTGAATAAAAGAGTAGATTAGTATGAGACTTGAGCCATTTAATGCATTTTAATGTGTTTTTGGACATGTATGTATACCATGCAATGGCTTTGTGGCTGAAGAGTATCGAGACTTTTGGGCTTGTGACCACCAAAAACAAAACAATGTACAAGCCCTCGTCACCAGTCGCTAATGTTGTACCCAGTTGTGAACAGTTTAACAGTTAAAATTTGATTTAAAGAAATACCTTAAAATGTGAAAATGTGCAGTAATTTACAAGAAAAGAACTCTGGAGATTAAGCAGTAAGAAAAATGGAAATTATTGGGGAAATAAGCAGGTTTGTGAATATGAAATATTTGTTCTGCTTTTCGCTCCAATTAATAAAGTTAATATAATCACAGAGTTATCCTGGGAATCCTTGTGGGGGTCCAATGCCCCAGATTAGAAACCACTGTTGTAAATTGAGGATACATAATGCTGATCATTTGAGCTTCCTATTCCACAAAGGCCTAAAACGGGCCAACGAAAATGCTCTGTAAAATAAAGTATCACAGCTCACTATTATTCTGCTATATAGCACCCCATCTAAACATTAGCATGTCAGTTGTGAAGATGCCAGGTTAAAATCAGGTTAAAATCAGGTTAAAATCAGGTTAAAATCAGGTTAAAATCAGGTTAAAATCAGGTGTTCTTGTTTTAGTTGTTCCACTATTACCCACCAGATGGGGTGCTGACTGGACCCCAGGCACTTCAACCTTCTTCTGTCTGCCCCAACTCCACTGTTCAGCTTTTACTCTTCTGCTCGTCTCCTCCCAAACAGAAAAGGGCTCACATAACCCCCCCTGATCCTCTGTGAGAGGCACATTTCCATATCAGCAGCCCACTATACCCAAGGCCAGGACAGCTTGTTGTCGTCTCTGAATCCAGGGAAAGGCCATCTGCAGACTCCCTCCTCCACATCAGGTGACCTTGGTTTTATCTGGTTTGATACAAAAAATGTAAACTGAAGCTCCATTTAGAATAATTTCCTTCCCTGTGTGCTCACAAATCCCCACAGACAGTTTATCTAATCACTTCATAAGTACATTTTTATGCGATGACTCGAGAATAATAACATCTCTGGCTGTTGCTCCCATGAGGTTCAGCAAGTGTAAATAGGCTGTTAAGAGGCTGCGATCACACATATATATATAAATATATATACAGTAGCTCTGTCAGATGTAGATGTTAGGGCATACAGGGCTGCGTGTGATGTTACGGGTCAGATATGGCATGAAGGCCAGGCTAATGCTGGTGTGTGAGAACACCAGAGCGAGACTTTGTGTCTGCATGCCAGTTCTTCTGAATGTATGTTACTGAAATATATTCTCATTCTGAACGGCCTCTGCAGAGTCCTGAGGGACGAACAAATCCTGGGCCTCAAGTTTGAGTTCAATCCAGCACCAGCACCATGAGTCAGAGCCAAGACCAAGGATCGAAAGGGTCAGCTCACCCAAATTACAAATAATATATGTTTTTTTCACTCACATAGTGGCATCTAGTAAAACATCTTTTTTGTTTTTTTTTTGTTTTGCTGAATCTTTGTGATATCAGATTTATTCCTCCAGCCCAGCAAGTGGAAACAAATGGAGTTTCATTTGTAATGCTCACAGCCTGGAAAAATCACATTTAAATAATTCAACAGTGGTGTGTCTTTCCAGCAACAATGCCCTGGTTACTTTGGTCTTTATTCCAAAGACAACGCTGACATCACTGCAACTACAGTTGGAGAAATTGTAATGTTGATGCTACCTATTCTCTGGATTAGCAAAAGTAACCAGGAAGAGAAGAGAAAGTTGCTGTTTCTGAAGTATTTGTTGCTGTGAGCACCACAAAATGTATTACAGTAGAAGCAGAAATGTCAGAGACAGATATTAGGCAAATTAAACCGAACCTTTATTCACAGCTACATACAACTAGAGGGTTTGTAAGAAATTAAGTCACGTTAATGTACGTAGAAATTTGACAAACTGCAGCTTTAAATAGGGGTTGGGGAGAGTACTATTGATGAAGTAAAAGTGGTTGTTATTAACTTAAATATTACTCAAGTAGTCTGGATACATTAAAGTTACCTACATTAGCAGCTCTTCTGAAAAGTACCTCACATATCAGGTGCATTTAGTGATAATAAAAAGACAAACAAGGCATTATTACAATATTTTATTTATTTTATTTTGTTCCTCTCCAATTCTCTGTTGTTCTCCAACATAGCAACAGTCTTTTAATTTACATAAAACCTTTTTTTTCCACAGTATGAGTGATAAGAACTTCTTAAAATGTATTATTCTTGTGATTTATTATGTAATGTAATGTATTACGTAAAGTCCTTTAATGCACTCACCCATTATCTACACCTGCTTATCCTTTAGGGTCGCAGGAGGCTGGAGCCGTCCCAGCTGACATTGAGCGAGAGGTTCGTACACCCTGGACAAGTCATAATTATATTAACGAACAAAGATGGAATACTTTGACCCCTAGAGACTCCAAAAATTCCCAGGTTCACTATATGTTAATTGGTTTTAGTAATTTAATTAATGGTGCATTTGTTAGGGAATTAGCACAACTTAAGTACGCATTCAACTAAAGTGACTCTGGTATTGGTGAATAATCTTTTAGCCCCGGGTCAAAATCACTAACATTTTAGTTTATATCCAGCTCACGTGGTGCACATTCGTGAAATCAAGTTGCGTTCAACCCTCATCCAACCAACATATTTAAGATACGACTACAGAGGATATGCTACAGTAAGAAACAACCATCATAGCAAAATGTTGCCTTATTCCTTCTCAAAACATTATCACTTATGTAATTAATATCAAGAGGAAATCTGTCTGCTGCTGCATGAGTTCCTCATACCTCACTGATCGTGTGCACTTTAAATTAGGACTCATGGCAAACATGAATGTAATAACTAGTTCTATCTATTAAAACTGCACAGGCAGAATTGGGAACCCAATGCATTAGTATTTTTAAAAGGCACTAATTAAAACAAAAACAGATAACAATGATAAAAAGTCATTAGGAACAAATTGATTGAAAAAGTCAGGAAATATCAGCATGATATTATAAAGCACATGTCAGAATATGACAAAAAATATACTTCTTGGATCTGCAGGTACAGCAGCTAGTAGGATTATGATTTATCAGATTATGCAAATTGACCCCAAGAAAATGTGGAACCAGGTACTGGTTTAGTTATTAGGGCAAATAATGAAGCTACAATGTGTTGTCTGGTGTGTGCACTGTACTTAAAGGAACAGTTCAAAATGTAGCAGTAAAATGAGAGGATCGATATAAACTACAGCCAGCAACCAGTTAGCTTAGCTTAGCACAAAGACTAAAAACAGGGGGAAACAGCTAGCATGGCTCAAAAGTCCACCGACCAGCACCTCATGTATGATTGAGAGCAGACTGGACATTAACAGCACAATGGACAAATTACAGGTGTCTTGATTTATCCACCTAAATAAAAAATAAAAAGACAAGAGAGGACAGATTTACCCAACCAGGTTTTTTATTTGGAACAGAGTGGCAGATTAGTGACAGGGCGGTGGCCGGGAGGATCTGCCTCCTCTCGCTCACTTAGCCAATGACAGAAACTCAGCCTTAAAAAAATGCAAATGTATAAAAACAGGAATGGGAACAGCAAACATAGAGTAGTGTAGCCTCCGTTGGGCTTCACACACACACACGCACTAACACGCACACACATGCATACCTACACTCACACACGTACAAATTCACCCTCTCTCACACACAAACACACACGTCTTATTTGGCTACGCAGGCTTAGATGGGTACAAACACACACTTTTTGTTTACACTTTGACAGTCACTTTAAAAAAGACAGTACGTGTTAAGATCATTCCTGCCTGTGAGAAAGTGGCGTGTTGTCTGTCCGTCTGTCCTGCGGCAGAGAGACAGACAGGCAGACAGTCAGACAGTGAAAAGACACAGTCAGTGTGTGTGAAAGCCGCTGTGAGGGACCAGCTGCCCCTCATTCAGCAGTGAACAGAAACACTCGCAGACACACACACACACATCGACAGGCTAGTCAGTGTACACAAGAGTCTGCTGTGAAATACCAAGGTGAAGCACTCACGCACACACACACACACATACACACACGTACACACAGGTGGCGTGTATAGATGAGGTGAAGACACACACGCACATTCTCACACTGGCGAGGGGGCAGGCGACATACACACACAGGAGTGGAAGAGGTGTGTTACCTGTCTGTGGAAGAGCGTGAGAACTGCTGGAGTAGGTAAACACACACTCGGCCACAGTACATTCCAACTTTAATTCACCCCTCTTTCCTTTCAAACGCACAAAAACACACACTCACAGGCATCCACACACACTGAGACTAGTATAGTTTTGACTCCCATGCATTTTTGTTCTACAGTACTGAGTATAATAGAAGCTACTAGCCCAGTCGCACTGGTGTGGTTATTGTTACAATCTCTTAGATAGAAGCACAGCCCTCCTGTCTCCTCACATTCCCCAAACCAAACCCCTTTCCCCCGGTGTCCCCTCCCCAAAAAGAGTCCAACGGCAGGTTAAAGTTGGCTCCATGAACACTAATTCAAAGTCTGTTTCTACTCATAACCAAAGCTTTAATGACAAAAGTTATGATTTTGACTGAATTAGCAATGAAGGGAGCAACTTCCCGCGCGGATTCACACTTTCAGTTTGTCATTAAAGCCCCTCTCACCTCCCAGAGGCCCCACCCATCCCCAAACAGAGAGCCAATGGTGGAAGAAAAAGAAAGTGAGCCATGCAAAAGGTGCGTGTGGGAGTGGTGGTGGTGGAGGGGGGGGGGGGGGGGGTATCTGATGACGTGATGACTGGACACGTAGTTGTGCTTTTACACAAACAGACCAAACTCTAAACCAACCGGCAACTGATCGATAACTAATCAATAACATATTGAAACCACCTGATCTCGCTCGTATCACAAGTGATGACTATCACAATGACTATGATGATGATGAAGATGGGTTTGATATGCGTTTGAATGACATGAGTAACAGTATACTTAAAAGTCCGTGTGGTGTATTTAAATGCACAGCAAGTTATATGTCTGTGTGTGTGTGTGAGCGCAAGTGTGTGTGCATACCTGTGTTTGTGTGTGTGCATGTGGCTGACGAGAGCACAGCTCATCTAAAGTGATGACGGATGTGATGAATAAAAACTCTTCATGATCATGCAGATGGTTAGTGATGCCAGAAAGGATACGCTGATATTTACATATAAACTTTTTTTAAATTGCTAAATACACATCCTCCTGTATTATCATTATTATTATTATTATAACGGTATTATTATCATTATTATTATTATTATTATTATTCACTGTCCAGCCCAAAACATTGATATATTATTGGTTATTATTACTATCCTTACTAGTCTTTGTACAGCTTAGGAGGAGCAGATTGGCTGCGTGAGCAAACCTCAATGCGAACAGCGAATGTTTCCACAGCGGCTCCTCGACGTTGTCAAACACACCGAGGGTTGAGCACTGTTTTCTGGTTGGCCGAGCACAGAGAGAGAAGTCAGAACCACCATCAAGCAGATACATGTGTGTGTCTGCATGTGCGTGTGTGTAAGCATGTGTTTATGTGGCTGTATGGATGTGCGTATGCGTCTTCGAGCACCAGAGGGATGGAAGGCACAAAGAGACCTTTCCTCTCACCTTTGACCCTGAGCTCTGTGCGGCCAACCAGATGCTCTGTGTGTTTTTTGGGGGGTGAGGGGCAGAGTCGAGCCCATCACTCTCCTTTTCTTTTGTCTCGCTCAGCTCGCCTCGCCCCTCTCCTCTTTCTTTTTAGCCTTTTCATTCGCTCCATAAAAACAGAGAAGGAACGTATTTTTGCGCTGGAAAACACAAGTTTTGTTTTGTTTGTTTTTCTTACAAAATAATCATATCATTACATACAGAACAAGAGAATCTGTAGAATATTAATGACAACATTTACTTTAAAAACATCTCGTGTGTATGTGTTATTTTTTCAGAATATATTTGGATTTTTTTTTTTTTTTTTTTTTTTTTCGTCCTCTTTTTCGTTTTCATTGAAAAGAAAGTTCCAAGTCGAGAGAGGCGCTCTCAAGTGTTTCGGAGACGAGAGGAGAGAGGGATGAGGAGAGGCGAGCAGATGAGGGGGAGGCGACGAAGAAGAGGAGGAGGAGGAGGAGGATGGGGGCTTAGAGTATCTTTCTCTCTTCTCTCTCTCGCTCTCTCTCTCCCTCGGTGTACGGTGCGTCTCTCTGGCATACGAGTGTTATGCGTAAAACTCCTCCTGCTTGTCTGGTTTCTGGTAGGTGACGGTGGCCTGTTTGGGTTCCTCCAGCGTGTAGCTGCCCTCGTCCTTCTTCTTCATCCTGTACACCAGCAGCATCACCAGGAAGGCAGCAAACAAGGCGCCCACTACTCCTCCCACGATCACCGCTGAAGGAAGACAGAAAGAGAGGGTGGATATCTTAAAAAACCTTCCAGAACATTACAGATCCTAAAACACTCAGAAATACACGTAGACAACACTAAAATGCCATTAGAGCCACTTTTACATCCTGCAGCAGACTACATCACTACAAACACGCGCTGCATCAAACACTCCTAGACTGAAAGCAGAGCAAAGCTACCACAGCGTCACTATCACCTAGCTGCTAAGTGAAGACTGATGAGCCTGAATGTGCCAACACATGTCCAGGGTTGACAACAGCTTTGTGCTAAACTGCAGCCCTGCATTGCTACGTAGCAGTTTATCCCGCTGGGGCTGTGTAACCAATCCGCAGCGGCCGCAGTTTACCGCCTTCTTCTGCGCACATCGCTAATGAACTCTTGCTGCGCGCAATAGATCAATGTGTGGTTATCAAATGGGGAAAAAACTTTCCCTCGTTAAACTAATTGGTATTGATGCCAAAACGGAGAAGAAACTGTTCATTTTCCAAACTGCTGTTGAACACTTCCATTCATTGTGTGGGAGGTGTTTACTTTGTTTATTCCATTACTGCCAATATCAGAGTACACAGGCTGGGGGTATTTAAAAGAACATAACCTTTCACTATTGCACTGTCACTGCATAAGTATTTGCCACTCTTGACTTCTCACACTATTCCTTGTAATTGAATTTTAATAAAATTTGAAATTAGTTAGATTTTCTTAGTCAGACGATGCCATTTTTGTGTTACACTGTGTATAATTATGTATTCACACCTACGGGCAATTCAGGGTGAACAATTAACCCTGGGTGCATGTCTTTGGACTGTGGGAGGAAGCCGGAGAAAAACCCTGCTAACACGGGGAGAACATGCAAACTGGCTTTTGACTGCGGTCAAATAGTCTTTTTTGCTTAGGTAGTTTCCTAACTGAGTGAAATGACCAGGACGTGTCAGAGTGGCAGCCATGATAAGAGCTGGTAGAATTCTCTAAATGCTAAGGAAAAATGTTTCAATAGGGAACACTGTGCCATATAAACAAAAGTGCCGTCCCAAAATCCCTTGAGGTAGCAACATTTAGCAGTCAATCAAATTGGTTAGGGACATGGGCTGTAATTTAAAACAGCAGCCGTAGTTTTGATAAAATATTGGCCACCATAGTTCTGTGAAACCTTGTATAGATTTGGGGAGGGTCAAAGGCAGAATTGCAATAGTTTTTGATGACAAACAATATGATGGAAACTCAACAGCAATCAATCATTTCATCCAAAATATTTGGTTTGGGCAAAAATATAAGCCTTATTGAAATGAAAATGTTCTTGATTCATTTATCAAAACTTAAAAACTATTGCAGAATTTCTATTTTACCTTTATATACTCACAAACGCTGTCATAACTTCGGCAACAAAAAAAAAATCTTGAATTCTTCCGAATCAGTGTGAAAAGTTGAAGATGGTAAATACCTGCACATCACTATATGTCTTGTGTTCCTCAACATAAGTGAAAGTGAGTACAGTGCGTATACATGTCCAGCGCTACACATACATGTATGAGTCTGACATGTATGTTAGGATTCGGGTCTATCATACAGTCTAGTCTAAAGTCTGTTGCCTCCTGCTCTTTACCGATGACCAGGAAATCAGCGAAAACCACCGCCATCACTCCACCAATCAGAAGAGCTGAAGGAGAGACAGAGAGCCAGTCAGGTCAGGCAAGTTGGCCGCTGCCTCACTTTCTACAACAGCTCTTTGGGATGAGGAGAGGGAAGCACTTGAAAAGAAATTGGATTTACCCAGAGGCAAAATGATGGGAAAAAGAGGGGAGAAAGGAGGGGTCGGATAGCCCAAGAAGAGGTTTGCTTGTTCTCAACGGGTGAAACGGGGCTAAGTAGCACATTCACTTATCGTGATGAATCTGCGCTACGTGAACGTGAACTAATGCCAGTTTATCTTAGCAGCTCCGAGATATTAGGGGAAGAATACGGGAGGCAACAGGGAAATATGATCTGTTGATCTGAGAGGTGGCTACCAAGTGGTTTATTTGACAGAAAGGTAGCGTGACAGAGAGAGTTGGGCAAATACTTGGACATAAACGTACGAGAACATTATTAACGTCGAGGACAGACGCTCCTACCTATCAAGACCTCTTTTCTCTCCAGGATGTTCTTCTGTGGCAGCTGGGCGGCAGAGCTTCCTCCGTCCACCGTGTTACCGATCAGGTCAGGTTCCACTGGCATTATACCTCGACCGAGATCATTACGACGATCTTCACGGATCTCGAAATCTCCACTCGGTCCTGCAGCACCCGCCTCGTTGTTGGCCTCCTAAGACAGAGAGAGAAAAAAGTAGGACTAACGACAGGAAATTTGCATTTGATGTAATCACATTTGTTCCACGGAGCTGCTACACTGAAACGTATCCAAAACAACACAAACGGAGAACTTTTCCATAGCACATGTGCGCCTTAGAACATACAGAGGCTCATTGTTTCACATTGGTGGAAAGTTGCATATTGTCCAACGTATATACACACTTCATGAAATCTGGCAGCTTAATTACAACGTGGAAAACCAGAGGAATCCAAATGCATCACGCTTTAATGCAGGACGGCTGCAAATAAACTAATCACGCCGGTCAGAGAAATGACTGTGGTCTGTAAATAATTAAGCTGTCAGTGTTATGGAGGCAATCAGAAGAAGGGCGGGGTATCAAACCTAAAAAGTTTAATGGTACTGACCGAAATGAGTGCATTAGGACCAGTGGTGGAAAAAGTACTTTACGTTAGTAAAAGTAGTAATACCACACTGTAGAAATCAACATCTCTGTTACAAATGAAAGTCCTGCATTTAAAAATGTTCCTTAAAAAGTACAAAAGTATTAGAATCAAAACGCTCTTGAAGTACCAAAAGTATAAGTACTCATTATGCACAATGGCCTATTTCAGAATAATATATATAATAGGATTATAATTATTGATACATTAATGAGTTCATTGCTTTAATATTGCAGCTGGTAAAGGTGAAGCTAATTTTTATTCATTTATATATATTACCTTACATACCGCTGGATGGCTTGTAAATGGTAATGGTAAATTTCTCCAAGTGAACCATAAAGGTCTTATTGATAAAATAACATATTTTATTTATTGATTATATTTCTATTATTAATCGAAATCTGCACTAGTAACTAAAGATGTCAGATAAACAGAGTAAAAAGTACAACATTTTCCTCTGAGATTTAGTAGAGTAGAAGTAAAAAATAGCAGAAAATGAGAATACTCAAGTACCTCAAATTCGTACTTAGCTACAGTACTTGAGTAAATGTACTTAGTTACTTTCCACCACCGACTAGTAATGAAAAAGCTCACATGTGTATCCTTGGTCATAATTGTAACCTTATGCACTTATTCTTTGATCAAATAACTTCTGATTTAAGTCATTGTTTGAATCATCAGTTGTGAAAGTATAAAGCTGACTTTTTGTTTTGGTCTTTTCATGGGATTTGTAGACAACATGAAAAATACTCGCTGCTGTTGAGTTTGGCGTTTCTTGTGGGGGTGATCTGTCAGTCTCACCTGTGTAGTTGTGGGCTGCTGTGGGCGGGTCGTTCTCTCTGCCGGCACCGCCTGAGTGGCTGTCGTCATGGGAACCCTGGGCCTGAAGGAGACCCTGGTCTTGACAGTGGTGGCGGCGGCGGTGGTGGGCGCAGCTGTTGTGGGCTCAGGGGTGGTCTCTGCTGTGGTGGAAGTGTCTTCCTCTGTGGTGGTTTCCATGTCGAAGCCTGGGAAAAACGCCGAGGGTTCAGGTGACAGGTAGACGTCCTCTTCTTCTTCTGTGGTGCTCAGGTCGTCCGAACCGGCAGAGGGTGCTGCACTTTCTGCAGGGTCGGTTGCCGGGTTGGTGGTCACCATGGGGATCGCAGCGGGGGATCGTGGGGCGGCGGTGGTGGTCTGGGCAGCGGCGGCCCTGATTTGCTCCAGCTCTCTCTCTCTTTCAAGCTCACGCTCTCTCTGCCTCTCTCTCTCTTTCTCTCGCTCTCTCTCACGCTCCCTCTCTCGCTCGCGCTCCCTCTCCTTCTCTCTCTCCAGCTCTCGGACCCGCTCCCTCTCTCTTTCCCTCTCTCTCTCCCTCTCCAACTGTTTCTCCCTCTCTTTCTCCTTCTCCAGCTCCCTCTGCCTCTCCTGCTCTCTCTCTTTCTCTTTCTCTTTCTCCCTTTCTAACTCCCTCTCCTTCTCCAGCTCTCTCTCTCTCTCTCTCTCCCAGAACGCACCGCTCTCTCCATCGGCCTCAGTGGGCAGCAGGGTGGCGGTGGGGTCCTCCGGGTTGGGGCTCGGCTCAGCTGCAGGTGAGGCGGAGGGGGCGGGGCCGGTGGCCTGGGTGGTGGAGAGGAGGAGGGGCTCTTCTGTGGTGAAGGACACACCCGCCGATGTCGGCCTCATACTAATCTCAGGAACTGGAGGGGAGAAGAGAGGATTTTGAATTTTAAAATGACTTAAATAGAAAACAACAAGCAGAGCAGTCCACAATTTGAAAATCAGACATCCCGTTCATCACTCAACGCACCCACACACTCACACACCCACACACTCACACACTCACACACCCACACAAACAGTAAATCAGAAACTGAGACTACGGCTGTGTTCGAAATCAATCCCTTCGACACTCATTCACTACTCGCTATATAACAAACACTCAATAATTTACTCTCTACTGAGCTGTAAATTGAGATTTCAGACACTTATAAGTCACCTTCAGTAACAGGTGCAGTGTTGCACGACTGTATTTTCTGGGGATCTATAAAATGCGACACATTGCATTGTGTTAACAAACAGCGCATGCCACTGACACTACGCTTTATTGTAGGGATTTTTGAGGATACAATATCCTGCATACATTTTACACTGTAAATATAGTATATATAATGAACTATATAAATTTGTTTTTAAAGATTATATTTTGGGTGTTTTTGCATGAGATTTGAGGGCAGAGAGATGAGGACACATAAGGTCCCTGGCTGGATTCAAACCAGGGATGTTTCCGTCACATAGACTACTGGCCTTCCATGATGCTTCATTTGAAAATGCTTCCCTTTCACCCTGTTTTGGATTTCAATCTAAATGTGTCTCACCAAAAAAGGGAGCTTGTCATAATAGCTCTCCATAGAGGATACATCCAAAAACATCTGCCTTGTGTTTAAGTAAACAGGGAAAACCGAGCTTTTGAAAAACGATGATGTAAGCCGGGTCGAGGGCTGTGAGGTAGTAAAATTAAAGAGGCGGTCAAGTACTTTAGTATTGCACTTCTATGAGGTTGAGAGACTCACAATGTACAGGCTAAATAAAGAATTAAGCAAAGCCCGAGATATCATGACTTTTAGTCACTTATGTGAGTCAAGCTCCAAAAAGGCTGGAAACTAAATGTCCGACAATGCAACCAATATCGCCTCTTTCGTGAGAGCCTCCTTGTCTGGTAAACCTCCACATCCTTTTCCTTGTTGATATTGCTATGACATTATTGGGGTCATTTTCCCAGACTTGACAACGCTCAAAGAAGACTGAGGAAGTTGACCTTTATGTGTAAAATCAGAGCAGTACTCCTCTAAGAAGACAACTGTCTGTCCCCTCATCTTAAATGTCAGTACAGCCAATCACACAGCACAGCGCTGTTCGTTTTGTCAAACGACTTCAGGATCATAAAGTAGTGATTTTATTGACGTCTGCGGCGCAGCAATCACAGACGCAATCAAATCACTATTTTCTGCTCGTTAAACTGTCTGACAACACAAACAGAATAATATGTAAATGACAACAACTATAGTAAATTGTGAGTTCAGCTGTATTAAAACACAGAGCACAGAACGAAGATTCAACCAACTGAGACCAGGCTGTCTGTCCCTCTCCTCACCAGATGTTGGCTGTGATGAGCAGTTTTATTGTTGGCCGACCGACGATGAAGAAAAAGAACTGTTTCATTTTTGTTATGGCGTTTTAGACTGTGCATTTTTATGGAAATTACCTGAAAAAGCTGAGGTGGATGCACGTAAACAACACTGTCAAATTTAGCGTGGACATGGTCTGAGAGAGACGAGAAGAGAAGAGAACAAAGGACGATGATCCTTTTTCTTCTTAAATCTCATAATAGTATTATACCACCTTTCATTTTGTTATAACTGTGAAGCTCCCTGGGTTGAAAGAGAAACAAATTGAATTTACAGACACAAAGACATGAAGGCTGACAGAGGAGCTGGAGAGGATATTGAAATATGGACTGGAACAATGCAGCTTCTGTTAAACTTATCAGACGCCTCAAAATGCCACATTCTAACGCGGCAGCGCCGCAAAATGCACATCCGTCTGTTGTAAATGAGCTTTTCCTTTTGAATAAGACGGCTCTGTATCACAGTTTGAGATAAAGCAATTTGCCGGGCTGCTGTTTCAAACACAGAGGGCGCCTCTGCTGCACTCTCCTGCTCTGAATTGTAATTTATTTTCAGCGCTGTCGCTACCAGCGCAGTGCCTGAACCGAACGCAGCCCTCAATGAGTCATGTTTAATAAAGAAGAGCCATGCTCAAACTTCAACAGCAAGATCACAAAATCCGACTGAATTACACCAAAATGATTCACTTTAAGTAGGTAATTCCTACACACGCAGACAGACACACTCGCAGATAGGTGCACACTACTGCCTAATCTGTTTGGCCCTTAATCTGATTAGAGCAAATAAAACATGGAGGATTGAAGTCAGCGTTTCTGTTTGTTTGCAAGGGTGTGTCTCTGTTTAAAGGTGCAATAAATCTGTACCAAAACCTGTGTGTCGGGCCAAAAGGCGTGTTTGCATTGTGTGACTGTGTGTGCGTGGACTCCCTGCATGTGAGTCTGGCGACAAGAGTGGCCATAACTCGAGGACACAGAGGGGGGGGCGGGGTCTTCAGGGTCAGCAGATTGAAACCAAGCAGCTGTCGAGTTTGAAAGAACCAGGCCGTGAGACACACACACACACACACACACACACACACACACTTACAGCCTGAGCCTGAGCCTGAGTAGAGATCCTCATCATCGTAGAACTCATCTCTCGTCGAGCCTTCGTCATCGAGAGACGGCGACCAAGTCTGTCCCTGTGAGAGACACAGAGAATATACAGATTAGGGTTATTCATCATGTCTGTCATTACATTTCAATAGAGAAACCACTTTGGTAGATTACATGCACACGGACAAGCACAGAGGAGGGTCAGGCAGCTTTATGGTGGACAGGCTAACATCTGTCTGACTGTGGCTCCATGGAGGAGCATAGTTAATGAGTCGATCTAAAACTGGGATTTTGGCAGAGGAACATCAAAGCCTTTAAGGAGAGAGGGGTTTCATTCAGTCTCTGCTTACGTGTCACTTATAAGTGATGCTCAGCCTGTAAAGTAGCAAAGTACGGAGAAGCCGTTAGCTTTGAACTAACCTGCTACTCACAATTTTCTCTTTGACTTATCAAATGCTAGACTACAAAATGTTAAAAAAAAAAAGATTGTGAAAAATGCCCATTTCACATTCCCAAAGCCACAGGTGACGTATTCAAATGTCTTATTTTGTCCGATCAACAGCGTAAAAACCCAAAGATATTCAGTGATATACAACAGAGAAAAGCAGGAAATCCTCACATTTGACTTGAACAAGAGAGTGTGAGCCTTATGTTCTTCATAACGATCAACTAATTGTTTAAGCACTAAATATTTTATTTATAAAATGTCCGAAAACAGCATCTGTGAGGCTTTGAGCTAAATGCTAACTGTAGCATGCTAACATGCTCACAAAGGTAATGCTAACCTGGCGATTTTGAGCAGGTATAATGTTCACCATCTCAGTTAAGCATGATAGCATGATAACATGTGTTTATTAGCACTTAACACAAAGTACAGCTGAGGGTAATAGGAATGTCATTAGTTTTTCCGTTTTTTGGTCATAATCCAAAGTATGTGGCCAAAAACTATTTCCCAGAGTACAAGGATACATCTTAAAATTGCTTGTTGTCTGGCCAAGAGACCGAAACCCAAGATGTTCAGATTACTGAGATAAAACAGAGAAAAGCAGCAAATCCTCATGTTCAAGAAGCTGTTAAAATGACTTAAATAATCTATAATCAATATTGCTTTTGGTAAATCATTTTAGTACCATTTTCAACTTTGAGTGGGATAGAATGGGCGTCTCTTGTGAATGAGTGCTGCAGTACATTTGAGAGTTACAGCTGTGCTCTGCTCTCTGACTGCACGTGTTTCTCATGGATCAACTCGCAGCATCTTCCCTGCTCATCACTGCACCTTAATCCAGACCTATTTCATGTAATTGTGAGGGGAAAGCACGACCCTGAGGGTCAGGTAAAAGAGATTAGTCGTGGATCGTTCGGGGTTGAACTTCTGAAGTGAGTGACCTCAGTCTCCGGTCACTTTGAGGCTGATCCCTCCTCTCTCTTCTTTCATCTCTTTCATCTCTCTCTCTCTTTTTCTTGACCTCAATCCCACATCCCTGTGATGCTTAAACACACACTTTAGCACTCACCCATCACACAGGGTCAACTAACTGCTGCGATCAAATGCATGCACTTAAGAGACACCGCCCGTACTGCAGAGCTAAGATATGTTTCATACTACAGGACATATAGTGGTTTCATGACACGTTTCAAGGAGTAACTGTAACAAAATGCAAGATGTAAAATGCATCTTTTTTAAGTATTTGCAGGCAAAAACATTTCAGGCAGAGACTTATCTTGATTTCTACCAATATATTAAATGTTTTCTCTACTTTGATTTTGTCATTGGTAAGTATTTAAGTACATTTACTCATGTTCTGTAATGTACAACTATGAGGTACTTTTACTTTATTTGTATTTTCCCCTTTTATCTTATTTTATACTTCTACTCCTGTACATTTATCTGACAGCTATAGTTTTTGCGTATGTTGCAGATTAAGATTTTACATACAGAATATGCTTAATTTGAAGCAGTCGCAGATCAAATTACCTAACAATATATAAAGTAGATGAAATTATCCCCACTTCTGCCAGTTTTGACAATGCTTTTTTTGCATAACGGGTACTTTTATTTTGACATTTTATCACTACGAACAACCCCTTTTTACACAGGCCTACAAGTAGTCTGTTGTTAAAGAAATTAGATTGATTATTCTGCACTTTTAGTAAAAAATGTAAATGCAGAACTTTGAAACGTGTAATGTATTTTTTACAGTATGGTATTACTACTTTTATTTGAGTAAAGGAGCTGAATACTTCTTTGATCGTTGCATTTTGTGCCTAGATTCAGCTCAGTACACTAAGTAGTACAATGTTGTGATCTTTAGAACAAAGGGCTGAGTTTTGCTCCAGGTATTGGAAAACAGTCAGTCCACTGCTGAAAATGTGGCCAAAACAAACTTATCTCCTCAGCAATCTTAAACCAATCCTGAGGCCCTATAGAGCTGTTTCTTTGCTAGCCTGTGTGATGCTAATTACACACACACACACACACGCACATGCACACGCACACACACACATAAGCAGAGGCTCCTCCCCGGCTCCAGACAGAGGAAACCTGATGCCTTTAAAAGCCAATAAAAGCATAATGGAATCTAGAAACCCGAGCATCTCAATCCATCACATCTTAGCATGAGGTGGAGTTGAAACGCTATATGTACCTCCTGAAAATGAAATTGACTTATAGTTGCTTGGAGCCTCGACACACTGCGGATATGGGCTTCACAAAGCGGAAGGATGAGAGTGTGTGTGTGCGTCACGCTTGAAGTGTAAACGCGTGTGTGAAATAGTGAGCCAGTTTGTGTGAGAAGGCCTGGTGATCTTGAACCCAGAAAGTGCCCAAGAAGTACTGAAAAGACATTTCAGTGTGTGTGTGTGTGTGTGTGTGTGTGTGTGTGTGTGTGTGTGTGTG
>CALSBV010012213.1:8117350-8132414 GCA_943590825.1 Bovichtus diacanthus
TATATATATATATATATATATATATATATATATATATATATATATATTAATTATACAGTCCAACACAGATTACATTTAAGATTTTATTATACCGTAGCACTGTGTGACGAGCACTGAACCTGTAAGATCACCATTACCTCACAGTGAATAGGAGCCTTTAACAAACACATTTTGATGATTGAATTACATTTGTTTTTCCATCTAAGATGAAAGGCTCGGTAGTCAAATTCAGATCTACCTGGGGCACCCTGTATTATACTGATGTGGGTTTTTTTCTGTGTTTGTTCGGGTGGTGTAATATTTGCGTGTGTACCTGCTGCCGTGCTGGTCCTGGCTGAACTCCATGATGTGGCCAGCGATGTCTCTGAGCTGCAGGTTGGGGTAGCGGTTGTTCCTGAAGTCCTCCAGCAGGCGGCTCCGGCCTGACGGCATCACGTCTGACATGCCGTAGCGTAGCCGTGACGACGGGAACAGCTGACTGCTGGGTGAAAAGAGGGAGGAGCCTGAGCTGGCGGCGCTGCGGTACTTGGCCTCTGCTCCTGGAGCTGCGGAGATGAAGCGCCCACTGCCGTTGGTCAGACCTCCTGTGGGGTCGGAGACAATAGGGAGGTGATGTTAGAGCTGGCAGTGCACACTCTGAGTCTCATAGCCCAAAAGCTCTGGATTAGATTGAATCTCAAAAAACAAAAAAAAAAAAGGCCTGAAAACAAAGACCATGTGGAAATGTTTCATTAAAAGTTCTCTTCCCACATACAAATATCCAGAGGGGACATTCACATATTATAGTTGAAAAACCACGTCATACTCGAGGACATTTATTTTTGAATCAACTTTTTTTTGCCATGGTCTATGGCAATTTCTGAAAGCAGAGGGGAAAGGAAAATCTTACACTGAATTTCAAATTCTGCTGCAATGATTACTTGCATGGGTTGTCATGGATAATTTTTTTAAATTTTTTTATTGATGACACTGCAGTACAAAAATGTTGAGATCATGACAATTACATTATAGCTATGCAGCACAGAAACATAGCATTGGATGGCACTGCCTCAAATATTAAACTGGACTACACTAAGAACGTTTCTCCTTCAATGTATTCAGACGCAATAGATTTTGTTGTGTAAGTGTTAATGACATTGAGTCTAACCTGTGTATTTAAAATGTGTTGCGAACAAATATAAAACTACGGGCATGATTTGTATCCTGGTGATATAAACAAATACTTCAGTTAGGGTCTTTACACGGTGTAGTTCAGAATATCAGGGATCAGTTTCCTCCCTTCAAAAGCTGACATTTCCTGCAGTTCATATCTGTATACTATGACACCTCCAAAGACTTGGATTTGCCAAATCCAGGTATCAATGTCATTGTGAAGCCTCCACTTGGCTTTGTCAGTTCGTCGTTTTATGACACTTGTTCGTATTAAACTTCACTCTGCCATTGTTTTCACGGAAAACACAGGAAGCAACAAAATGCTCTGTTATTAATCCGTCAAAACATGCAGCCTTAAAAAAAAAAAAAAAAAAAAACTGTTAAGTGGAACAGCAGTTGATTTTGAGTTGAGTTAACTTCATTGTCTGGCGGGAAATTAGTCTACATTACACTGTGCCTAACAACACAGTCTACATTTAAAAACATCTTAAAATATAAAAAAGACATTTGACATTCACACCAGTTTAAGGGCAAAAGTGCTAGATTGGTCCATTTCATCAAGATTTAGAGCTAGGTAGGATACATTTAGTAACAATTGATTTAAAACAGTGTGTAATCGTTAACTTCTTAACACATTTAGGCTTTGAGACATTACATTTAACAGACGCTCTTATCCAGAGCGACTTACAGTGAACTAACTACAGGGACAGTCCCCTGGAGCAACTTGGGGTTAAGTGACCTTAAGACCACACCAGGGCATCTACAAAAATGTCCCGTTTAGGCCTAGTACGTAGCAAAGTAGCAATTCAAGTGCATTACTGTAAAGCAAAACACAATCAATAACAGTGGTGATCTCCATCACTTGAATCAAAGACACTTACCGAGGTTGAGGTTGGACGAGGAGCTGTGATTGGACAGGGAAGGTGGAGGTGTGAGGGAATGGGAGGGGCCCTGGTTGGGGAGGGGCATGCCCACGGGGCCAGGGGAAGGACTGAAGCCCAAGGTTCCGTTATAGAAGCCTCCATGGCCAATCGGGGTGAGGCTGGAGGGCGTGCGCTTGTACAGCTCATTGTTGCCTGTCAGGGAGTCCCGCCTGGAACCGCTGCCACCACTCGAGTTGGCCACTAGAGGGAGACAAACATACAAGTTAGATGAAGGTATCTGGACAAAGTGAAATGATAATCTAATTATAATTTCTTTGTAATAGCTACATTTACTGCAAACTACAAATATGTAATCTAAAATTATGAAACAACAAAAAACTGACTACTCTGATAGACTCCAGCTGTAGACTGTGGGGAAAGGTGATTCCTACCTGCAGTGCCAAAGCCTCCCAGCGTGGCCCCCAGTGAGGCACCGAGGGAGGACGAGGCTTGCTGGCTGAAGCCCAAGGAGGCAGAACCTGGTCCGGGCTGGCCAGAGCCTTGTGAGAAAAGAGAGGAACTCTGGGAGGAGGAGCTGAGGGAGGAGGATCCATAGAAGGAGCTTCCTCCCAGAGCGCCACCAGGGCCACCCTGCTGCTGAGGCTGCTGGGACTGCATGGCACGAAACGGACCGTTGGACCCGCCCAGACCACCGTTGGCGCCACCTGCGGAGGCTGCTGCTGCTGCAACTGGAGGCAGAGAACACAGAATAAGTGATTTCACAGGTTTACCTTCTGCCCACTAAAGTGTCCTTTTTAAACAACTCTGAGTAAATTCTCATACTAAATTAATTTAACACTAACACTTTGTTGTATCATTAACATAGGTCTAGTCGTTTTAGGCATTTTAAATGCGGAAAAAGTTACTTATTGTACCTTTACTGTAAAGCCACATCCCCATACTACTAAATTACCATTAACAACACTGACTCATGGGAACTCCTTGTAAAAATCTAGAGCTAGACTTGAAGCTACAATCTCATAATCTCTAAATTGCATGTTCTGGATGAATGGGACATTCAGAACATGTTTTTAAAGATCACAATGTACAATCTGTTGTTTTGTGTGCACGACATGTTTCTTTGTCCTGTTGGTAAGACTGAACCATGACAGGCCAGACCGTTGAGGCTTTACGTGCATTGCTGTCTTACCTGCTTGTGCTGCGGAAGGAGATATGATGACAGAGGCAGGGGCCATGAGGCGGACAGGGCCGCTCCTAGCTCCAGTGTTGACCACCAGGGCCCCTGTCTGATCATAATAGGCTGCAGGGGCCAGGACTGGGTAGCCTGAGAAGGCAACAGACAGCAACAAAAGGGATATTCAGAGAGTACATAAATTGATTTTAGCATGTTCTTTCTTTCATGTAGCAATGAGTGGTTGTGGGGGATTTTTCTCACGGACTGAACAGTTTTATAACCAAGATATCTGGAAAGTGTGCTGTAATAGCAAATGCCATTGGATTTGTGGGGTGTTTTGCCCAAGTAATAAAACCAGTTTTGCTAAGTGTCTTACTCACCGGGGACTCCCGCTGCTAACCCCTGCCCAAAGGCAAGGGCCGAGTTGACTGCTGCTGCTGCTACCAGTTGGTCATTCTGCTGACCCTGTTGACCTTGGCTGGGGGTCAAAGGTCGCTGGTTTCCGCCAGCACGCATTACCTTTATAAAAAGCAAGGTATTTGAATGTTCATCATCAAAATGCAAATGAATATAAAAATCTGTTCCAAAGCAGGGAACCAGCGGTGTGCAGCAGACATAACTTTCTATCATGTTCACATTTTATTCTAGTTAACGTCTAAAACAATGTGCCCACACACAGAGAGACAAATGGCAGCATGTAATAAATAGCCAGGATAAGAGCATTATTTTCATTAGCATACGCATATATAAGCAGAGCAGGAATAAATAAAGCAGTTGGATGAAACATGGTTTATAATCTACACAGACCGTAAGGGGTTTTCTGCTTTTAGATCCAAGTTGAGCACCAGTAAGAGTCAATGCACATTACAACTGCCACATAAGGAGGCAGAAACTTCTTGAGCCACGAGCAATCAGCATGGCAGTTTTTTTGGCGAGCAGCCGACTGACCTGCTGTTGGTTCTGCTGGCCCTGGTTTGCCGCCTGCTGATTGGCCGAGTTGTTGGCTGCTGCAGCCTGCTGCTGGAAAAGGTTGGCAGGGTAGACCCCCCAGGGGGTCACACCGTAGTACTGGGGAGGCATCACTGCCGGACCTAGACTCGAACAAATACGCATCATAATTATACAATTATTGTGGGAAATGAATTAACATGAGTGTTTCTAAATCCTTCCAACAGCATTTAAATGGGCTCAGGGTCCACTTTAAAACACACGTCTCACCGAGTGTAGCTGCTGCTGCCAGTCCGGCTGCGTAGGGGTCTGTCCCTGGTGGAGCCGCACTGATGATGTAAGGATTGGGCACAAATGCAGGGGCCAGACCTGAGAACACATGGAGGGAAAAGGTGAACCAGGGCAAAAAGGTTTTACATAACACATGGAATAAATTCATAGAAACTCCCAGACTGCAGCTTTAAAACACATGATAACTACTTGCTTACGCCATCAGAACTGTAATTAAGATTCGAATCAAAATGTAGCTCTCTAGAAGTTTTAAGTTAGACCAAAATGTTTCTGAAAGACTCTTTAAGCTTGTTAAGCATTACATGCCTTTCAGTAAACCGAAGAAATATTAACCCGTCATTTAGATAGTTACCATGTGACTGAAACCACATGGTTTATTTGCAACTTCGGTATTCTTTTCTCCAAAATGAAAAACTAAAAAATTGCAGCACCCACTGAGTCACTGGTGTCACCAACAAATGTATGAAATTCCTGGATTGGAGTCTTTCTTTTGGTCTGACATTTCAGGTGAAGTTACCTTTGTTTTCTTACTTCAAAATAAATGGCTCAGATAACTAACATCATCATCATGTGGTTGCACTTTGGTGTACCACGATGATGGCATGTGGCGCTGCCCCTCTTTGTTCATGATTAACGACTTATTTCCAAAATAACTTTCTTTAGTCAAGGACATAGTGGTACGTAGTGAGCCATCGCATTCCCATTACTACTAATCTGGTAAGTAAAATGTTATAAATCAAAAAGAATGATAGCAAAAGCTATAGAAATAAGACCGGTGCCGTTAGAAAAAACTTGAATTTTCCTTTAATTTGTTGCAGTTAAGAGCATGCTGACGGCAACAAACAAAGAAAATGTAACATACATATGAAATAACAAATATTGAGACATTCAGTTCTCCTGCTCATATGTCCATGCATGCATACGTGCACAACCCACACACACACACTTACCAATGTGAGGCTGCTGTGCTGCTGCCAAGGCGTACTGCTGTTGCTGGGCTGCTGTTAACTGCTGCACTGCTAGGGCGTTGTTTCTCTGAAACAACTGCAAACAACACAACAGGTGCATCTCATCTTAATCTCATCCAGAGTCAAGGACAAATGTTTATATACACCAAGGTTATAATAGTTATCCTATTTTAGTCTGGACTTTTTAATTGCTTATTTGCGTTTGCAAATTTTAGTTTAGTTTTTCAGAAAGTTTTAGTTTTTTTATATTAAGTTTTACAGTCATTTTTTGTTTGGCCAGGTATAATGTCTCAGACATATGAAGCTACATATACATACAAAATACACGTTTAGAGAACTGTGTAGGAACGGCCTTGTTTACTTTACTTATCTTTTGATTTAGGAATCACCTTAAGTAATCTTTCACTACCACACTTTCAATTTCATCCTGACCCTAGTTGTTAAACATTACACCAGAGCTGAATGAATGCCATTGGATTTAATCTTGAAATTTCATCTACTATAAAGATTTAAATCATGTTCTTATCACTTCATTCTACAAGACTAGACTGCATGTGAACAACAACAGGGATTAATTGTGAAGCAATTGCGCCTGGAATTTCAAGTCAGTTCAATTTCTGTGGTTCAATGTCCTGTTGGCAGAAATTCATATCTTCTCCTTTTTTCGGTAGTGATTTATTATAGCAAAAAATAAAAATAAAAATGTACTCGTTTTTTTACCAGACAATATCGTTTCAGTTTAGTTTTTCTTAAAGGATATTGTTTTTATTTATGGTCATATTTTTTACTGATTTTTCTCATTTTAGTTTCCGATAATAACCATATAATATAATATAATATAATATAATACTCTCTGCCTGTTGCTTTTACCTGCTGCTGGTTGGCGTAATCGAATAAGCCCACGGTGGGCGCAGAGTCCATGGGCATCTGGGAGTTGTAGTCAAACTGAAGCGGCTCCATCACTGACTCCATTTGGTCCATGGTGACGCCACCTTGTTCCACGCCAGAGAAGTCCTCAGGAGGTTTGGGGCCTCCACCACCTCCTAGGGGGTTCATGCCATCAGCCCCTACACCCCCGGGGCCTCCAAGCAGGTCACCCTCGGGACCAGGGACTGGCATGTTGCCTGGGGGACGACTGTAGGGGTGAGAAAGTAGGAGAAGTTCAGTTTACATCTAAAAGGCTGTTTGTAGAGCATCATGCATTTGAGGTTTTGAGTGCAAAGTGTGTGCCTGACACGCTGAGTCGTACCAAAACTCTTTGACATCAATGTCAAGGCCATTCTGCACGGGCAGCCCATTGGGGTTGATGACGTCGTTGATGACATCCACTTCAACTTCTGTCAACTCTTTCAGTTTCTCTCCTTCAAATGTTGCCTTTGGCTTCTCCCTCTTCTCCTCCTCCACCTCTCCATCTCTCTGCCCCTGTGTGATGGGGAGACAAGAAATATAACTGATCATGAAAAAGTGAAATATAGGAGGTGCTGATAATCTGACAGCGGCAGATGGCAAAAAAAAAAAAAAGGTACATAGTGGAAGGACAGACCTACAAGGACGAGGTGAAAGCCCTGTCCTTATTTGACAATCTGACAAACGGTGAGAGAAAAACGACAGATGGGTGTTGAGGTTATCGGAGGTGTGATGCTGAAGTAGCTTCATGAAAAATCAACATGGTTGCGATTAGAAAAAAAGGGACGCAGAAGAGAAAAAATGTATTACAAAAAGGAGACGTGAATATGAAATAGATAAACACACTTAAAGACTTACGTAAGGTCCTTTTCGGAGACAGGAGTCCAGTTTGTCAGCGGGTGAGGAGGAGAGGACGTACTCCACCATGCTGACTCCCAGCCCTCCACTCTCTGAGCGCGGTGACATCACCGAGCCCACCCCGACTTCACCACCGCCATGGAAACCTTGCCCTGGCCGACGCGACACCATGATTGGCTGAGACACGGAGTGATCTAACATCAGAGGAAGAGGGCCTGTTAGATAACATTAATGCACGTGGTATAGCAACAATTACTCCACAAACTGTTCAGCCATAAAAAGCCATGTCTTACAACATATAGGCACCATTAAACGTTAGTCAATTAACAGAAAAAGAATCGCAAACTATTTTTGATAAACTAGCAAGTCATTTTTGATGAAAAGAAACTGGCAGAAAATGCAGTTTTCAGCCTCTCAAATATGAAGATTTCCTTCTTTTCTCTGTTTTATGTCATACTAAACTGAATATCTTTGTTTTGGATTGAAAAAACAAAGCATTTAACGACTGAAAAACTAAGATGAACATTTTCCCTTTTTTTCTGCTATTTCAAAAGACTGTTAATTGCTAATGAAAGTAATAGTTAGTTGCAGGTTTTTAATATATTGAAGGTTTTTTTCAAACATGACCGTCTGGTAATGACTCATGAAATGTGCCATCCAGCACACGATTTTAAGTTAAAACTACCGGAAACTTTTCACGAGAGAAAGTGATACACAAGCCAGACTGCTTCTGAAATGCAGAGATATTTATTTAGTCATCATGCCTACAGAAATAACTTGTGTTGATGAGAAATTTCAAATGTCATCATCAGCATCTGAAAGAACATAAGTGTGATTTCACTTTGACATCAGCTTTTGATTCCAGGAGGAATCTAAATATGTTTTCCAACACCAGACGGTAATTGTTCTAGTGGTTTCTTGATGTGCTTGTGAAACAAAACTGCCATGTTTCCCAAGTGATCAGGCATCATTAACAGCCTGTTTGCCTCCGTATCACAAGCGTAAGCTGGACTGTTATATACCTGAGGCACCCCATGCACTGTCCCTCCACTGGTCCAGAAAGATCCCTTTTGGTCCATCCTTCCCAGAGTCATCCGTCTCCCAGAACTTCTTACCAGTTAGCAGCTGCTACAAAGACGCAGGAAAACAGAGGAGAAACAGGCGAGAGAAAAAAAAAAGAAAAGAAAAATGACAAGGTAAAAATGGTTGCTAGCACATGGGAGAATGGCCAAATAACACACGCGCACGCACGATTCATTTGTATAACTGGCCATTTGAGCAGAAATGTTGCTTTAACATAAGATAACCTTAAGAATGTCTTTTGCTTTTATTTTTGTGTTAAGCTGCATTGCAATTTCCAGCAATACGCACATCTGTTGGAGGTATTTTGATCCCTGACTGCACCACAAACAAACAAGCACAGGCCATTGTTAATGGATAAAAAAAAAAAATTAACACACTACCAAAACTAAAGCCAGTGTCTGAGAGCCACTATAAAACAATTACGGCTCATTATTAAAAAGCCTTTTGTTAAACATTTTGAATAGATTCAACTAGTTCAAAGTGTTTGGACATACTCTGGGAGACTCTAGCACCTTATCAGCAGCTCATTGAGTTTCTCTCCATGTCACTTTCTATTACAGTCATCTACTTTCTTGTTTTAAATACAAACTTGTTTCTATAAATGTGGTCAGTAGCTTCTGGCAACAGGAAACTCTTGATTGAATGGAGAGTCCATCTGGAAACGTGTCAACTCATCTGCCATTTCTTAGTTATTTTTGTAACATGTTAATACATCTAATTACAGATGCATTACAGTCCATAGCAGCCAAATAATATTCACCCATGAGATACAAACAAACGTACATCAGCACTATAATCAACGAGCCAAAACTAATGGTAGGCACTGGTCCAACATTAACATAATTACTGAGTGTAGACTGTGTTTAATAAATGCCAACAGCCAGTCTGACCAGTTCAACTTTCAGAGCTTTTTATTTGGAAACAACAATTCCAACACAAGTCTAAACTACGTTTGGCTCAAGGGCCAATCACTGAGCCACTGATCCATTTCTTTCCTTAGGTTTCCTGTTATTCAAGTTTTACTCTGTGAGCAATCCATCATGCGTTTGCTCGGCCAGATAATACGGGGCGGCCATTTTCACGCCATGTGTTGACATACATCACCTGACCTATTCAAATCCAGTGAGTTTACATAGTTAAAACTCAGTTTAAATATGAAAACTGTCCCAACATGCCACGAGTAACCACAGACCAAATGCATCATCAGAACAGGTATTAAAGCCGCATGGTCACATAAGTCACCTTCTCTAGTAAATACACGACCCCGACTATTAAACCTAATGTCTCACCTCTCCCATGGCGCGTCCCTCCAGAGCCAGAGCCTGGAAGTCGTGGTTCAGCTCATCCATGGACCGCACCTGCAGACAGAGAGCCCAGTTATGTCTCACATGCTCAACCAAAGTATAAACATAAACCCAGCGTTAATAACAAAAGTTAAATAGTAAGAACATCAGAGTAGGTAACGCTAAAGTTACACGTTTTTAAAGTAATAATCTCGCAGATTTTCATTTGAATAAATGTCAGTAAAGTCACAATCTGTCGCCGAATGTGGTTACATAATGGGGATTCAGCATATTGCTCACAGATTAAAGTATTGCAGTATTTATACATTTGCAGTTTTACGAACTGGGTTTCTGTGGCAACGTTCCCTGAAAAAAATGCTGAATTATGTTAGTGTATTGCAAACCGAACATTTCCTACTGCTTCACAAAAGTATTTAACTGGTGAAACACTTGTTGGCATTTATTATGAAGTAGTCACAGTAAATGCAACGCGTTTGTCAGCGAGCTTGAGACTGACCGCTATCGCTAATCAAAAATATGGTAATTTTTTTTAATAGTTTGCAGGCGACAGGCTGGAAAACCTTAGAACGACTACTTCCACTTTGTTTGCAGACTCATGCTGTGTGCAGAATGATGGACAAAGGCCAACTATTGCCTGACCTCTTTATTAAAACGACAATAATTTGTTTTGCTGCCACCAATATTGAAACTAGGAAAGACCTTTTTATTCAACCCCCCCACACACTCCATGTTAGCAAGGACGGTATTTTGCGTACGGAGAAATATTTAATTTCAATACGTCTCAGGCAAGATTTTATGTTGCACACGAATAAAGTTCTGTGTAGAAATGTTTCAGTGAACTTTGTACGAGCAAACAGTAGTACATATGACATAATACAAAGGCAGCAGCAGCGCTGAAATACTATGTTACCAATTGTGCAACACACACACACACACACACACACACACACACACACCTGGCTGTCATGGATGTTGTCTCCAGTGGGCCAGCGGTGTTTGCCGGGCTGTTCACCGTGCTGCCTCTGGAAGAAATAGTCTACCATGGCATCATCCTGGGAACGTCCAGCACCTGCCACACCCTGAGACACGCACACACAGACATGCACATTATCCTGAAATTACTGACAACAGAAGCAAGCAGACAATTGCAGACATGCAGCCTGGTTTTTGTTATAAAAATAAAATAAAAAAAGTAAAACATGCCTACACTCAAATACACGTGGAACATACAAATGACCATCAATATAATGCAATTGAATAGCCAAATACAAGTACAATGTATAGTAGAAATATCATGGAAGAAAAGGGCAAAAATCAAATACCAACAACCTAATAAAATCCAATTATGTAATGTTTTGAGCAAGACTACTCTAAAGTATCTGTGCTGCTATACAATTTTTTTTTTAAAAAGCCCATTCTTTAGTCTCTTAGAGAATATGGGATGATAGTAGTTATAAAATATCAGTAATCTACTGGCGTTATGAAAATAAAGACATTCAATTCCAAGGTGGAAATAATCTGATAATCTCACATCACCATAAACCACATATTAAGAAGGCCAAATTTGTCATTATGCATATTCAAAGATTCATCGTTGTCATCAAAACAGCACCATTGGTTAAGGTATTTAGGCCAAATCCTCTCTTCTAAAACCTAAATACGTCCAAATAAGAGGCAGCTTTTCATTTTACTGCAGAAACTAAATTGACTTCCTCTCTTACTCATTTTGAGGGTAAACAGAAGTTCTCCACAACACACCCCGTCATCAAAACTCAGTCAACATGTTCTGGAAACAGATGGGCTCGGTCATTCGCTGTACACGCAAAGTGTGCAGCAGAGCAAGTTGCCAAGACGACATTCAATTCAGACTAAATTGCTACTCATCAGATGGACTAGACTGTTTTTTCCTGGATTAGTCATGAAAACTTCAAAACTCTGTTTTTAGGAAGTAACATTTTACGCTGACACTTTACGGTTCACTGAATCTGAGACATGGAATTGTTCCCCCTTATAGCATTTCAGAGTACACTGCAGATAATCTTTATTACATATTTTATAACACAGCTAGCCTGTCTGACAAGCAGCAACTATGAAAGACTAATAGCCTTCCTACATAACATCACCACTAGACAGAAGATTTCAAACAGAGCAATGACTACTGGGTAATGCTCTAACCCAACTAAAGCTGCAAATAACAATTTTCATTCATTTATCTATTCGTTTTTTTCTTTCAATTTATTAATGACAAATAACCACCATAAACGACCACAGCCCAAGCGGATGACTTTGAACAGCTTAAGCTTGTTTGATATACGTCCAGACACGTAATGTTGCCCATATTCAGTTAAACAATGTCAACACAGGTCCCATCTGAATTACAACTTTACAGGCTCTTCCAGCTCTACCTTATGATTAGCAGTTGCCATACCGATGATGCTATGAGTTGCTATTGTTGTGATCTGTAGAAAATGACAAGTATAGTTGCTAATAGTTAATTAACAAAGTTAATAAATAGACATTTAACTTTTCACAGACTCTTACCATGACAATATATTTTATTTCACTAGGCTAACATGATAAGGAGGTAGAGCTAGCATGAGGGAGAATACAAAATGCTCCATTTATGAATGGAACTTGAATGTCTACAGTACTAAAAGACCAACAGATGTTTGTCTATTAATGAATGAAATATGTTAAGCTGTCATGGTGGTGGTCTTTACCTGCTGGCTGGGGGGTGTGGCCTGAGGAGTCTGCCCAGTTGGAGGGGCATGTCCTCCGCTGCTCAGCACCACGGGCATGCTGGGAGATGTAGTTCTATGGTGGGGGCTGAATGAATCCTGCCAGAGCACTGCTTTCCTCTTCAACACACACACACTGCTCATTCCACCACAGCCTGTCCAGAGAGAAATAAAACCGTCATATGCAAAACAATGGCATACTGGGGGAATACATTTATCAACGAAAGTGTTTGATGGGTTCTGACCAGTTTAAAAATCATAATCTTGAAGATGTTCATTTAAATAAATGTCTGTTAATTCACTATGTAACGCAAGTTTACTTTTATTGTGAAGAAGTCTCAGGAAATACAATGTTTTTGTTCAGTGAGCTTGACACTGACCAGTATCATCTACAATAGACAATGGGCGTTTTGGACTTTTCTTTTTTTTTTTTCTTTTTTTTTTTTTAATTGCGGTAATTGAGTAATGGAATAGTCAGTAGCAGCCACAGCGAGCTGGTAGAGCCAGGTAACCAACTATTCTCACTTTTTCCGTTTGCATACTCATGCCATGTACAACATAAAATCAGAAAAAGGTTGCTCACAGAATGATAATTGTGCAAGTTTAGGTGTATCTAATAAACTGGCAAGGAGTCTAGTTGTAAGCATAGAACCCTGTTGTAACAACATAAATGCAGTCAGAGGGATGCAGCAAGTCAGACTAATCTTAGTAACTATATCACTATAACTCATGCACTGAACTTTTTTCATGTCCTCGTGCCATCTTAAACTGTACTCTCAAACAAAGACAAGCTTTGATCCATGTTCTATAACCCTATTGAAGAAGGAGAAGACAAAATATGTAGTAAAGCAAATAGGTCATGTTATCCCAAAATGGTTTAGGATTACATTTCAGAGTCAGTGTTGCTGTTTCTATAAATCCAGACACATTAGTCCTACATGAATGAATAAAGTAAGCACTGTCATCTCATGTAAATATCTAGCAGGGCTGCACAATATATCGTTTCAGCATCAACATTGCAATGTGCGCATGCGCCATATAGTCACATCGCAGGATGTACAATGTCAAATAAGGCAAATGAACTCAAACACCTTATGCTACAACTTTTTTGCTACTTGTTAGAAAGGAAAACTCGCACAGTTCTAATTTTCCATGACTAATCTACAAGTAGAATCTGTTGCTAGTGGGTCACATGCAGGCTCTGCATGCACAGTGGACCACTAATCACAATCATTCCTGGTCAATTTATCAAACAACCAAACAGGCCCAGCTAGTCATCGACCACAACCTGAAAATTAGCGAGGAAAAGGAAGATTTGAGTGCAAAAAATAAAGCAACCTCATTAGTATGGAAATAAATCGGCTACAGAAAGGATGTCGTTGATCAAAACAGGTACTTGGTGAAAATGTCCAATTAATGAATTATTAAGGGTTCATACAGCTTATTAAAGTGTAAAATTCAAACACTTTCAAAAGAAAATCCAGACTCTCAAAGCCTTTATCATCACATCAAAGTTGTTACTATAAATGCAATTGTGAAAAATAAAGTTTACAGAACTTATATTCAAAGTTAGGTGTTTTTTTACCCGCTGTTTATATGAACTTTGATTGTATGTTTTGATCACGATCATTTAATGCTTTTTAATTTTCAGAGTAAGTTACCAACAGAGGACTTGTGCTAGATATGAATGACGAGTGAACACATACAGAACTTTTTTTTCCATCTTTAATGATGTTAAAGAACAGACAGACTTTAAATCATTTAAAAAGCTGTTTACATGTATACATATAACAGTGAGTACAGCAATATCTGTCCAAACAACAAAAATAATAATGTGAACAAAATGATCAAATTATCCCAAAAAAATATTTACAAAATAAAATATCTACATATTTACATTAGACAAGGTTAGTGCTCATAGCACCTCATTAAAATGATTTAGTTTATCGTCTAGGGTTAGGCTTCACTCCGCGTCTGGTGTGAGACGCCAGCAGACAAACAAATGATAGGATGGTTTCATTTCATATATTAAAAAATGTTTTTGGTTTGCATGAGTGATCGTCTAGATGAAACACCACATGGAGTTGAAAATAAAGCCCTACTGGAATAAAGCATAACTGTAAATAAATTAAGCATTTTCTTAACTTTCAGACTTTGTACGAACCCTAAATATTGTACCTTGAACTGGTTTTCATGTCAAGCTATACTCAGCGGTCAGTTTATTTGGTACACTTAGCCAAAACTAATGCAGCCTATTACAACTGCACTTAAAAAAAACACCTTTATAAAAAGGTTAAAATGCATTTCTAATACTTTGTCCATCCATATTAAAAAGACCTCTCAGTGTAATGCACTACAATTCAACAGCACCACAAACTACAATCTCCAAAAATAACTCTAAGCCTAAAGGTTGAATCAACGCCTCTAAAAATTGAACATTAGAAAATGTTTTTAATTTATTTTAAATCAGGCAGGCAGTCTCATTGAGATTCTCATTTGCAAGAGAGACCATTTTAGATTGTATTAGATTTAGGTTAGGAGTACAACCGAGTATATACAGCACAGTGCACTTCAGTGACTAATGTTGGTCAGGCATTGTATCCAAAGCTGCCATCGAAGAATAGAGATACTTCATCCCAGTAAAATACTACAGTAGTTCACTCTATACCAACAGTCCCCATTTGGTTGGAAATTTAGTAAACTTCGTAAAATAAACTAATTTAATGTCTTATTTTGAACATAGAGCTGCATATCATTT
>CALSBV010012213.1:8132424-8145779 GCA_943590825.1 Bovichtus diacanthus
TAATCATACAGTATGTCTAACATTCTTGGGGCAAAGCGGCAACCTACCATTAAAGCTACTTAATTGCTGATAATCACAACAAGAGAGCTGGGATCAACAGCTACAGATATAAAGCAGGGAAACACTTTACAAGCCAGCCCAGGAGGCAGGTGATTTAACTGCCAACCTGCCTATCTGCAGTCAGCATGACAGACTGTACACTTTACTATATTGCCGTGTGTGGCTGGGCCCAAACATACCTGGGCTAACTCTGGACCATAAAAAGATAAAAGCTTCCCACATAGGAATTTCATAGAGTGTCTATGTTAAGCACCACCCCAAATACTATTTACCTTTTTTTAATAGTTATTATTAGCATATTTATTAATAGTTATTTATTTTAAATAGCTTGCTTTCTCTGCTACACTGAGAACTTTAAATGTACCTGTATTCATTTAAACTCAATGAGTGTACGGTTAATAAATATAAAGCACTTTGAGCTGCATGTTTTGTAGGAAAGGTGCAATTTTGTTACCCCTTCTCTGGTTCAATTGCAAGGAAATACCACCACAGGTGTACATACTTAGTGGCCAGCTTATAAGAACCAAAACCAATGCCATCAAATACATTAGTCCTGCAAAAAAATCTTAATTTCATAAAGATTGTAATGTTGAGGTTTTGTTGAAATTGTTTGAGAGGTGTTGATTCAAATTCAACTTTGGAGGCTGCAGTTGGTTGGTTGTTGGATTGTATTGAATTTTACTGAGGAGGTGTCTTGAATTATTATTTTTAAATCAGTAAATATAAAATAAAATAAACACTTTTAAGTGTAACACAATACAGTTCAAAAGCACTACCAACTAAATCCTCCAAAATGACCATAAAGTTGAATCAACACCTCTCTAAAACAATGTTACCTGTAAAAGACAGCATTACTTTAAGCTTGGTGTACCTAATAAACTGGCAGCTCAGTGTATTGTGTAAATGGGAACCAATTAAATTATTAGTAATCATCATAATTCGTAAATTTGCACATGGGAGGTTACGGACTATTTGCCAAGAAATTGAGACAAACTGGTGTCCCTTATTTTGAGAAGGTCAGAGGGGCCCTGTTTTATAACCCAGGAAAAGGGTGGTAGACAGATTGTCATAATGTGAGCAATGATAAACCAAAGAAACATGCAATGTGAATGCATTGGAGACACTGTGTGGTGGTAGTGGTCAATATTGGGCAAAACAATCCTAGTGGTTTTCAGCAGTCAGAAGGATATCAATTGTATTTTACAACTTATCCAACAAGCTCTAATCTCTGTTAAAATGACCCGTTTCACATTAGTGTCCCTACAGGCCATGAGGAAATTACAAGTACTTCTTTTTACACTGAGCCATATACAGTAATTAACTTTGCCAGAGTCTGTCTGACACTGAATCTTCAAACGCATGCAGCTTTCTTCAGAGTCTGCTGAAACCACTGTGCAACACTCCACCTCCACAGACGAAAACCGTCCCAAAAGATAAAAACAACCCAGCTTTGCCAAGTGATCATTCACATATGTACTCGTTTGTTTTCCTGCTCCACTCTGCATTGAGCAACAAGGAAATGTTAGCTTTTCATTCCTCTGCTACAGCTCGAGATCAGGTAGAGAAACACCCGGAAATCCACAACACTCCCAAGTCCCCAAAGCGAAACACGCACGACTTGTTAAGCCACAAGTTTAACCCGGCACACGGAAACATGCACGGTGTTCCACCATCTCACTAGGTTAATCATTCAATACCGGGGATCAATCCACCGCATACCGGGCACAGACAGGGGTGTGACAATACGAGCAGGCAACCTGCAGCTAGCAGGAGATAACGTGAGGTGTCTCAACACAGACCAAACATTTCCCCCCTGACAGACATGACACATCAAAACGAAAGGCGATATGTAGAAGCTCCGTTAAAAAAAGGGGGTCGTCACGGTTACCGGGGGTTTTATTTCCATGCATCTGCGTCCCCACACGTCAGTCTCGGATCTGTTATGGAGGGTTCAATGCCCATGTCTACCAACAATAACACGGCCTCGCGACACAAGCTCAGCCCGGGCGGACTGGTGGCCAAACACGGGCTCCACACAGTGTGTTTAACGGCGACAGTGGCGCCCTAACGTCACCGTCTTGTTATTAATAAACACCCGGGGGTGTCTACCGGTCTGCAGAGCCTGTCGCCCCACAGGTCCCCGTGACGCGGATGCTAACAAAGGCCCGAGAGCTGTCTGGAGCGGAAGACCGACACAACGGGAGGAAGGAGGCAGGCAGCAGAAAAGGAGGCAGCCGCTTCTCGCGCACAAAATACTCCCGTTTGGCCGCTCTCAGAACCACCATAGCAACAATAACCGCACCGATGCGTGGAGAAACGATGCCCCTTGCTACTGCGACCGGGGAACAGGTGATACTCACCGGCGGAGAGGGAGGATGGACGCGGATTTCGGCCCCAGTTTCTCTCTGACACCCCAGGCTTTCACTCCGACAACATGGCGGCTCAACGGAGGAGCAGGCAAGAGCGCTGCATGACGGGAAGGGATGAGAGAGAGCGTGCGGTTCATTGCGCCAACCGGGAGGGGAGGGAGGGCCATACCGGACCGGTCCCTTTTGTTATGTGTTGTGTATTTATAATGCCTTTTGTTTTGACTTCATTCACATTAGTTGTCCATAGACAAAAAAAAATTGCCTTTTTTTAATTTATTTTTTTTAATAAAAAACAAACATTTGGTGTGTATCTGTTTTGTACTTGGTCACTAAAATAAACCACAAAATAAATATTTATATTTCTATATGATGCCATACGGTGTAGGTGGTACTTACATGTAATTATCTACTTTTATATGGGACAGTACGTGATTTCGTCGGGGGTGGACTGTACACAGTGTACCGGGGTCTCTACGGTAACGGGGTGCTTGGCAGTCATGGCAACGTGCTGCGCCACACGGTCAGTGAGTGTGCGGCTGCAGGACGCTCCGTTACACCTCAAGAATGTAAGAGGGTGGTGTGAAAAAAAGGGGCGCGTGTGCCCCAAATAACAATAAAATACCCTTTTGGCTTTTTGGAAAGGTGCCAGTAACGACCCGGAGGCTGCAGACCGGGGTAAAGAAGACTGCCCTGAACCGGTAAATGGGTGACGTAATGCAACTAGATGATGGCAGCCCTGTAAGAAAATCTATGGTAATCATATGGAAATATTTGGGATAGGCTGCTGGACTTACTGGTGTGGTCCAGTCGTGCTCGACTACATGGCCTGTGTATACCTATAAAGTATGTGCCTGTAAAGTCAAAGTCATAGGCTATGTTCATTTTTTAGCCTACTTACAAAGTTGGGCTAGAATATACATCTCATTTTTCTCAACTCAAAAACAATTGCAATGTTTAAAAAAAAAAATCTCACACATCTGTCCCATCCCACTCTGTCAAGCACAATTTTGTCTCTTATGTTGTTGTTAAATTTTTTTTTCTTTGCTGGCAGAAAGAGATACTAAAAATGAGTTATAGCAAATTGAACTTTAATTACTAGTCAAACCATAGTAAAATATTAATAGGCTTACACTATCTTTACATATGTGATCATAGCTACTTTTATAGTCATAAACAATCAAATAAACAACAAGTCATTTTATGACTGCCAGTTTTATCACAGTGGATGATCTTTCTTTGAAATTATTTTGACAATCAAATCTTTATTGCAGAATATTAACTTAATGCCATAAACATTAACTCAAAAGAAAGGGTCACAGTGAGCTCTTTAGCACTGCCCACATGAAACAACTCCCGTTTTATGAATATGATAAGTGTTATTTTGTAATGTTGAGCTGTTTGTTTTATCTTACACGCTATGATGCAAAACCAATTGCCCTATGGGGACAAATAAAGTTGAACGTTGAAGTCTTTATTTAAAAATGCATCAAATTATTTTGACAAATCTTCATTGTACAATATCAGCTGCATTTTTTGTATAATCTTCCAATCTAATCTGGCAAAAATGTAATTCTGTGGCCCATAATCCAGATATTAATATAATGTGATCAAATGAATGAATACACTAATTTTATTAAACCTTTAGTCACGCTCATTGAGACAAATGAGTCTACAGATGACAACAGAAGTCATATTTAACGTAGAAAGTGTATTTTTATTTCAAACTTCTCCTTACACCCAATAAGGTCTTCACTTTATACCTGTCTCCCTTTTCCCTCTTTATGTCTCCAATTACATCTACAAAAACTACTGACCATGACATTATATTCCTCTCACGTCTCCGTTATCACCGTTCTCCGGTGGAAATCAGCAAATGAGCTATAGAGGCGAATGTAGTTTTTGAGAAAGGTGATGGAAAGAATTAGCTGCAGGTGGGTTAGAAGAGGGCAGCGTGAGGATATCCAAAAAGAGAAACAGGTATGAAGAAAAACTTTGATGAGTACCCATCTTCCCCAAGCCCTACCCGCCCCCTAATGCAACCCCCCCTTTTCTAAATGGAACCAACAAAACAATCATTGGCTGGTTATTTACATGCACAGTATCCCCCCCCACCCCCCATAGACACACTAATGCCTGATCCCAAAGCCATCTGCATCCCTAATCAACAGCACTACATGTACAGTAGGCTACATTTATTTTCCTGAAAACAAAATATCCTGGCAATGGACATTTGACTTGATTTTTTGCAGTTACGCAGAACTTTAAAGGATAAGTCTGACGATATTCTACATTTATTTCATTGTTAACAAATCGCATGAAAAGACCAAAACCAACAATGAATTGATCCTACGGACAAGTACTGTCTGTGTAGCCAAAGCTTGATATGTTTCATTCCTCTGTGAAATCCATTGTTGTCCAAAACTTTATAGAAAAATAAATGAATAAAAACACATCAATGAGCCACACTGTTGCACTGGGTGACATGTTCCTTCATTCTGATGAAGCTGGGCACTGTAGTTTATTTTGAGATGTACCCCGCAAACAGGGCAAAAGAATTTCGGATAACAATGCTGCTATATCGATATATTAAAAAAAAAAGAAAAAAAATGTTATCAGCCAAATTTATCTTTAACTTTGCTTATTGTGCGTGTTTTCTCTATTTTGGCAAATTAATTACAACTCAAATTACGAGGGTATTAACATGATATCAATATTTCATATTTTATTTATTTTTTTAATCACAGTTATCGTCAATAACTAGCTTATATCCACAGTGCCCAGCTGTTTTGGGAAATTATTTCGGCTTTTTTTTTTAATTTTAGTTTTTAAAGAAACTATATCTCCGGGACTTTTTTTTTTTTTTTCTTCTTTTTTTGAATGAATGCCAACAGTGGTTTTAACAGCACGGGAGGTAAAGATGGCTTTGGGAATGGGAATCATCGTAAGACTGCTCTAGTTCGACATCACCACATTCTAAAACGACAACAGGTACGAGCCGTGCCTCTTTTTATTATGTGACCCCCCCCCACGCACCCCCCCGCCCACATCCCCCGCCCACACACACACACACACACACACACACACACAAGCACCCAAAAAAAAAAAATTATTCACAGGGACACCGAGTGGTAAGAGTCCAGGGTGCAACCACAAAGCACCAGCTAGTCCTGTGGAGTTACACAATCACACACAAACATACACACAGTTGTGAGAGTGGTGTTGAGAGCTGGCAGTTTAGTGAAGTGTGTCCTCGGTGAATTGACAGAGGTGTCCCCAGCTCTTGTTCTCTGTTTCTCTCCTCCTCCTGCCTCCTCCTCCTCCTTCATCTCACCACCTGGCATGCTGGTTCTTCCCTGAGCTCTGTACATTCTATTCAGGGCTGTATTTCTCTTTCTCAGACACAAGCACACATGCACACACGCACAGACGTCTCCCTCTGGGTGGGGTAAGTCCATTCCTCCGGTAAACTGTGACACACAGAGTGAGTGTAATCGGGGCAACCGCCGCCTTCCATCCACAGTGACACCGTCAGGGTTTGGCCTGAAGGGGGCGCTACCAGCAGTTAACCAGCCCTGGGATGCAGAGATGATGACATCAGGGGAAATCACAGTCAGACATCAATGTTACGGTATACTGTACTTTGATATACTGTAAGGGCATGACAGGGGCACTCCACTGATTTTAAATATAAAGTTTGATTTACTCTTCTTGAGGAAAACAGTCGTACTGTAATGTCATTAGGCTTAACAAGAATCCTGCATTTATTCTTCTTATATGGAATGTATTTTAACTTTTTCATTCATTTGCTGGTTCACATCACTTTGTCTAAAGGACAAGAACTGACTGCAAGGTGTTTCTTAACCTCAGTTCTAAAATGATTTGCAAAACACAAAGATCCATACTAAAGCTTAATACTGAGCAAGTCTTCAAAAAAGCATATAAGACTATCTATGACGCCACACATGTCCTCTAACTACTTCAAGCTGCTGCCATCAGGAATGGTTTTAGATCGTCTGTATGTTAGATAAATAGGAGGAAGTTTGGTTTTAGTCCAGAAGCCGTAAGACTTGTGAACAGCCACAGTAGAAGAAAGTACAATAAAAAGAAGCAAGTTCATCTTGTGTATAGACTGATAAATGCACTTTTGACCTTTTACACTTCGACCTGTGTTACATATTCCTGCTATTAATCCATGTGAAATGTCTTTTTAACAAATAAGGTTATTCTTGTATTTTTAGATTGTTTGGTTTTTTAGCGTGTACATGAATTGTCTTTGTGTATTTCTGTTTGCATGCGTGCCTTGAATTGCCCTCTGAGGAATAAATTAAGTATTCTGTATTGAATTACAAACCGGAGGAGTGAGGTTTTAAAGGAGTGGACATTTAAGAGGCTAAATAAAAATGCTGTCGAGTTGCATAGTGGGAAATGTAGACTCTGGAGCCTGATCCACACGAGGGGCTAAAAGTCCTCTGCAACATTGATTGACTGTGAGGGCCCCAAACTTGTGAGAAGTGCAACATCAAAATCTCTGGAGTACCCCATAAAATGACAAATGTTCAACAATAAGATCAAAAAGAAGCAGAACAAAAGAGGAAAATTAGAGCATGTTATATTTTTAACTCACGTGTAAAGAGGCTGCAGTTGCAGATGGGAAGACTTCTGAGGAGGCTGGTAGCCATACGAGTCAAAGCCACCGATGAAATCAACTTCAAAAGGAGAGAGAAAGAGAAGAAATTACATCAATCCACTTTCCCTTTCTTTTTTAACCAAGTGCTATATGTCAAGATCACATTCTATTTTGACAAGAAAATCTATGAAGGTATCATAATGCTTTCAGTATACCTTTATAACACTGTAAACCCACTGTGACATCAGAATCTGCACCGATACATCATGTTTCTCACTGCAGCTATGTCACTGATACATTGTTCTAATCTTTCTCAATCGATTCAGAAGATCAAACTTATGTGGTGCCAGCTGAAAAAGAAAATCGCCCCTGATCAGTGGACCGCAAGTTCGGGATCTGTTTTCTCCAGACGCAAGATCTGACATTTTAATAAAAATGACTTCTGTGATGTTGTATTGTTGCAATTCTTTCTCCGAAATATTGTCCGTTATTAGTTTATTACAGATGTATAGTTATCAGTTGTATATATTGGCCAATACAAAGCAAGACATAACAGAAATGTGTAATATTTGTTTGAGTTCATTTGGAAACAGCGTTTACAGTTATACCTATATCTGCCGAAAACTTTTTATAACAGTTAAATATCCCGCTCAGTATATATGTTGCTCTGAATTCTTTGTCCAAAAATGTGTTTATGGTATGGATTTATGGTAACAAAATAAAAAAAATTTTTATAATTTTTTTAAACTATCAAGATGAATATTTCTACTTTATTTTCTTCTCTGATATGTTTTTATTGTGGTTTTAGTTTATTTTGTAGTCAAATATTACAAATACACAAAATGTTATGATGACTGCAAAAAAACAAATAGAAATATATGCAAAATAAAAAAATATATATTGTTGAAAAAGACAACTATTAAACACAGTATAATAATAATAATAATAATAATAATCATAATAATAATATCGGTATCAGCTTAAAACATTCAGTATCTGTCGGGGTTTAAATTATCAACGCATCAAAAACATTACATTGCATGTCATTGTTATTTCATCATCACCACTTTGTTATAACGACCATATAATTATGACAACGCGTGCTGTTCAGACATGACAGGCACAGCGGGGCACTTCCTTTTACAGGAATTCAGATGTCATATTCTAACTACAGGAATACATTTCTACTATTGAGTGAAACACTCATGAGAGCCACACGAGGAGCACAAGCATTCAGACAGACGGCACACCCAAGCCCACAGACAAGCACCAGCCAGCAGACAGACGGACACTCTTGACAGCGGGCAGATATCTCTAATACTCCTCACAGAGAGCGCTCAGATCACCCAGAGGGAATCCTCTGCAGTGATATTGCCCCGCATGACTCAGGCAGGAGAAGACTAACAGCACTAACAGCGCTCGCATCCAAAGCCATGGATCGCTAACACAGAAGCTCTCTCGACAGATTGACACGAGTAAACCTGATCGGCTGAACAAGGCGCTGGAAGAGGATGGACACACTTTTCGGAGAAGACAAAAGCACTCACAGCTGTCCTCGTCATCTTGGAAGACTTTGCTCACGTAGCAGGCGTAGACAAAGCCAAAGAGCTGTTAGAGAAGAGATGGTCGGAAATTAGGTGACTGTTGCTGTACAGGCTGAGTCACTGCTGACTTAAGTGAAAGAAACGTAATGCTTTTTAACAATGTTTAGAACATTTTAGTTGTGTGCTTGGGAACGTAAAAGAAACGCAGTGTATGATTATTTGTACCGGATTCGTACAGCTTTATAAGAGCCAAATTCAAGCTTTTTCAAGGTACCTAAACAAAAAATATGCAGACCCTCAAAGCTTTTATCATCAAATTTTAATTGTTACTATAAATGATATTACCAGCTGTTCATATTAACTTTTATTGTATGTTTGATTTGATTGTATCAAACAAATTCACATATTAAACTATTTTTGCTTTACATGAGCGATTGTACATGTATCGCAGTTTGTGTGTGTGTGTGTGTGTGTGTGTGTGTGTGTGTGTGTGTGTGTTTGATACTTACAGCAAGTAGGACCTGAATGGCCGAACTCAACACCTCTATGTACTGGTAGTCGAGGAGACACCCGGACACAGTGATGACATGGTGGTCGTCAGGGGCCATGTGAGAATCTTGCACCGGTGTTACCAGGCAACCAGGACCATGCTCCATCCACCATGAACGATGAAGGGATGTGTTGAACGTCATGAGAAAATCTCTGTCCTGAAAACATTGTCATTGTTGATTCCTCAGTTGATTATGTTTTTAATTAACAGATTATTTTTCAAAATGTCCGAAAATCATAAGAAATGTCAATCACAATTTCCCACCGACAATTTACACTGATATAAAACAGAGAAAAGCAGCAACTCCTCAGATGTGTGACATTGGAACCAGAGAATATTTGACATTTTAGCATGATACATGATTTAAGATCCCAACTTTGGGGTCGGGGCCCCACTATGACATCACTCAGGAAATATTGGGGGTCGCAATAAAAGATGGATAAAAGAATAAGAAAGAAGAAAAAACACATATTTTTGCTACACAAAATCAGGGTTTATTTGTTCAAATGTTTGCTTTAAAAAAAAAAAAAAAAAGTACTGAATAATTTTACATTAAGTATTTAAATGAAACAACTGGAGAAGGAATAATCACTCTTAGGGTAAACTGGTAACAGCATGCAGATACTTGCAGACTGTAACAAAGTTGCAAACAGACAGAAGTTCGGGAACCAGTGAGTTAAATAATTATATAATTATAAAACTCAAATAGAGCTGCAAGGATTAAACGACTAATCAATACGTTGATGGACATAAAAATGATCTCCAACTATTTCAATAATTGATTAATCGTTAAAGTCCAAAACTCAACTAAGCGATTATCTAACTAAAGACAGATGAATTAGAGCAAATGTCCAAGTTGTCACAAGACATCACACACACACACACACACACACACACACACACAAGAAGCACAGAACTTACCTGAGACAGGTTTCCAACCTCCAGGTAGAAACAAATAATGAACGAGTTCCAACCCACCCAAAGAACCAGCCATACCGCATACTGCCAAACAGATACAGAGATCAGTTTCTCTATGAGAGTAACTGCACACTTATGCATTATCAATTTAAAGCAACCAAGAGCTGTGTGCATCATCACAAGGTAGGGGATATACTTACAAAGATAAGGTATCTAAAGCGAAACTGCACGGTGCCAAACATGCCCAGGATGACAGCCATAATGTGCAGGAAGTTGGCCAGGATGGGAGCCCATTGGTAGCCCAGAAAATCAAACACCTGCCTCTGAAGGGCTGCCACCTATGGGACAGGGGGAGGGGTCATATATACACACATATTAGAGGAAAAGACAGAACACACACAACTGAAGAGATATGCAAATGAATCACTCGTAGAAACACACACACACACACAGAATACACACATACACACACACACACACACACACACACACACACACACACAGACAGTGACAGGGACACACATACACAGGTCTGCCGCAGTTGTTTCCATGGTAACTGCCTGGAGCACCAGCTAGTCCAGTGACTGTAAAAGAGGAGCACCCCCTAAAAGCTCCCCCAAACTAATGAGAATCTATGGGCCGAATGAATCCCCCTGCCACACAACAACTCATCAGCCCTGCAAACAATAGCCTGGATAACTCGCCCTCACACTGCTGCGCTCCATCATTCTCACTACAGGAATAGCTGATGCTGTCTCATATTACACACTCATTACATTTTAGAGGGATTGTCTTGAGCTATTTGTAGGCACAAGACACAACTAACTTTAACTCCAGAATGGAGTCCAGATGGTGAACAGGGCCTCCTTGTCCGTCTTTACATTCACATGTTTTTAGCCAGGACTGGGCTATCACCCCTCTCTCTACTACAGACCACCCTGAGACCAAAGCGCCCCCCCACCCTGCTTGAAAGACACACTCACACCCTTGCCTGTAATGTGGCATGGCACCCCAGCAGCTGCAGCTCAAAGCTTTTTTAGTGTGACTGTACACAGAGGCAGGACAAAAATGTATTACAATGTGCTTGTGTGTCAGTAGCATGCTGCTCTAATTATATCATCATGGTGAGTGAGTGAACAGAGAGCTCTGGCACACACACACACACACACACACATACACACAAACAAATATATAGTTACACACACTTACCAACTGCAGTGAACATATCACCAGCAACGTGCATCTCCCGTCGCACTTCCCCATCTTGGAGGGCTCAGGACGCGGCTTGGAGCCGCGGAGGCTCCGGGGGAATGACGGGTCCCCGGTCAGATCCAGACTGCCTGGCCGTCTCAGCTCACACCATTCCCGGATGATAAGACCTGCCAAAGGCCGCCGCCTCCTCCTGTAACGCTGGTCTAGCCCTTCTTCTCACAGCGAGTGACCCATCTTGGCCGCTGTTTTTTTTTGTCGGTAAATACCAATCGCGGAGGTGGAGGAGGAGGAGGAGGAGGAGGAGTGGGAGGGGGGGGGCGTCCACTGACTTCACACCGGCCTGCTGCGGTCCGACCACCACCGACAACCGAATCACCTCGGCCACACCTTCCGAAGAGGGGACACACAAAGACACAAAGAGAGACGGAAAGCTGTCATAATCTGCCCCGGGCTATAGACAGAAATTAGCATCATATGATACCGAATCACACGGGGGCGGTGGGGAGGAGGGGACCGACCCCGCAGTGTTACTATACGGCTAACGTTGGGCTACATGCACTCCGCTTCGGACACAAAGCAGCCAGTTGTGACTCACGGTTTTCTAGGAACGGAAGAGTCCTCGTGCCCCCCTAACCCCCGTCGTCCCGACCTTCTTCTCCTCTAACTGCTCAGGGAAACTAGTCAACGGGCGGATCTGCTCACCAGTACCGGGCTCCGGGCTCCTTCGCTCCGTCTCGCAGCGTCTTTTGTCAACAATCGGTGCCGGGGCGGGCGCAGGAGGAGCCGGGGGGGGGAAACGAGGGGGTGGGGGCTCTCAGTCACCGCGACCCCCTTGAGGAGGAGCTGCGTGGATTCTGCAGACCCGCGTGCGTGACTGCGCGCGGCCGAGAAGCAGTCCCGCGAGGCGTTCAAAAAAAGGGAGCACAAAAGAAACTGGGGCTCGCGGTGGTGGTGGAGGTTCAGACAGCCGAAAATAATAGTCTGTAATCGCCTCCCACTCCCATCTGAGTGTGGACACAGACCGGGGAGGGAGAGCAGCCGGCCCGCCGCTCGTCTCCTCAGGCTGCGGTTATTCAGAGCGGAAGAAACACAATTAACAGCCTTGTTTAATCTCAGCTACTTACCATGAGAGCAGTGCGGCAATGTCACAAAGTGATCTTCACAGAAAGTTAAGATATGATCCAAAGGCAGATAATGACCGCGGAGGTGTTTATCGCGAGGCGATATGACAATCAACGGGGGAAAACCCCCCATTACATGTTATATGTAGTTTACTATCACTTTTTTCATTCACTTTAACTATTTCTCAAATAAAAAAGTGATTAAACAGTTCAAGCATATTGACTTTTAAGCGTGCTGTTTAATATGTTTCACAATATACCTTACTCTGCACTGTAACTGTTTCTAGTCTATTATGTTTTGTCTACCTTATTCGATTGAATTTTAACTTTTACATTTTTTTTTTTTTTTTACATTTTGTACAAATGCATTTCTCCACCTTATGCAGCCTCAAGCACTTTGAATTGCCTGTGCTTAAAAGGTGCTAAAACACATGTGGCTTTCCTTCCTTACTACAGAGCAAAGCTCCAAAACATTTCATTCTAATAGGCTATGTAAAGTGACCCATAAGCAAAGCCCTACTTAGCTAAGTAAACCCATGTTCATTGTGCAGACATGAATAACATGCAAGTAACTCTTTATAGTTCTAATTAAGACCTTATTTCTTTTTTTAATACAGACAGACAGAGAGAGAGAGAGATAGAGAGAGAGAAATAGACAGACAGATATAGAGATAGATAGAGACAGACAGACAGACAGACAGACAGATAGAGAGACAGACAGATAGAGATAGATAGATATAGAGATAGATAGATAGAGACACAGATATAGAGATAGAGACAGATAGATAGATAGAGACACAGATATAGAGATAGAGAGACAGATAGACAGATAGACAGATAGATAGATAGACAGACAGACAGATAGATAGAGATAGATAGATAGATATAGAGACAGATATAGAGATAGATAGCTAGATAGAGAGATATTGAGATAGATAGCTAGATAGAGAGATA
>CALSBV010012213.1:8145789-8185569 GCA_943590825.1 Bovichtus diacanthus
ATAGCTAGATAGAGAGATATTGAGATAGATAGCTAGATAGAGAGATAGAGATAGATAGAGGGCTGGTTGTGTTGGGAACTGAGAGACCATTTGTGGTGCATTTGAATGAAGTTCATTCATTGCAAATAGAATAATTGAAAAATGTAACTTAATTACCCTCATTTTCCCTCAGCACCCTGCATCTCCAACCATCTGTCCATCATGAGTTTTGCTTTCCTTGTTATTTGTCTAAATTTTTTTTTTAAATTTTAGTTTTTTTTTTGTTGCTGCTCACCAGTGATTTTACTGCCCACTGTGACACTTTCTCAACCAATTTGTTTTTGGCACATTTAAACATCTATACCTACAAATACCTAACATGGTGAGGACAAAATAAGACATATCTGTAAAATAACACCATTAACTTCCTGTCCACATTTAAAACAGTAAACTTGCACAGAAAGTAGAGTCTGTTGTCATTCTTACATATTGTCCCTGTGTTCATATCAAAGTTCAACTTCTTGTCAATATTATAACATGCGTTAATCTGTAAGAAGTGCTCCATGTACTGCTGCTGCGTTTCAACTCCAACAATGGATTTTTATCTGTGCATAAACAGATTTGTTTATTGTCTATTACTCATATTTGGTGGATAAAACCATCAGCAGGTTGCATGTAAAACTAGAAGGGCACTTTAAGAGAGCAGACCTCTGCCAAGGCCCTTTCCATAATTGAAAAATAAAGCGTGTATCTGCCCCGTGATTCAGATCTGCTCAAACATTTAATGGGTTCTTCCTTGGCACATGCTACACCCTTCCACCAATAAAAATCGGGCCAGTCGTTTTTTGTAATCCTGCTGAGAGACAAGAGTGACAAACCGAACCGAAAACATAACCTCTTTGAAGGAGGTAACTACTATAAACACAGGAAAGCGCCAACAAAAGATTCTCACAAAGTGTTTTTACAGAATACTCAAGTTTATTAAAAAGAAACAAATCAGAATAAAAAACAAGTCATTGCGGAGGTTGTTGTGACTGATAATAAACTTCAAGCACACGTCCTGAGGTTGTTCTGTGACAAGCTAATGCACATGAAATTACAGAGACTCCTAACCTGCTGTCGAACACCACCCATCCACTTCTAAGGCAGGACACTCTCTTGCAGGACGCGCACACGCACACACGCGCACACACACTCACACTTACACATGCTCTCAAACACTCACAAATGCTCTCACACACACACCCTACTGAATTTCTCCCATGTAGAGCCTTTTGTCACTGGAGCCAGAGAGCACTGTGAAGAGGAACAAAAAGAAAAAGATGATTAAACTCTTATTGTCAGTCAGGTTTTGTAACAAAGCCCGAAATTAAATAACAGTTAATGTCACATGAACACATAAAAACTAAGTGTTGAGTGACGACCACATGCTGGTAAAACCACAAAATATTAAAAATGACCTTCCCTAAAAGACCCTCCGGCTCTCTGCTCAAGATAACCACAGGAAGTCTGTAAATATCTCTATTCCATTCCCCTAACAGCGTATTACAGTGTGTGCCCTGAGACTAAGGCTACATCCAAAAACTCTGTGATTGCCTCGGATGGGCAGAAATGGATACTATTGAAAAGGATGACACAGACATCCACGTTCACTTCCTGATTGGGTCTCACCAGTCACAACGTGTCCTTCCCTCATACGTCATGCCCTGATCATGAGACACTTCTCCGGAAGAAAACTAACACCCTCGACTATCAGTTGTTAGTTCAACATAGATAACAAATTACAGGCGTTGCTGAACTTGTTGTCCATGTTAGCAGCTGTTGTGCAATTAAATTCTGGATTTTATAATGCTACTATTGCCTACATGCGCAGAAGAAAAGCTATTATTGGAGCGATTTGCAAATCTAGCGCGTTATTAACCCTGCTTCTCATTTACACCGGCGCGTGCATGCCCAGTGTACGTGAATTGTCATGTGATGTGCGTTTTCAGGTGTGTTAGTCTGGACGGAGATTATTTCTGAAACAGTGTTAAAACGCTCGTTTGGACGGAGATCATTTTCGTTTTAAAAGTGTGGATGTAGCCTAAAGCAGTAGTTTGACTCACCTATAGGCTCCTCTGGGTGAAAGGCCACTTCGTTGACAGAGCCGGCGTGGCCCGGCAGCTTGTACAGGATTCTGCGTGATGTGGTGTCCCAGATATACACAAATCTATAAAACACAGACACGAAAAACAGCTAGAAGGACTCCTGGTGTGAGACATACGAGACTGACGGAATATCATATTTGTGTTACAATACATTTTGTGCTATTTATATAACGTTATGCCGTTGATGGTGGATTAAGAGAAGTTGAAAGAGTTAAATTGCATAGAGAACATTACAGCTAGCTTGCAATCTAAGATGGATATTTATCTGTGAGGTGTGTGTGTGTGTGTGTGTGTCTCACCGGTCAGCTGAGCCGGCAGAAATCTTACTGCCATCAGTAGACCAGGAGCACCTCAGCAAATTCTGAAACACAAGAACGGATGTTAGAAACTTTATTAGCAACCTGACACAACCATTCTACATGTGAGCTGCTGGTAACATAGTAAGATGAAACATGAACTTTTGTTTATTATAAAAGGACAGCTGAGCCCTTGAGAAAGATGTCATGTAATATTCAATGAGAGGGAGGGAAGATCTGAGAATCCTTTATTGACTCAGTCAATGACGCTGATCCTTCACACAAACTAGCCTGGTGGATGAAATGTGATTCACAAAAACATCCACTGACATTTTTATCTCCAACTTTTTATTATTATTATTTATTTTATTATCACTCCAGCCCGTTTTCCCGCTTCAAATCCATCTTGTTTTAATACATTTTCCTGATGTCTATATTTGAACTGAACTTACAATAAATTACATTTGCAATACTGCTTTTTCCTCATACTGTATGATATTTCACCAGTAAAAACATGTTCATGTGTTTTCCCCTGTCTTAATACCGCTACATAAATACTTCTTCATATTGTTCAACTGTAAGTTTCACTCTGAAAGTTTATTATTACCATTTATTATATTGTTACCTTCTCAAAGTTGTGAACGTTGCCCTGGAAAATCTTCACACATCTCTCCTTCGGTGCAAATGGTCGGACATCCCAAATACGTACTACACAGACAAAAGACAAATAAAGGATTCAGAGATAGAAACTTCAGTGTTATGAGCTGGGAAAAGGGATTTCTTATTCTGTAAATATACACACAAACATCTTACCTGTGTTGTCCATGGAGTTTGAGAGAAGGTATGATCCCTCAGAGCTCAGGCTGAGTCCAGTCACTGAGTCCCCATGGCCGTGCATGTTGTAGATCAGCTTGTTCTGCCTCAGGTCCCACACCTGCACAACACACAAAACAGCTGAGGACATACAGTACACAGGCCTACATGTAAAGAACAAAGAGTAGAACCAGTTGTCATGATTGCAGTTGGAGTCCAGAGGATAAAAGAAAAACAAAAAAGGTTCTTACAGCACATGAACACACTACAACACGTCAGACATAAAGCCACACAGGAGCCTGCAGCAGGTTTAAAGGTAACAGAATGACACATAAAACACAAATGTAATTCTTGAACAGCATTATAAAAGACAGGTGAAGCAGATGTAGCAGTGAATTAACCATTTTATGGGAATAGTGGCACCTGAGGGAGACAGTTTCACGGCAGACTGACAACGAGATCCATCATTTTGTCATGCAGTTTGTTTCACTAACTACAAATAAAGGTCCGTGGCTTTGTGATGGCCTGATTTTAAACGTGATACACAGCATACATTCCATAAGAATAGGTAGTTAGGGAAGGGACACGTACAAAACACAGCACCCTGAGACGACAGTGTGCAACTTCCTCTGGTTTTGTTTCGATTATGGTTTGTTTACTTTATTCATTTTTTGTTCTACTTCCAATTATTTTCTGAACAAATAAACCTCCTTCTTCGACCAAGTTTTGATTGGATTTTGGTAGCCAATTAGTAGCTATATATAGAAAAGAAAAATAATCTGTTCCTAGTACTCAGACTTTCTGACTTCTCAGTTCAGCCAAGCTGACTAGTTTGGTACACATGGTGCTGGTATATTCCCATCTTAACCAGTTATTTCAGACTGCCCATGGATGAAATGTAAAAGCTTTTGTCATTACTTGCACCTGGCAGACCGCCATGCTATCTTGGATATCTTTACGAACAAATTAATTTCCATGACTTCTTCACAGTTGATAGAAGGCGCGGTGGAGCGGCAATAGAAGTCATGACAGGGCCAAACTTGGCCATGGTGATAGGTTTAAATAATTGTGATAGATTTTTTCCCTTCTATCCCAATTATGCCAGCATTTACAATATGTATTGATCTCCTAACAAGCTAATTTGAATTTCTCAGATCTGATCATGATTTTATTTTAAATAAAAAATATGTCCAGGGCATTATCATTTGCGGGGTAATTCCCAGGTTTTCTGTGTATGCTGGAGCCCAGTACCTTGATGTCGTTGTCGATGCCTCCTGACAGGATCTGATCACTGGTGTCATTGAACGTTGCGGCCAGCACCTGGTAGGTGTTCTGGAAAGTGTGGATCGCCCCTTTCTTACGAATGTCCCACAGCTACAACAGTGACAAACACATGGAGGAAGATAAACAGGAGCCTGATCAACTGAACTGGAGTATTTGAGATACATTTGTGACAACATAATAATAATTTCCCAAAACATAGTCTATTATTGAGACCAGTGAGAGTAGATAAAACGTTGAATTAAATATCCTCCAATATCTACCCAGGCCAATTAATTCGCTTCAACTAATTTGCAGCTGGAAGCCTCACCTTGACGGTCCCGTCATCACTGCCCGTGCAGACGAGCTGGGGCCCTCGGCGGGCCGGGTAGCAGGTGTTAACGAAGGAGGTGTGGCCCTTCAGACGCTTGATCCTCTCACCTGTTTCACTGTCCCACACACCTACAGTCTTGTCTGTGCTCGCTGAAAACAGCATGCTGAAATACACAGGAAGAAAAAAACAGTCGATTAACTTGTTAAAAGACACATTTATCAACCGGCAGGGTAAGCCTTGAATTAAGAATCAATCAATAATCTGAGCCAGCTAGTAAACTTTAACAAACTTTAACTAATGCTGCAAAAAGGAAATACTTGCAGCTACTGTGACATGTTTTATTCTGACAACCGTCATTCAAAAGGTTCCAAGGATTGTGTGATACTAATAACTGTTGCATGCTTATAAAACAGTGATCGTAACATCATAATATTAAATGAATATCATACACTCGCACTCCACCGTGGATTTACTGTTTTGACAGCTCTAACAACGAAATAAAATGATAACAGGTTTTGGCTGATACTTGACTGGTACTGGGTCAAAGATAGACGCATAAATTGTGATTAATGAGATAATCAAGAAGAAACCACTACCATATTGTAGATGTTCATGGCAGAATGAACTAGAGTATCCTACATTTGACTTAATGTGTGATCGTTCATACCTGCCATCTGTGTTGTAGTGCAGCTCCATCACTGCTCCACTGTGGCCCTTCATAGTGGCATAGTTGTCACAATCTCCATACACATTCCACATCACTGCAGCAAAGAAATACAGTGTACGACACCTTATTAACAGTAACTGGAAGTATGAATACGTTTTACCAAGGATATTTGAACTGCAGGATTTTTAATATCTTACATATGAGCCTGTCAAATCCTGAGGAGGCCAGTGTGGCTCCGTTAGGGTGAAACTTGCAGCAGTAGACCTCGCCCTCGTGGCCAGACATCAGCATAATGGGAGCCTGCAGGCTGGAGCTCCGTGGGGGACCCTACAGGAGACGCATTAAAAGGTCAAATATGGTGGCAGTCTCACCTTGACTGCAAAGCAAACGTGTACAAATACGTGTATAAGTAACAAGAAATTGCAATACAGAAATAACAGATATATTTGAGATTATTCAGAAACAATGTCATCTTTACGTAGTTTGTCCTAACAAGTTATATTACAAAACGACCATTTCTAATTGGATTTTTATTGGCTCTTAATTATCAATATCGGCAACAAAGATCCAGAATTGTCTGGGTTCTGTTGAGTATTGGTAGTTATTATTTATGATTTCTAAATAGATTTTAAATAGTGTTAAAAAAGAGGCCAAACAGGGCAAGGTGGCATTTCCAAGAATTGCAGAAATCTGTGTCATGTAAAAGCTGAAATCCAAAATGACAATAAAATTGAATTAAAAAAACGCGCTAAAACAGTTTCCACAAAAATTAACACAATAACCTTCACAAATGTAGGATTTATAGCAAAAGTACTGTATTACACTGCATCAGTTTTAGCTAGTTGGGGCTATTAAACAATTAACTGAGTGTACATTAAACAGGAAGACTTTCACATCACATAATCTATTCAAATTAAGGATCCAATGGATGTTCATCACAGTGGACTGCAAACTGCAATTTTAGAGACTTGCAGAAATCATTGAGGCAGAATTATGACTTGGTAAATAATGTGTCATCTCCAAAGTTCCCACCACATAATTATAATGATGGAAATTAAAACCTAAACATTCAAGCATTTTCCAGGCCTAGTTGCTGAACATGGTTGAATCACAATGAAACACATCACAGTAATGTTATTTCCGTCCTGCTTATCCGTTTAGCTAGCAACATGGTCCCATTCATGCACCTAAAGAAAATTCTCAGTGCAGTTAGTGAACTTGAATGTGTAGTGATGAATGCGGGGCTTTGTGTTGGGGTCGCCTCTAGCAGATCGCTGTGAGTACTTTGGTTATAGTAACGTTACTCTACGCACCATGGCCACGAGTTGCTGAGACTGAGCCGCCGCCACCAGCTCCGTCCGGGGCCGCTTCACGGCGGCAGGAACCACCGCCATGTCCGCCGCTCTCTTCTTAGGTTCAATCATCCTGAGTTAGTCAACAAGAAACGGCAAAAGCGTTGATTTAATGCTAGAGTTTATAAAAAAAAGTAATGGCCGTCTTTCATGGAGGGACGTCGAACGACAACGAAGAAGAAGAGCAAACTACTTCCGCTGGTTATGAGGCGTGTGATTGGTCACTGCCTGTCCCGACTGCGCTGATTGGTTAACATGGCTTGTTGTTAAACTGATCTGCCCCGGATGTTAAACTGAACCAGCTTTGCTAAAACGAAAGGTAACACTATTTTAATTGTATATTTTCTCTTGAATTAATGCTACATTGGGAACTGTCTATTCTTTTATCGATTGGGGTTTATACTTCGCGTGCAGACAGAGTATCCTGTTGGTGTTTGTCGGGTTAACCAGGTTCGCTATAACAATGCTTTAATCTAGTTAGCTAACGTTAGCCTCACTGCTACTCTTCAAGCTAAGCTACTCTGTTGCAGCGGATGTAAAGTTAAGTAAACATACTGCAGTCTTTTATTATTTCTAAGGTTCCTCTGCACATGTTTTTACTTTCTGAATCTCAACTCTGTTGTATCCCTAAGACTGAGTAGTATGAGGAAGAGAGCAAATATTAAGTGTTTCTATAGCTTAATTTCAAAGAGGAATAAGTGTTAACCACTGAACATTTAATATTTTAAAACTATTATATATTGTCGAGTTTCCCTTTGAATGTCTCGTATATGACTAGTACTGAAAATATGTTAAATCATAATTACGATGATAAAAATATACAACTCAAACCATTGTATTTTTTTTTATTTAGCAATTTACAAATATTAGCCTACAGGTTATACCGTTATGAAGACTTCATAATTAAGTGCAGTGTCCCTATTACACTGCTTGAATTACAAACCATATTAAATGTCATTTCTCCTATTATGATTCAGCTTCTAAGAGGTTATGGTTTATTAGTTCAGTTAAATTGGAAGGAATTGATTAGTTGAACAGATTCACTGGAATAGTCTTCACTATATCAAATAAATATTGTAATATTCAAAGTTAAGGACTTTTCTCATAAACCTTCTGTTCAAATGTGAACTGTACATAGCTTTAAAGTAGACACTGATGGTACGTGTTTTCTTTAACGCTTGCCCCCAAACACTTGGAGTTAATCTACAGGATTTTATATGGACAAAAACAACCTAATCTTGAAAAAAAAGAATATTCTCCCATATTTTTATGACACTGCAAATAAAGAAATATGTTCCATTATCAATCTTCCAGAGCGCATTGATTTCTGTGTTCTACCTCGGTTGAGACAATGTCTGACAGTGATGGCCCAGCACACGAGCCTGCTGGACTGGATGGTCTGCCACAAATGCACAGCATTTCCAAGGGAGAGGTGGTCTCTGTGCAGACCTACGGAGCCTTTGTGAGATTGCCAGGATACAAGAAGGAAGGTTGGCAAAGAGTTCATTTATCTATATAGACTTATTGCAAACATTTACAAATGCCAAAAGGGGAATAAACCAAAAATGCAAATACAATTTCTAAAAAAAATTTTTAAAAAAAATCACAATAATATGCAGAAATAGTGCTGTAAAAGAAGGCTAAAACACCACAAATTACAGAAGAGAGATTGGATCTGTCATAATGCAAAGTGCAATCAATATGTTGACTTATTTCTTATGTTAGCATAGTCACCCAGTTTGAGCTCTAGGACTTCCTTGTAAAAGTTTTTTTTTTAGCAAAAGGGTTGTTAAGAAGTGGAACAGATTGATGAATCGGGATATCATTATATGATCTATATTTAAACTTGGGTTACTTTTTGGATTATGATTTGTTGTTGTTAAAATGTCCTTGACCTGCATGTCAAATTAAATACCTGCTGCTCATTTTCACCACTGGAGGGCGAAATGAGCAAAGTTTACTGGAATAAATTCAGCATCTGGACCATGGTGTTCCAAGTCCTGAGAAAAACTGTTTAACAAAAAACTAAATGTTGCTACAAAGAGAGTATTTGATTAAAATTTGTTATTTAAGTTAGAACCGGTTCTAATTCGGAGTAGGTGAAGGCAGTTCAGATTGGTTGAAAACGCACTAATACTAGTTATTCGGACAACAGCATTTATTTCATGTCTTTAAGAGTTCTAATTGTCAGAAAACACAATTTCTTGATATTGATATGGTTTTGATATTAGCCTAATGGATATATTTAAACATTAGCAAAACAGACATGTGTGTGTCTAAATCCTTTTGAAAGCAATTTCTGCTCAGCATTAAATGTATTTTGTAGATTGATATCTACACGTTTTCCCTCAAACATACAGGCCTGGTACATGTGAGTGAGATGTCAGCGTCACGGGTTGAAAATGCCTCAGAGATTGTCGATATGGGGGAAAAGGTGTGGATTAAAGTTATTGGGAGAGAGGTAAGAAGACAGACGCGCACACACAGAAACACACCATGATGTGTCAGTGAAGTGAGCAGGATGACTGAAGCTCTGTGTCCCGTCTCTCAGATTCAGGGCGACAAGGTGAAGTTGTCCTTCTCGATGAAAGCTGTCAATCAGGGAACAGGACAGGACTTGGACCCAAACAATGTTATGGCAGAGTAAGTGCTTACGGTTTTACTTTATTATGCGTGTGTGTGTGTATCCGCACGGGTGCATGGACATGTGTGTGTTATTATTGTCTGTTTGTGTTTGCAGGCAGGATTCAAGACGACGCAGGAAATTTAGAGATCACACAGGGAACAGGATCACACTGGAAGCTGTACTCAACACAACATGCTCAAAGTGCGGCTGCAAGGGTGAGACTGTCATATCTTGAACGAACAAAAGACAGATTCTGCATTTGTTTCCTAAAACTGTCTACTGGGTTATTTGCTTGATGTGTGCAGTTTTAAGAAATAGTTACTCTTTTCAGGTCACTTCACAAAGGACTGTTTCTCCGCTCCGGGCTTGCAGTACGCTCTGTTGCCTGAAGATGACGATGAAGAGCCACAGCAGCAACCGCCGCAGCAGGCCTCCACTGTTGCACCACAGCAAGACTCAGACAAAAAGAAGAAGAAAAAGAAGGTAAATATGTGACAGTTCATGTCCTGCAGCACTCCAACCCCCCCCCTCCCCCCAAGTTCCTCTCTTTTTGTATCTCGTCTGGGAGTCCTCTAACGCAACAACCCACACATCAGCATGGCACTGCATGTCTGTGGTTGCTTACACTGAGAGATACAAACCGCTTCATGAGAACTGTCAAAAAGTATTGTTTGTTTTTGCTTTTGTGCTGATATAATGAAAAAGAATTGTTCAGTTTTGAGGTATTGAAACTGCCGTCTGCTTCCTACATATTACTGCATTGTCATTGCTTATGTTCCTTCTTATTGGAACACAAAATGATAGGAACGAAACACCACTCGGCTTGTATCAGACTTAGCTGAGGCGCTGATTTGTACACTATCAGACTTACTGAAAAAAGCATTAGCACCCTTCAAACTGTGCAAAAATCTTTTTAATAAGAGATCTTTCGATCGGAGACCTTCTTCAATGGAAGAACAGGTAGCAAGTGAATGCAGCCTTACCAAAGGTTAGAGGAACATCACTTGATTAGTCCTAATGCAGAATACTTGTGTCAATCAGTTGAACTTGTGGGGCTAAAAACATCAAATGGAATTGTAGTCCTGAGTATGATGGACTAAAAGGTAAAGACACTTCTATAGAGACAGTTAAGAAACACTAAGCACATTGAATATACACAATTCACAATACAAACAACTAGAGCCAATATGCAATGTAAACATCAGGCTTAAGCCATCACATAAAACACATGTTCTACTTGTATGTTTATCCTCCCAGGAAAAGAAAATGAAGAAGAAGAGGAAGAGGGAGAGGAAGGAGTCAGAGAGCGACAGCAGCAACAGCAGTGACGAATGCAAATCCAAGAGGAGGCGCCACGAGCACACGCACGACAAAGAGGACAAAAAGAAGAAGAAACACAAGAAACACAGATCACACAAACACAGCTGAGACGGCCGCACAACGCTAACATACACATCTTCAGTCCCACACATTGCAGCTATCAGACAGAAGGAATAGTGGGTAGCAACAGACGGAGTGACAGACTTCTAGCTGTGTATCTTTTAATAATCCCTCCATTATAGCTCATTCTAGAAATCTTCATCCATTCATGTTAATCCATGTTATTGAAAGCAAGTGCAGACTTCCTATCAAGTTAAAGAACAAAACTATATCAAGAGGTAAAGTGTTGCAAAATCAGCCCCAAGCCTCAAGCCCCACTTGTCCTAAAGTAACCTCTGGCTCCCACTCAGAGGGAGGCGTTTACACATCATGTAACCAGATAAGTGTAACCAATATGGCAGCAAGTAGCTATCCCACTTGGAATCAAGATATTGTTTCACAGCTATCCGGTTTCATTAAGCAGATTTAGGGGGATTTAACATAAAAATCCTTCAAATAATCCTAAATAAGGCTACACACACACAAACAGGAAGTAGTAAAGACAAACAGGAAGTGTAATGCCATACTAGTGAGCGTGACAACCTCAAGCTATAATGATATCCTGAGGTTGTCTGCCACTTTTTGTCAATTTACATACGTGTTTGTGTAGCTTGCCTCCAGGGGACTGCTTGAAACGCACACAACCGTCTTCCTGCATGACAACTGTTAACTCCATTAAAGGTGTTTTTATTTGTGAAGATTCAAAAATGCCTTTTGATGTCTTTTTGGTTTTGGACCTTGAACTCATGTTTCTTTTTAAAGTTAGTCCATGGGGGCCAAAACACAAATGCACACAAACTCCAGACATTTTAAAGTTGGGTCTTGACCCTGGGGTCAAATAACTTTAGCATTTTAAGAAAGGTAAGTCAGGCCAGGACAGAGCTGAGAGGATTACACGCCAGGTCATGTCCAAAAAGTTCAAAGTTGCAAAATTTGACAGAGTGGCTTGTTTTTGACAGATAACCCCGTCAAGGTAAGACGAGATGAGCTGATAAGCATCTGCATCTTGTTTCTTTGTGCTTTTTTTTTTACCTTGTCTCAAAGCTCCCACTTGTAGGATTGTGGAGAAATTGATGGTTTCCTGCTGTAGTGATTTGACACGACTCCAGTTCATTGCTCAGTCTCCTGACTCCTCTTCGTTTTCTTACGTTCTCCTTTCTCTTGTTATTATCAGACGGATGTACAAGATGAATTTAATATGGCCAACATTAGGTATGATCCCGAGCTTGCACAACCAGAGTTGGGAGCTCGTGTTGCAGATCATTTGAATTGCACAGAAACAGTCAACAGAAAAAGTAGAATCTTACTTCATATTTGCTCAACTTGTATTGCAATGTTTGATTTGACCTTGTGGTGGATCTGGAGTTTTTTTCTTCTCTATAAAAGACATCCGTGAAATATGAAACTTTTCTGCTTCCATAAGGGAATAACTAATTTATCAAGTTAATCTTTGTACATTGTTTGAATATTTTTATTTCTATTATTTAATATCACCCGTTTCCAGCATTTCAAATGGGCTCAAGTTCATCGTACTCCTTTTAGAGGGGAAGTATTTTTATTCTTCTGGGTGTTGTCGAGTGCCATCTAGTTCTATTATGTTCAAGAGAACCGCTAGAGAAAACTAGTAATTGCACTGTCCCTTTTTAAATTTGTATCCTTTCTTGTGACCATTTCAGTTCATGGTAACTTTAGGTGGAGGCAGGTCACCTGAATCGGCCTGCGACCTTTCACCCCTTCACCGTGGCTCTAGTTGATAGTCTGTCGCTAACACATGACAATCTACTGTGGGAGGGAATGATCCAAATTTAGAAAGCACACACACACACACACACACACACACACACAGCAACAAGCACGGGACAGAACACTTCCCACAAATCAGTGTAGGACATTTGGCATTTGCAAAACTTCAGGGGCACTTTTAAAAAACAATATCAGCTGTAATAATAGCTGTTTTTAAATGTGAAATGAGCAAATATTAAAATGCATACAGTAATGTACCCCATGTGCCAACATGAATGACAAAGCCAAAATATTAGTGGCAATTTCTGCCCCTCAATCACTTTTTAGGGGCATTCTGAGATTTGTTGGCCCTTTGCCCCTCTTAATTTCGGATACTGCCTAGTGCAAGCTTCAACAAAACTCTCCCCTCCCCAAGCCAGACACACACACACACAGTTGAGTTATAATTAACAGAGTTCCTGTAAAACCAGCTGTGATGGAAACTCTGATCACATTCTATGGCTATACTTGTGCAATTGCATTGCCCTACTGACCTTTTTTTTTTTTTAAAAAACAAAAAACTGTTTTTCTGTGGCCTTTGGCTGAAGCTCACTAAATAAAACTTTACATAACCATCTACTGATCACAGCTGTCAAGACATTAACACTCTGCTCTGAAATTGTACAATAAATGACGATATTGTGACAATATCCTCAAGGACATTTGCTCATTTCAGTCACAGTTGACAATACATTTTTACTTTAGTGAGTAAACATGTTCTGGACCTACCAACTGTAGGACAAACACTTATCAAGATCAAAAACACACCTGGAGCATTTTCATTGTTTAACCAGTTCGTCCAACTGTGCAGACACTTTTATTTAATTTTTTCCTTGTCTCAAAAAGACATCCTTTAAAATTCAAACATTTTTGCCAGGTTTATTACAGGCGCCGTGCACAACACATTTTCTAAAAAAAAGAAAAAAAAAATATGAGGCAAAACGCAAAATGGATTTTTAGAGAAAATAACAAATCATTGGACATTATTAAGTGTTTCTTACAGTAGGAGGAACAACAGTATAAAGAGAAGGACAGGAAGAAAAAGGGAGGTCAGCAGTAATGTTAAGGGGATTCTGCAGCAGCCAAACGAGAGGTTTACTTGTCCAGGCCTGAGGGAAGGAGTTTGGGGGGTGCAGGGCTTTAGCTGATGCAAGTAGATCAGGGTGGAGGGAGGTTGCAGTGTTGGTTTTACTCCGCCTTCACGTAGTGACGTTTGGAAACAACTTCATCCATTGTAAGTATCTGTGATGGAGAGAGAAAGACAAAGTTAAAATACAATGAACACACACATATTGTTCAATGTACGCATTTTGTGTGAGCACTGACCAGTGTGAGGGCGTTGCCGTCGACTTCCCTGACCAGAGTGGTCTCTTTGCCGTCCCACTTCTGTGTGTGCACCAACTTTCCATCTTCTATTTTTACATGGGACTGGCCGCAAACAGAGAGAGTTTATTAAGTATACATAAAAGATCATATGAAATCATCTCATGAATACAATTTTTGGTCCATTGAATGTAACCAAAAAATGTATTTAAAGTACAATTTTGAGGTACTTGCTTTACTTGAGTGTTTCCATTTTATGATGCTACTTTATACTTCTACTTCACTACTTTTCAGTGGCAAGTACTGTACTTTTTACTCCCTTATTTGACAGCTATAGCTACCTTGCAGATTAAGTTTTCACATGACATCACAAAACATTTAAACATTATTTTCTAAAATATACATGTTACAAATTAAAAGCACCCGAACTCAAAGACTCTTTATTGAAAGTTACACATTTGCTCTCGACTGTTGCTATTCCTCGCTGATCTCCTGTTTGACCTTTGACCTCTCACCTTAACTTTCCTGTCATCGGCGGTGGTCTCATCAAACTCCTCTGCCAGCTTGAAGGAGAGCTCTGTGTTCTTCATGGTGCTCTGGGTCTTCAATGTCACCGTGTCACCGTCCACTGAGATGATGGTGGTGGGCTTGGTCATGTTCCCCACCTGACGTGTAGCAAAGCCAATACCTGGAGAAAACAAAGACATGGGTCATTTAATATTCTGGGGGATGGTAGGATGGTTGCTTTGATTCATAACCAAAATAAAAAATAAAAGAGAAGCTCTGTGAGGCAGTAAAGCAGAACCAGAGCAAACAAGCTGACAACGCCTTCTTCTCAACTGCCAGTGCTTTAGGCTAAATGCTATGCCATCTACATGAAAGTGATATAAATATAATTATGCCACCAAAAGTTGGCTAGGTATTTTGCTCTGAACAACAATGTTTAACTTTCTGTTTGCACTACAGGACAAGTCAGGTAAATCACAAAACCTATTCTCTGGAGACAATGAACATAAGCACCAAAGTGTGCGTCAGTCCATCAAGGAGAAGTTTAAATATTTGACACGATAAGTGAATACTTTGACCCGCTGTTGGCGCGACACAATTTTTAATTTTTTTTTAAAATGTATTATTATATATCTATGTGCATGTAAAAACATACGTCTACAGGATATGCAAGTATATATGTACTATAAGAGTCATTTTTATTAGTGCATTATTAACTTGAATGTAGCTTTTATGTTGTTGATTTTTAAAACAGTTTTGAGTTTTCGGTTTTTAGACTTTATTGGTTTGCCTTTGTGTGAATATTCATCTACAAAATGCATTGGACTGCATTTTTGGATGTCTGTGAAGAAAAAAATTGAAAATAGAAAATCAGAACTGAATAACAAAAATGGAGTAGCTTTGCATTTGTCCTTTAGCTCTCCTTCACGCTCTAATCTTTATTTGTCTGCAGTCCAACCTTGCAACGTGTTCTTCAAACACTGCAGGGTCCCACTGACCTGCCTGGGCATGCAGGTGTGCAAATGATTACTCGCTTTCCATTTAGGGTGTGTGTGTGTGTGTGTGTGTGTGTGTGTGTGTGTGTGTGTGTGTGTGTGTGTGTGTGTGTGTGTGTGTGTGTGTGTGCGTGTGTGCGTGTGTGTGCGTGTGTGTGTGTGCATGTGCGATAGATCAAGAAAGTGCATGTCAGTGACTCACACCATAACCTAGTAAAAGGAGAAAATCTGGCCTCTTTTTTTGGGCTGACAATCCAGTTTATCTCCAAGAGCTGAAACAGCTACTTTCCCACAATCAATACAAGGTCTCCGTTTCTATGGTCGATGTTAATATGGCTCTGGGGTCAGTGGACATGAATCTCTCGCTCACACAACCTCACAAAGTCAAATAGTTCAGAGTCATTCTTCACGGTTGTAAAAGTCTGAACACCTGCCCCTATCACACACACACACACACCAAACTATGGGTGTGTGTGTGAGATATTTTTGATACCCACATTATCTCTACATGCATTCCCGTCCCATTAGCTCCTCTGCGTTGGGACCATCTTAATAGTAAACTCCTCCCATGGCCTCAAACAATGAACAGCTTTCAGCGAAGGTCACCCCCATTATGCTCAAGTGTGTGAATGCCAGTTTGTTGCCATTCATGGTTTCTCACAGGGGGGGGGGAGATCTCCACAAAAAGAGAACCCCTCCCTAGCAGCACTTAGGCCATGCGGTCAACCACTCTTCCTCTTCATCCTCCCCCTCTGGTTCCCATCCTCTCATATTCTCTCTTCTCTTCCCCACCCCCTTGTTCCTGTTCTACCTTTTTCTTTTTTTTTTTAACGTTCTCCATCTTGGTTCCTCCCTTGCTTACTCCTTCATTGTCTCCAATTATCTTCTATACGTTTCCATGGCTACTTGAAACAGGTTTAACAAAAACACTCCTTAAAACATTTAGATTTCCACATTTTTACATGTGCTCGCATGCAGCATTGGCAGCCCTGCATCATCCTCCTCTGCTGTCACTCACGCGCATGCATACATCAAGTGTACACACAAAACACCACACTTACCAAGCTTCTTCATGTAATCATCAAACTTCTCACTGTCCTTGAGGTTCCACGTGCCCACAAAAGCGTCGACCATGTCTGCAGCGGAGTGAAGGTACGAGGGTAGAGAGACTGTGAGGGTGCGTGAGAGGCTGCGAAGCGAGGGAGCGACAGACTGACAGACTGACAGACTGAGAGAAGAGGGAGAGAGGCAGAGACAGTTCAGTCAGCGCCCAAAGCTGTGCAGCGATCCTATAGGCTGGATTTATACCGGCTGTTCGTGATGTCATCAGGCTGTGCAGGGCGCGCAGGGCAGGAGTGAGGGGGAGGGAGATGGAGACAAAAGAGAGAAAGAAAGGCTGTTAGTTCAGAGTGTACAAGCTAAATGTATGTAATGTATGTAATGTATGTAATGTATGTAATGTTCTTTGGTGAGTGTGCAATACTTGTTTTTGCAAAAATGGCTACCATTGAAATAAAGAAAAAAATATATATATATTTGAATGAGAATAATTTATAATGTTCAGTTTCGCAACAATTTGTTAGTATTCGATATATTATTGTGTACAGGAATGTAGTATTTTTATTACATAATGAGAATGAATACACCTACATTGTAACCCTTGTACAACATGCCCCCCAGGCAATGCTGTACTTATTTATGGCCATGCCAAAAAATAATTAGAATTGTTTTACACTTGAGTAAGAGACGTAGGGATCGGTGAGAGCAACAGGGCCTCACACCCAGATTTAAGAGAATAAAAACAGAGTAAAAAGAGGCGGGAGGATGAAGAGGAGGAGGGGCCCTCCACTGTGAGAGAGAGAGAGCCAAGAAAATCAGATTGAGTCTGAGGGGGAGATTGATTTTTTTGGAGGGGAGGTTGAAGGTTGAAATGAATGTCATGACAGTCCTCGTTGCCCCTTCGCATTGCTTCACTACTGTTCTCCTCTGTGACCCCTCTTGCTCAGGTTTTCCACTTGCTTGTGTTCTTGTTTGACTTTTAATGACCTCCGTCAGGCCTGCCAGAGCACAGAAGGTGACGAGTACCATGTGTTTGTGTGTAAGAGTGTGTTGTGCACACCCTTGTAAACGCACGTGCACGCTCGCACATGATGGCAGGGTGAGCTGTAGTTGAGTGTCAAAACAATAAGGGTGTTAGAAGGTTGGATTATTACGCACATTTGCACACGGAAAAAGAATTGTTTCCGTGTCAAAGAATGTAAAACACTAACGTGTATATCGCAAAAATGTAGCAATTCTATCATTCTTAACTATATATAATTATTATACTGCAACTTTTTAACTTAACCTTTTAACTTTTAACCAAGTGAAATTCCCCTGTACATTGTACATTTGGCGAATAAAGCAATTCTGATGTTTGTTGTTTAGGAGGCCATTGCACTGACTTACATTAGTTCCCTGAAGACTTGCCTTAACTTTAACCTAAAAGATAAAATCTTATGATATTCTATAATTATCTTGTTATAAACAAATCACATGAAGCTATTCTAACAAATATTGCATGTGTAGCTTATTCATCTGTGTCATAGACCTCAATTTTGTCCAAAAACTTAAAAAAAAAACACATCAATGAGCCACACCATTAAATGAACATGAGCATTGTAATCTATTTTAAAGACAGGTGCAGTATACTCACGAGTCTAGAGCACCAAATGTGTATTCATCCATGGCTGAAAATAGTCCCCACCAAATGCGCTACAAATCTACTCCTGTTTGTGTAACATTAGCTACAAACTACAGTGCCCAGCTGTTTTAGTTTTTTATTGAGCCTTACCTAAAAGGAAAGTATATTATATATTTATGATCTGTTTTTAAAGATTTGCTTCTTCATAACAATGGGCTAACTGCTGAACGCCAGACAGGGTAAGTATTGAGAGACAGACTATTGCGTTGTTGCTTTTGATCTTTTCATGGGATTTGTAGACAATACAACACCAGCCTTATCCATTAAAGGCCCTTAAAACCTGATTCGCCATCAGTCTGTATAGCAACATTTGCATTTAAATGGGATGACAGGCGTGGGTCGTTTGCTTATATTGCCAGGTCAATCATATCTAATCAATCAACACCCATAAAGCTCCGATGAAGCAGATTCTCAACACGTTATATCCCATGTGTTTAATTTGCACAAAAACTGAAGTGTAAAAATAACAAGTTGTGCTTTTTAGGGGTTATTATGTGCCAGTCCTTGTGTTTGTGTTCACATTTAGTGTATGAGAGGTTTCCATCTTCTCATCCAAGCATAGCATCGAATCATCAATCAAAGCAAATATGAATAGTTCCCAAAATGTCAAGCTATTCCTTAAAACAAATATTTTAAAGCCCTTAAGCCAATCCCTCCTCAATGAGCCCATTGAATGGTAAAAATACTAATCAGTCCTCACATACTGTATCGATGTACTAGAATGGACAAACACAGCAGCATTGATCGTTAAGCACAAACGTCCACTTCTCCTCTCTGATGAAATTCCCCCATTTGCAGAAGGTCGGATGATCTCTGAAAGTTGTGAAATAACAAACGTACGCACACACGCACACACACACACTGAGATTGATAGCGCATGCTGTTGACATCACATCAAACTGTTTCTGTCCCATTGCCCCTTCTCCACCAGTTGCCTCCCTTTTCTCTTGTCTATTGATGTATCTAAACTGGCACATGTGTGTGTGACGAATCTGTGGCCTGCCTGGGTATGACATTTGACTCAAACAGGTGTGAGAGAGAGAGAGAGAGAGAGACAGAGAGAGAGAGAGGCAGAAAGAGACACAGAGACAGAGAGAGAGAGAGAGAGAGAGAGAGAGGCAGAAAGAGACAGAGAGAGAGAGAGAGAGTTGGAGAGGAGGTGAAAGGTTGAAATCGTTTAGCTCTGGCCTGAAATACGTTCACAAGCTGTCTGTGCAAGTGAGTTTAACATGTGTGTGTTTGATCTTGTGCAACCCTGTGATATAGTGTTCTGGTATGCCACTAAGGTCATAACTAACATTAAGTTGGATTTTTTTCACAGCAGTTTCAAGCATGAAATTCCCTGCTTCATAAAGGCTTCCAACACATGCATGGCTAAAGCTTTAGGCTGGATAAAAACATGCATTCTGGTGGTAAATAAGCACACATAAATGAACACACATGGTCACATTTATTCGCAATCACATAAGCAGCATATTTATCCTGTTTGTACAGAAACTTAGCTTCTATTGAGTTGAACTTGAGTCTGATCTTTGTGTACATAACCCAATCAATCTTTTAGGCTGGATTGCTGTTGAGGTTGTTGCCCTGAGACACGATTGCAGCTGCAGGCAAACCTGCTGCACTACTTGTGTTGTGCCTGAACACACACTGCTTTATCCAAGCAGGCATCTGTGAGCGCCTGTGAGTGTGTCTAAATATATTGAGCTGACATACGCAGAAAGCTGGTAGGCCTGGAACTCTGAAGAGGGTTAAAATCCTTGAACACATTAAGGAAGACTGGGAGGAGCATAAATCGAGGAATGTTGATACTTCTTCCAGCTTTCATGTGCATTTGTGTGTGACTGTGAGAATAATACAACTGAATAAACATCTGGACATGTCACTCCCTTCTCTAACACACGATTGTTTGTTCATTCATTCTGCAGCCGCTGCGTTGAGTTCTCAGGCTGCGCGTATCTGCACACATTCCCACTTTCTTGTTCAGATGGAGATTGAGTGACAATATAGAAAGTTATTTGCATGAATGGAGGGGTGAAAGCTTCAGCGTCAGGACTCTACAGGTCACAGAATGAATTATAGACTTTTAAAGATGCCTTATTTATTGCGTACCATTTTTAAATAAGATATCTTTTAATAGGCTATAAGTATATAAGCTGTAACTAAAGGCTGTATTAAGGCTTAATGTCTAACTACCCATTAAAACGGCACAATATATGAAGTTTTAAACAATAATAAATCCTTAATTTAATCCATTGATGTTAAATTGTCTAGATTTTCTGCAGCTCTTTTCAAAAAGCAGTGATGGAGAGTAATTAAGTAGATTTACACTATATTTTAAATGTTGGGTACTTGTACTTACAGTAATATTTCCATTTAATGCTACTTTATACTTCTACTACATGTGCGCGAGTGTGTGTGTGCGTGTGCGTGTGCGTGTGTGTGTGTGCGTGTGTGTGTGTGTGTTTCCATGTCCTACTGTTACATCTGTTTAAAGACCTTACTGGAACTGGTAGTGGAGTGGCCCTCTTCTCAGGAAGGCAGTGAAGGGTAAACTCAATATCTCTTCTGGTAGACATACAGTAAGTCATATAATATCAAATATTTACCTACCAACACATAACCCTTAAAACTACACTGTCAGTGTTACATTGCTGTGCAGACGTGTCCGTGTTCCTTAATAGTGAGTCCATGATTAACTTAAAAGGCACTTTTTAATTCCCCATCGTATGCTATTTAAAGGCCTAGTTTGACATTGGGTGGAATATGCTCATTTGCTGTCTAGACGAGCGTTAGAGGAGAAGATTGATATCTCTCATGTCTGTGCAGTAAATATGAAGCTGGAGCCAGCAGCAGGTTAGCTTAGCTTAGAGTAAGCACTGGAAACAGGTGTTTCTCCCTCTCCCCTGCCAAACAAAGAAGAGTTGAATCTCATTCAATTGTCCTTCCAGGCTCCCTTATGGTCAAGACGGTGTTCCTTGAGTTGTAAATTCTCTGGTGAGCCAGCAGCAAGCTAGCAAAGAGGGAAACTAGCAAAGTCATTCAAGGACATTTAGTCAGTCTGTCAGATTTCTCTCCCTCTTCTTTGGAATTTCTATGGTGTATAGAAAGTTGTCTCAATCAAACCTGTATCATACCACTGCATGTCACTTATAGGGTTTTACAACTTAATCTCAAAATGTAATTTTACTATGACGTAATGACAAGATAAATTGTCTCCTGTTTATCGACCTGGGTAGTTCTTCCAGGGAACCACTTTACTGAGCCTGGGTGCAACTGCTCTGGCTGCTGGGACATACAGCAGGCACACTGGCCTCCTCTGCTGTCCAAACACTGCAGTGCATCAATTACTGATTACTGAATCTCTTTAACTAATATAGGCCTATATATAAAATCACCCACAAACACCCCATAAACTAAAATGAGTAATAATCATCGTTACAGTAATCCGCTCGGACCCCATCTTGTTTTCACCACAACCTTAAAATGATGAAAAAATGTGTCCCTGAACACCTATGGGTTTAAGATTCTGGCTATGAAATCACACTGTCCTCTGTTTGAGTCCAGCTGCAGACATATGTTGCATGTAGTTTGGGCTATTTTGCTTCCATAACATGTTTTCAGACTAGTGAAACATCTAAAATACACATTTAGGTGTTTTTTTTTTACTACACTTTGTCTATCTGCATCCATAGAATTAAATCCAACAAAACTTAGCAAATGATAATGGCAAATATAATACACAAAAATATTGTCTTAATGTAAGTAATCAACTGGGGAAGTTTGATGGTTATATCCATTAGTTAAAAAGTTTACCATATTCACCAAACAGAAGAAAGAACACTTTATAGTATACGAGGAAATAAATTAATGATTGTGGATTAACACTATTTGGCACTTTTGTTTTTGAGAAACTTTCGAGACAGCAGACACACTGTTGGTCTCAGTAGTCCAGGATAAGATGCCGGAATAGGATTGGTTGCTTAGTGATTCAATATTAACAGTATCCTTGGAGACAGAGCCGTGGGGGGCAGCATATTAAAAGATCAACCGGACACTGTGTGTGTGTTTGTGTGTGTGTGTGTGTATGTGTGTGTGTGTGTGTGTGTGTGTGTGTGAGAGAGAGGCAGAGTATTGGATTCCATCAGTGAAACCATGGTAACTGCCCCTGAGACTGGCAGCTCCCCCCTGACTCTGTCAGTGTGATTTTACACCATAACTTTCTTCCAGTCATTGTGATACAAAAAGGTTTTGTGTGATAATTGATGCATTTTTTTTGTTATCCTTCACTAACTCTCCAGTCGACACAGAGGCAGGTTTTAACAAAGGCAGTAGCTCTCATTGAGGACGCAAAAGTGAAGTTATTTTTATTGTATATTTGGAGGATTTAACAATGTGAGGAAGAGTTCCCTATATACAATACACACTAATAATAAGCTACGTTTTTGTAAGGGTCATTCTTTTTTCAAATTGATTTAGGGCACCCCTCAAAATAAAGCAATATCTCCAGGCTTGTTATTATGACATTTTTTAGATTATCTAAATTGAGTGTTTAAATTTAAACATATAAACAAAGGAATTATGAAAATATTAAATGTAGTTATGTCAATTGATTTAGCACTTATATATAGGGGAGATCGGGGATAGTTGTAACAGCAGGACCTTCACCAAGAAGGGATGACCTTAGAGTCATGAGATCACCTCCATGTATGACCACTTCCTTGCTGACCTTGCGCATGAAATGTCATAGCTGAGTGAAGAAGTGTGCAGATTTTACAGCCAAAACACAGATTTTCAGGTATGAAAGTCGACCGAAAGTTGGACCAAGTCGATCATTTCATTATTACTGCTTCTGTTGAAGTTAAAATTATGTTATTTGTATAATTTTAGAGTAGTCTCTTGTGTAAAATGCGAGGTATTTCATCTATGCTAATTCAAACCACCATGCTGCTACAGATAGATAAACAATGGCTGACAGGTTTTAAGTGTTACAACTAACCCCTAATGACCCATATGCATATAGATATACATATACAGTACATACACATATAGTGCATATGTTCTAAAAGAAAGTTATTCTAAAGTTTAAAAAAATATCCGCAATAACTGATTATTGTGGATTACAGTCATTCTTAAAGGGATTTAAGAGTCAGAGGTCAGTTCTGTCTGTTGTTTGAGAACAGCTTGACAAAGATGCATTTTTAATTCTTCATTCTTATTGTTACAGCGGACCCTGGGGCAGGATGTCGTAATGGAACTCCTTGTATTTTACATCAATTTATTAATTATGTGATATAGTTAATAAATAATAAATAAGGGTAATTTGTGTTAAAAGATTTGAGAGCTCAAACACAAAAAATCAGGACGTTAAAGTGTTACAATCATCCCGGTGTCCCCCTGGCAACATCACTTAGAAAGTGAAACAATAATTTAAATTCAATATGTAAAATGTACACAACCTTTTAGCTGCCAGTGATATGTCTACAGTTATTAGGTGATTCGGTTGCATTTGGCAATTTGGACTCACAGTACAAAATAGTAGAGTTCCGGTCAGCATTTCCAAAATAAAACGTCTTTGATGAGCTATCGCTCTACAAGCATAACGTGCACTGATAAGCTTTAATGACATTATTATATAGATGACAGCCACATGTTTATTTTAAAAGTATGCTGCATTTTGGATAGTCCTACCACGGCACAATATTTAGTTATTCCGAATAATTTAGTTTGACTGCAATATCGATCCACTTCCGGTATCTCCTCGTCCTCGAGCCGCTCCGTTTGAGGTGTATCCATGGTAACCGCAGTAGCTACACCAGGTCCGGTAATCTCTCAGAGCTTCTCGTTACTTTTAACAGCCGAGGACCAATGGAGAAATAAAAGTGAATAAAAAATAAACTCGTTTTTAGCTCATGTGTTGTTCTGGAGAGGCATGACGCCCTCGCAGAGAGCTCGGTATGGATGCGAAGCGACTCGAAACGCTAAATGGAGAATGGCAGGTGAGGCGACGGGCGGTTTGAATGGATTTTACTTAAAGTTAAAATCATTTAAAAACTTTACAGAGTAAATATGCGAGTTATAGAAATGTGTTGGGTAACGGCGATTCTTACCGTGTATGTTACTTGCAGCATGACATATATAAATGATAACTATATGACGATATTTGCCCAATAAGGTGTTATTTCATATGTGAGGGATGATCATACTTATTTAGATTTTAAGGGTAGCGATGTAATGTGATGTGTGAATAAGAGCTACATGTTCAATAATATTTGCCCTTGTTGCTACTATTTTGAAATAGGAGTAATAATTATACTTAACATGTACACTATTGTTGCGGTGAGTGATAGAAATATGGTAATGCCAATGCTTACCCTGTCTATATTTAATATTTTGTTGTTTTATTATTATTGTTTTCTTTTCTGTTTTTGATGTCTTTGTTCTGTGTGATGTTACCTTTTTTTAGAAAAGCAATACAAAGTAAATACATTTTTTTCTTTTACTGAGTTACAGTCAGGACTTTTTTTTATTACAAATAATAATTAGTCTATTAAATGAAAATTGTCAGTACATTATTATGTCTATGCATTACGCTGAGGTATTGCATAGACATAACAACGTACAGACAACTTATTTCAAACTAACTTTTTAAAAGGTTTAACACATTTGTGACGCATTATTACTAAGAAATAATCCTGAAATAATAATCCACACACACATGCGCACAAACACACACACACACGCGTGCGCACGCACACACACACACACACACACACACACAAAAGGCTGATTCAGTGCTTCTTGACCGGCCACAGCTGGCCCTTTATTGCCCTTTATGTTTAAGCTGAGGACATTGAGCGTTTCAGTGTCCACTGTGAAAAGCTTGTATTGTTAAGTGTGTGTGTCTGTGTGTGTGACTGTGTGTGCTGTTGGTCACTCTCATGGGGGGGGGGGGGGCAGTGGTGTCTTGTTAAAAGAGGGAGCACTGGTCATTTTAGAGGGTATAGGGTCTTGTGTTTCTCTCTGTTGTGCTGCGTCTGGAAACAAAACAAAAAACAAACCCCCACTGACTGGACAGATAACATCTCTCCGTCTCCTTCAGTGCCAGAAAGTGAAACGTCAAAGATGCTGTGTGTGTCTCTAATGCTTCATTAATCATGCAGATGCAGCTGAGCCCTATCCAGGTCAAGCAAGCTTTTGTTAAGTTGTGTGTGGGTGTGCATGACTTAAGGAAGCCTAAATAATTCAGCCAGGTGTTTGAAGAATCTCAAATGGCCCTTGCACTCCATGTGATGGAAAACACTCAAATCTGATCAGCCGGATTTGTTTTCACACACACGCGCGCACTTTAACACAGGATGACGAATTGGTGTTGTTTTACTCATGAGTTTTCCTTTGTATTCAAGTCTCGAAGAAACACTGTGATGACATCAGTGTTATTAAGTACACGTTCAATAATCCAACTCTTGCTTTCTGTCTTTGTGCTTCCAACCCTGTCCTCCCTTTCTCCCTGCTTCAGCTCCCCCAGTGCCCATGTTGAAGCGTGCTGGTGGGGCACCCCAGCCATGGCCGATTCACCCAAACCCTACGGGACAGGTCCACAGGATCCACTTCCCTCCTCCTCACCTCCCTATCTTCCACACCCGCCATGCAGAAGAGAGCGCAGAGAGGCCCCATCTGGTCACCATCATCCGCCCCTCTGGTCAGAGTACACTACGCAAGGTGAAGACAATGTTTACCATTTTCAGAAGCACTTTAAAATAAGCAATTCACGAAAAGTTTATGGATTGTAACTAATCTTAACAAGACCAACGTTTGGGTTGAAAGGTTGTGGGTGTTTATCCTTTCTATTTGGTATTCATGCAGTCATAAATGTTTGTAGCACATTGATAAGTCCTCATGGGTTTTTTACTTGCTAATAAGCCACCAAGCCTGCAGTTATAAATGTTAATAAGATGTTAATACATGGTGCTTTGCAGTTCGGCAGTCCATCAGTAGGATTTTCTTGATCAGTCCAATCAGATCCAGGCAGAGACTTTTCAAAACCTGGCAAACCCAACGTTGTTCTCATTAACAGCTTAAAACATATGTAGAGAGTAATTTACATGGGAAAGGATTTCATAACTTAACCATCATTTTGGCCTCTCTGTTTTCAAGGTAACAGTCCTGTTGAACCGTAGAGGTGTGGTATCCTTCGAGCAACTGCTATTGGATATCTCTGAGGCCTTAGGGTTTCCTCGCTGGCACAGAGCCAGAGTCACACGGCTGTACACGACCCACGCACGAGAGGTGAGGCTCAACCATGGTCACATTAACCCAGAGGCAAAAAAAAACACTGAAGAGCCCCTATGAACTGTTCCCACGTTCTTCCTGCATCCTCTGGAATGTGTACCTGGCCGCCAGGTTGGCTGTGAGGTACTAGGAATATGACACATGTAAGCACAAATACAAAATAATGAAGGTCTTGAAACTAGATGACACAAGGACCCTCTTTGCCCAGTTGGTAATACAGTCTTGGTTTAACTATCTATTGAGCGCGGCAAATAAATTAAAAAGGAAGCTGAAATAAAGGAATGTGTGGACACTATCTCATTCTAGAAATGTCATGTTCCCAACTTGCATGCAATAATTCTACACAGCTCTTAAATGACAGTTCTGAAAATCTAATTACCTGGGAGCCACTGGCCAGGTTGTTCTCTCCTATAGGATCGCCACTTGCAGGGAGATAAAACTCCAATATTGCAATAAATGTAAATGATAAACACTCTGAGGCTCAGATGAGTTGCTCAGCCTCTTTCTGCTGTCATACTGACCAGCATATGTAGAAGAGTTATGCTACTTGAGATTGTATAGCTGTAGAACAACATCTTTCTCTCCCTCTCGGTCTCATTAAACTCTCACAACAACAATAAAATGTTGACCTTTCTCGATACTCTGTGTGCTCCAGGTCTTTTCTTTTAGAATACATAGACATTTTGCAATTTCTACACTTTTTTAAATTAAATAATTACTTTAAACTGAAAGACTGGGGGGATATCTAAATGGGAAAAATCAAAAAGTAAATTTTCGTCTGGATGTAAGAGTTCTTAACAAGTCAGGGGCCTTAAGAAATTGTCTTGTGGTTCAGATCTGGTCCCCTTGCCTGTGTTAAATTGTCCATTTTTGTCTTTTCCCTTTTCTCTAGGTGAAAGGTATATGTGATTTCTTCCGAGGCGAGGTGGCCTTCTTGGCGCTGGGGAAGGTTCGTCCAGAATTGAGCAGTGTGCAGGAGGCTCTGGAGGAGATGTTTCCAGAACATTCTCATTATCGGGCTGACGCACTACGGACCTGGGAGAAAAGACTTCGTCCAGCACCAGATAAAGCTGCTAAAGCTGACAGTGGATACAGTGAGGGGACGGGCAGCAGCGAGACACACACTAACCAAGAGACACACCAGGACACAAATACACATGTCGAAAATCATAATAACACACACACAAGTACACAGCCACCTCACCATATAGACACACACCAGCCTGAAAATTACAACTCGGATGTTCAGAAGTGTCACAAGAAGAATTCATGCAGAAAACCTGCTCACCCGCCCAACCACCTGCAGAGACTGCGTGTGAGAGGTGGGGTCAGAGGGCGACAGCCTTCTGTCATCAGTCCATTTAAACACGAGGAAGGTATTAGAGAAGCAGACGTACTCTCTCCTACACTGTGTGAAGACTGCATAGCAAGGAGAGTTAAACATCAGGTTCCAGAACGGCTCAATCCACTGTCAGGGAAGGTCCCACTACCTCCTGTGTCGAGGAAGCAAAAAGAAAGTCCTTCTACAAAACAGGAAGTGAGAAAATTAAATGCTCACATCAGCCTTCCGCCTCCTCAGCCAATGTGCAGAGATGAGGAGAGGAGTGTTGCCCGATTACTTTCAAATCCACTTCCAGATGTGGGTCAAGGGCACAAGGACATACAGCAGAAGACGACCTTTGACCTTCCCTCAGGCGGAAGTGATGTCACCCTGGCAGATATCGAGCGTTGCTATGAAATTGGATGCGCGGTTGGTGATGGCAACTTTGCGGTAGTGCGAGAGTGCCGCCGTCGTGACAACGGACAAACCCTCGCCGTGAAGATTGTCGAACGATCCAAGCTTATTGGTCGAGAGCACATGATGCAGAACGAGCTGAGCCTTCTGGGTAGCCTCTGTCACCCTCGCATAGTGCGGCTGTTTGCTCACCACCACACACACACTCACTCCTACCTGGTGATGGAGCTGGTGAGCGGGGGGGATCTGTTTGAGGCCCTCAGTGAGAGGGGGAAGTTTCTAGAGGCAGAGGCAGGACTTATGGTGTCAGACGTGAGCGGAGCACTGAACTACATCCACTGCAAAAGTATCGTCCACAGAGACCTCAAACCAGAAAACCTACTGGTGAGTGTCCGATTTAAGAATTAAATGTGAATTGTGTGTGATTATTACATCTTTAAAAGGATTTCTGATGGCATACTTTGTTTGCAAAAGTTTTAGATAACCTATTTTATATATTGCCACTAGGGGTGCCAAAGATTTCCCTTTTTTTATACATAATAGCTTTAATATTTAGAAAGCAAAATAATTTATAACAAATGCATTTTTTTCTCTCACCTTATAGCCAAAATGGACTTTATCTCAACTAAAACTACAATAAATTCTTAATTATTACTTTTTTTTACAGTCCGACAACTTTTATTCATCTTCTGTCTCCTCATCTACTCCCTCCATGTCTGACTTTTAAAAAAAAAAATGTTTATTCCTCTCTCAGATAGAGCGTGTGCCTGCTGGCATCTATAGGCTGAAGCTGGGAGACTTTGGTCTTGCCATGGTTGTGACTGAACCAGTCTTCACCATATGTGGCACACCCACGTATGTAGCCCCAGAGATTCTCTGTGAGACAGGTTAGTGCTTAGTGCGTTTGCTGCTTAAAGTACTGCTTTACATCTGTATGCTATCACTAAATACAAGTTGTTCTGATTATAAAACTTGCAAAACATAGCACTTCTTTTTAAAAACAATCAATTTCCAATCTGAATGTGAGTAATATTTTCTAAATGAACTGTGGTTTGATCCTGCAGGTTATGGTGTTGCAGTGGATGTATGGGCTCTGGGTGTTATTCTCTACATCCTGCTGTGTGGATTTCCCCCATTTCGCAGTCGGGATCGGGATCAGGAAGAGCTGTTCCAGCTAATAAAACAGGGACAACTCCACTTCCTGTCCCCCTACTGGGACCCAATCTCAGAAGGTGAGAAGTACAGAAAAATAAACTGTGCTGCCACAATTGCCTATGCACAAAAACACAAATAAACAATGTATTTCTCATTTTGTTGTGTGCGTAGAAGCCAGAGGCCTTGTCAGAGCTCTGCTTCAGCCAGATCCCACAGTGAGGCTGACAGCAGAGCAGACCTTGCTGCATCCCTGGGTGAAGGCTATGGCTTCAGTTCGCAGGCAGAGGTCGCTCACGGGCAAACCTCATAAGGACACAGCAGATACTGGAGCAGAACCAGACAAGTCCAGACAAGTCCGGAGTCTAGCTCAGACCAATGCAGCAGAAACAATGACACAAGGAGGACACGCCGGCAGCGAGGGAGCAGTCACACATACTGAGTTCAGCAGGCCTGATGAGAGACAAACTGAGATGAACACAGGACGAGGACAAGATGAAGACAAACTACCACGGCCACGATCAAAAGAGAAAAGTACAGTTCACACCATATCTTCACAGCTACAAGTGCACACACCTTCAGAGGCCGCACCTGGTCAACAGAAACCAGACTCTGGCTCACCCAGCAGCCCAGAAAAACAGGATTCATCAGAATCACAGTTTCCATTCAACCTGAGCGTTGAACTCAATCAGCTCGGTGCCACCCCAGCCCAAACTGAGCTTCCATCCCAGATTAGGACACAATCAAAACAAAACAGCCAACAGCAATCACCTTACTCACCACCTTCCATCAATACAGTGCAACAAACCACAACAGCGGGTCACTCAACACAACACCACCCATCCTCCTACCCAGCAGCAGCTTCCTCATCTCACTCTCTCCATCAGCAGAACTTCACCTCTCCCCTGAACTATCCTACCTATCAGAACCACCTAACTGAAAACTACGACGAGCCGAATGCTCACACCGCCGCTACACACCCACCTGCTCAGTCTCATCCTCACTGTCAATCTCCTGTTTAACCGTATGATTAGATCAGGGTCATCACTTTCGTTGTTCCGGACAATAGCGCTGATTTCCTAGCAGCTGAATCCCTAAATGACCCGCAGATGATGCGATTTAGTCTGTTGACGAGGTTAGATAAATCTCATAAATGTGTGTCATTCATGTGTCCTGCAATCACAAATGATGAGATGTTGTGTAATGACCAAGGTATGAGGAGGGGATATAGTGAAGCATGGTGAGCACTATGTTGAAATTAATGGAATAGAATTGATCAAGTAGGACTCAATTTGGATTTAAAACATATTTGCAGTTTGTCATGATTTATAATGTTGTGATGTAATCATACTTTGTAGTACATTACAGTGTATTTGTTTTGGTTGTTATATTTTTTTCTGTAAGCCATGTTTAACTTTGAGGACATGATTCCTAGTGGTAGCTATTTTTGATTGCTTGCGTGACGACACTAACCCATCCCCTTCAACTCAATTCCTAGAAGTCTGTGATAGGAGTGTTTAGCAACATTTGTTTACTATACCTTCGTAAACTAAAAATACTTGTACCGAGAACTTTTAATTTGAATCCTGGTAAAAGTTTGCCATATTTACCAAACTGTTGGACGCCATCTTTCTGACAAAGTGTTTATTGTACGTATTTTTTGTACTGGTTTTGGTTGTCAAGAAGCTGATCTGAACTAATAATCCTGGCACTGTAACTGTGTGATGATTAACATCCAGTGAATTAGCAACCTGTAGTAATATTTGGACAAATTAATTTGTGGTAAAATCCAGTGGATAATAATGGGAATTGCCAGTGTGTGACCACATACAGCTACTGGCTGAACTGTGCATGCATAGCTGAGGGTGGTATGGCTCCAGTGCCAAAAAAGGCATATATGTCTGTCCAATGGGAGTGGTTAGTCTTGTCTCTCCTAAATGTAGACAGCTGACATTTTGACATCCTGCCCCACCTCCAGACTAACCCAGAGGACACACACACAGCCCCCCATCCTGTACACAAATGCAGCCCTCCCAGCCCTTGAGGCTGCCAAGCCACATATCTGGGGCACTGAAGGGATGAATAAGCGTAAATGTTTCTGACCTAGTATCAGTATCCAAGGTTTTCTTCAATCACCCCTGTTTTTCTGGATAAATGATTTATGCTTCATTAAAGCACAAACACAGGGCTCCTCACAACCAGTTGAACCACTTCTGATTGCTGCCACGTACAGGGCTGTAAACACGGCTTCAGAAACAAGGTGTTTTTGTTGTGAAGTTTTGTTAAAAGTTGTTGATTAGTTATTAATGTGTAGATGTGGTTCATAAACATTGCTTGTGTATAAAGGATGCGTCCTCCGTTGGAGTGGCCTAAATTTGTCGCATATCAGGTTTTGGTCACCTTTCACGTCCTGCCATACACACTGACCCGCAGGTGCTTACTACGCATGCGCCTTTAAAAACTCTTTAAATACCCCAAGTCATCTGCCATAATAAAACATTCCGCTGTCAGCCAACACACGGCTGTGCTGAAGTAGTCACTGGCACATAGAGGCCGTAACAGACACAAAATATTTACTTTTAAATACGCTACTTCAGTTATTATCCACGATCGAGAACCTGCCTGAGTAATAACGAATTTGACCCGGAGTCGTTAAGGCTGTGCAGGGTGAAGTCGGGGGAGACGGACAGGAAAAAAAAAACAAAGATGGCTGTGTAACCAGAGAGACGAGTCCCAGCAGAACTGTCTCTATCCGCGGCTTTAATAACCGACAGGTCCAGTTGGTCCCGTGGACAGTCAGCCGGTACCGGAGCAGGGACGTTATATGAGCAGCCGAGCTGGGCCGCCGGTGTACATCGTTGTAATCTGCTGTCATTGCGAATAACGGCGTCGAGAGTACAACAACAGCTGAGAGCCGCCTGAGTTGTTTTTGTTCTGCCTGGGCAAAGGGAGAGGACTGCTGTGTTTTTGTCAACGTAGCTAGCCGCATAGTCTGCTAGCCTCACTGTAAGTCAACACAACTAGTCAACGTTTAATTAAGTTATTATTACATTTTGCACATGATCTCATTATTACACAATCATTGGCTTGTTAAATTACAAGTTCGTAAGTGGGTGGCATTGGTAATAATAATAATAAGTTAGCCTGCATTCCTTTCTGACAGCCTGCTGCCGTAGCGTTAGCCTAGCTACCGTTAGCTAGCTGTCAGCTGACCGTTAGCTTGACAGGTTGTAAGCTAGCCGTGAGCTAACCTGCTAATATTTCGGGCTCAGCCTGGTCGCGGCAGGTACAACTCAGAGAAATTTCTAGACAGCCATCGCCATGTCTTCAATGGAAGAGAGAGACGTGGGCGTTGTGGCCGCCCCTGGCTCCTCCTCGGCCGGCATGGGGGTCGGGGCCGTGGGGGCAGCGGTGGAGGCTGTCGCCGGGGTCGCAGCCATGCAGGAGGAGGTCGGGATACGGCGAGAAGGGCCCGAGCCTGACCCAGACGAGCCACCCAAGAAGAGGGTGAGAGTGCCCGAGGGAGAGTCAGGAAAGCTGGAGGAAAGACTGTACTCAGTGCTGTGCTGCACCGTGTGCCTAGACTTGCCCAAGGCGTCTGTATACCAGGTAAACGTGGTGTCAATCACAAACCTTCCCCTCATAATAACCCTAAAACATACTGTCAAACAACAGCAACACAGCTGGACCTCATACTAGAAACTCCCCATGTGTCCCAACCGCTGATCCCCAGAGTCAACCTGTTGAATATGTTTACCAGCTCCAAATATTTTAAGTGATACTAGATACAACACAGGCCCCCAGTGTATATATGCTGCAAGCTGAGCCATGAGGCTGAGAGCAGACACACCCAACATTATAACATTATACTGTGAATTATCCTCAAATAACCCTTCAGCAAAAGCCACATTCCCAAACTCCACATAAGAACGCAAACATCCAGAACTCAACCAAAACCTAAATTTGAAATCATCTTTTGCCCTTCCCTTCAACCCACCCCGACGTTCTCCTTAATGACCTCAAACTGCTCTCTTCAATGTCAAGTGAATACATTTGTAATTAATAATAGTTCAATTAATCTTAAGCATCTACATGCCCCTATGCACCATGCAGCACACATGCTTTAAACATTCGTTTATTAGTCGTTTATACATTTATTAACAATACTGGGAAAACACAAGTTGACATTCTTTCCATACACAATATTCTGCCCTTAAAACGTGTGGATTCAGGGAATCACAACATGTTAATAACACTAGAGCCTCTTAATCCATATATCCCAAAGAACTTTGCCATCATTCACATTGAAAAGTACACAACTCCAGATCTCCCCCCTCTACAGAAATACTTCTTAAGTTGTGATCTTACTGTTATATTTCCAAAGGCGCAGCCAGTCTTTTTGCCGTTACTCTGTTGTTGGGCGGCTTTAATCAATCCATTGTTATAACTTATAAAATAGACTCTTAGGAAATACGCCTAGCCTTAGCCAAACAAATTATGTCTTTTGATTTGAATATAACATACAATCCTAGAATACTACCTGTTTCCTAACCCAAAATATAATTTTTTTAAGCAGTCCCAATTATTAATTTTTAAATATACCATAGCTGTAACAAATTATAGCCACATTTGTCATAACATTGGACATGAGAAAGTAAAATTTCCAGCTTGAACCAACTCAAATATATATATATATTTTTTAGTTTTTTACAATTTCCCTGCGCCTCTTCCTATTTAGGATCTACAATAATTTTTTTCCCTTTCCTTATACACTTTGTTTGACTGTCCCCTTAACTTTTTTTCCCACCACAGTGTACCAATGGACACCTGATGTGTGCGGGCTGTTTTATCCACCTTCTGGCTGATTCTCGTCTTAAGGAGGAACAGGCCACGTGTCCCAACTGCAGGTACATCAAGCTCCCTGTAGATATGAATACTTCCTGACTCGTGCACATAGAAATAAAAACTAGTTACTAGGTCCTAACCAGAAGAAACAAGATACTTGTGGCGGTTCAGATTCCTCAGATTTCAGCTGATCTGGAAGAAGCCAGAGAACCAGTTTTTAACCACATAAGACAAAAAAAAAAATGCACTTGGAGAAATAAATCTCATAAGTGCGTCACAATGAAACAAAGACGCCTCCTTAATAAAAATGAAAAAAACAAAATGCCTCTTCATTATAAAAGAAATGTGTATGTAGGGGGTTTCGATAAAAATAAACCAATAAATAAAATAAAGCCTGCGTGCGTTAGCTTATTGTTCGGCAAGCATAGACTCTTGCATGAATAATGCTAAAATCTGCCCTGATGCAGGTAACCTAGTGCTCAAAATCATCCTCAATCAGAAAAGGCAGAGGCGATATTCGCTGGAAAGTTCACCAAAGTTGAACTCCACACAAAGCTTCGTTCACATAGAATGGAAGTGAACGGGAGAAGGGGGGAATGCATTTGGGACTGTGCCATTAAGCCCTAAAGAAAGGGCGTTGTCACATCCAGATGCTTTAGTTAATGAGTGTACATCATTGTGTATGGATATTGATACTAAACTGTTCATGTAAATATGATATTCTGGTTATATACGCATTTTCGAGTGTCCTAGACTGCTGTGTCAATAAAGTTATACTGTGCATAGACACTTAGCGACAAGTAATTACTTTTACAGCCAAATAGTTCTCAGTCAGTGTATCACGTATGTGATGCTCGCTAATAGCAATTAGAGCATCAAAGAACATAAATCCGCTTGAGCTAAGGCAAGATGAGAATGATTTCAAACAGCAGGATAAAACATTAATGCAGTGATGACTGTAAGATGCCTTCAAAAACCACTCTGGACCATTAAGTTAATAAAGGTCTCAGAACCAAACTGTATTGTTATTTACAACATAATTTTACCAAATTACTCTTGTATATATCACTGATGTATGGGCACAGGGAAAGATAACTTGATTTGATTTTACTTTACTTTGACTTACTTTACTACAGTAATTTACTGGAGGTAGTATGTGTCGAAATAGCCACCAACAGTTGACCAAAGCGTAACGTAACTAGCTATTCATTGTTGTGCATTGTTCATGAACTTATATGAACATTCTTTACATACCACATATGTTATGCTGCACTGAGGTATGACATGTGGTTTCCTGTGTTTGCGTAGGTGTGAGATCAGCAAGAACCTGTGCTGCAGGAACCTTGCAGTGGAGAAGGCTGTCAGTGAGCTGCCGACAGAGTGCACCTTCTGTATAAAACAGTTCCCCCGCTCCAGCTTAGAGAGACACCAGAAAGAGGAGTGCCAAGACAGGTACACACACAACAAGTGAATGAGTTCCCTAAGATGGGCCCAACACGCTCAAATAAATGTTGGAGAAATTGTAGTGCAAAAAATTTGCAACCATACCCACATATTTTGGACATGGCCCTAAATTAAGAACATTTTAAGAGGCGGTGTTTGAGGCCCTTAAAAAATATATTTCACCAACATTTTACAAAAGTTCCAAAGGAGTCACTACTGGGAGCAATACCGGTAGGCATTGACGGAAAAGCAAAAAAAATGACTTGCCCCACAATGAAGTGGTTAAAACCTACAAACATACAATATATGGACTTAGAATATATGTGAAATGTAACAGAGGGAACAAATACTACATACTCTTTGAGACTCCTAAAAGATATATTTACCAAAAGGTGGAGCCCTGGCATGGCTGAGCTATATCCTGCTACACACCCTGAATCATACATGTATCTTAGCTCATCTGATCTCTTTATGCATATTCACACTTATACCACTGCACACATTTATACACAACTCCCTTCCCTGACCCCTATACCCCCCCCCCCCCCTTTTGTGTCCAATTTGTACCTCTGTTTAACTTCAAGCGGAAGTAAAGGTATTAGTCTGTTAACTTATCTGTAAAAGAAAATAGAAAAATAGTAGGCAAAATTGTGATAATGATAGCATAGGTTGCTGAAACTGAAATAAAAAAACTAAGTTTTAAAAAAAAAAAAAAGGGTTCCATTCAGCCTCCCCACAAACGTTTAATTTAATTAAACAGCTACAAACACTTTCTTCAAGCGGGTTCAGACTCTTTCAGATTACAAGTGACATTACAACAGAAACAAAGGTAGCAGGTAGCAGCATCACACGGGGTTAATTTAGGGAAGATGGGGGAGCATGTGACCAGCTGACGTGATCAAGACTGTGTGTGTGTGTGTGTGTGTGTGTGTGTGTGTGTGTGTGTGTGTGTGTGTGTGTGTGTGTGTGTGTCTGTGTGTCTGTGTGTGTGAAGCTCAGGCCTGTTGAATTTGTATGCATGAAATCCTATGGGGTTGTTGCTATAGCAACAGGTGACCCTGCTTAGGGCAGCTGTGCCCGTGCTAATGTTACCATGACAACGGCCAAGGCAGTCAACAGGTTTCTGGTCCGGTCGGACGGTAAAATGTGCCGGTGTCCTGCGAGGATGTGACTGCTGCTTACAGAAAGAGGATGTTGTTCTCCTTTATGAGTGCTAACATAATTCATTTTTTGGATGGTTTTCATTCAACCTTTAGTTATAAGCTTTAGTTATAAGCTTTAGTTATAACCTTTAGTTATACCCGAGAGATCATTGAGGGGCGACAATAACATTGATTCAATTACAAAAACAAAGAGAAGGAAAACAAAACAACAACAAAGGGATATAAGAAAATAAGCAATATTGTGATAAAACAATAAAATCCTTTAAAATGTTCCAATTAGGGAAAATAATTTGATGGATACATAAGGATAATTAAGTATGTATGTATTATTATTATTATTATGTAAAACACTTTCAAGTAGAGATTGGGAGATTTAAGATGAACTATTTTTAAATCCAAATGGTATAATTGATTTTAATACCTATTTGTATATCAAACTCAGTATTTAATGTGCAGTGATTAGTGATTACAGGTATTTTAAAGTACTTTGTTAAAGTATTGAATCAAAACTACTGAACCCATTCCAGCTCATTGATTATATGTATACGACAAAACTTCACAGTTAACATAAAGTGAATTACGTCAGTTTGGTTTGAATTATCCTTGGTTCACTACAGAGGCTAACTAGTACCTTTCACATTATTATTATCTCACTTCTACTGTTGACAACTTAGCAGGTATTCATTGAAAAGCAGAGGATGTAATTGATATAAATCCAAGTCTGTCTTTCCTTGAGTTTGGCTCCCAGCACAAACGTATCATTAGTTCGGTATTAATTAGCCTTGGTTCACAACCGAGGTTAATTATCACCTTTTGATATTATTAGTAGCTTTCACTCGCTGCAGGAAAGTACATGTATTCGTAGCAAAGCTCCTCTGTGAAGGATTACATTTCTATGAAGCCATGTCGAGTTTGTCTTTTTAACTCACACTCACCATTGTGTTGCCAGGGTGACACAGTGCAAGTACAAGAGGATCGGCTGCCCTTGGCAAGGTCCGTTCCACGAGCTGCCAGCACATGAGAGCGAGTGCTCCCATCCCACTAAGACCGGAACGGAGCTGATGGGGATACTGGGAGAGATGGACCAGAACCACCGCAGAGACATGCAGCTCTACAACAGCATCTTCGGCCTGCTCTGCTACGAAAAGATCGGCTTTACAGGTACATGCAAAAAATACATAAAGTCAAAGGCAAAGAGAGTGTGGTGATATGTCTGTCTGTGAAGTGTGAGAAATAATCTTAAAGGGTCATTTGGTATTTTTAAACCTGGACTCTATTTTCCCATGTTTTTCTCTCTAAGCAACTAATATGGACTGCAATTTTCAAAATTGTTCCAGTATTTAGCGAGAGCGCTGCGGACGCGAAACGGGCTGCAATGTAATCCAATTCCGCACCGCCAATGTACGTCCACGATAAATGCTTGTTTTTACCACTGACTGGCTCAGATTATTATGTTAAATGTCTGACAACATTATGGAAAGGACTCTTCAGAGAAATAAAAAATGTTTCTTTACCTTGTTATCGTGTCTAACAAAGTATCAAGGAAAAGTCTTGTTCCGAAATCTCGCGAGAGTGTTAGGCCTCATCCGCATCGTTGAATCCACATTAAAAATCTTTAAGATAACACTAAGCTACGCTGGCACTCCAACACAAGAAGCTTTGACAACACTGTCTCCAACTCTCACTCAAGTTTCCACCGTTGCTTTCTGAAAACAAGTCACATGACACAAGAACAGACCGTTTTAACCGAGTGGTAAAGAAAAACATTTTATTTCTCTGGAGGGTCCTTTCCATAAGGTTAATAGACACTTAAAATAAGAAGCCTGTCGGTGGCCCAAGCGATTACATTGCCGCCCGTTTAGTGGTCGTCTGCAGCGCTCTCGCTCAACACTGGACCAATTCAAAAAAATTGTTATCGCCATTTGTCACTTAGACACAAAAACATGGGAAAATATGGTTCAGGTTGAAAAACACCGAAGTTACCCTTTAAGCACATCCTCTCCTTATATTAGACAAACTGGTTGCTCTGCTCCATCCAGAGGTGCAGTTCAGGCCGTACCGCACTGACGACTTCATCACTCGTCTGTACTATGAAACCCCGCGCTTCACTGTTCTCAACCAGACGTGGGTGCTGAAGGCCCGTGTTAACGACTCAGAGCGCAACCCCAACCTGTCCTGCAAGCGCACCCTCTCCTTCCAGCTCATTCTCAAAAGCAAGGTACACGCACAGCTCTGTCTGTCCGTGTTTATTTTTATCAAGTTCTTTAGTGTGTGCTTATTTTCAGGGCCGGTGATGTTAAAAACACGACCTGATAGTTAGAGATCATCACTGCTTAGCTAACAGAATTGAAAAGCTATTCTTTTGCTGCCATCCAAGCTGACTTTAACATATCTGCGTTGGTGTAGTAAAACCCTGAAGTTACCTCTTCCTGCTCTGATGTTTGTGTGTCATCTTTGTTATTGGTCTCTTATTCATGTCATGTCCATTTTATTTGTAAAGCCCCAAATCACAAATTTGCCTCAGAGAGATTTACAATCTGTCCAGGATACGACCCTTAATGTTTCACCCTTAATTTGAGATAAAGAAATGTAGCGCCTCTAGTTCTAACCAGTGATAGTAATAGAGACACTAACATCGACTTAGGTTCGGGGAGTGGTACGCCTCGAATAACTCACAACAGCTGACAATTTGATTGCCTTACAGCAAAACAAAACATATACATCACTGCATTTTGTATATGATATTTAAAAGAAATAGAGCTCTTTATCAAATAAAATAGGTAAAACAAAGAATAAGTCTTTTCCGAGTGGAAACCTTCAACAAATGCTCCTTTAAATTAAAGAGTTATATATATATATATATGTGTATATATATGTGTATATATATATATATATATATATATATAT
>CALSBV010012213.1:8195569-8210525 GCA_943590825.1 Bovichtus diacanthus
ACACTGTTTTTTACACACACACAGACACACACTGATACACACACTTATATCAAACAGTTGCCAGGGCATAAAAGCATAGCTGCTGGAAATGACATCAAGTAGCTATGCTTGTGTGTCTACATACGTGTGTTAACCTTTGTCCAGGCTTGCCAAATGCTCTCCTGGCTTGACAGTTAATTACTGCTTAAAGTGTATTACTGTAAGTGTGTGCATGTGTAACGGTAACATAAAGTCCTTTGCTTGGATGTGGTATTTTCTTGTGTATTTACATGTGTGTAGCTCATGTGAACACATGTCTGGTGTGTGTGTGAGTGTGTTCTCAAGCTTTTCTTAGAAACAGCAGCTGTGGAGAGTATCATCCGATCCACCAGCACTAATATTCCCAGAATGCCAAGCTGAGTCTCTGATCCCAGTGGTGAGAAAATTGCCGATACGATAAAGAGATAGACACGCACACACACACACACACTAGTCGAAGTGGCATTCCACCATCTTTTACCAAAGGGCCAACTGCACTCAGTAGGGACACATTCCGCTGTAACACAGAGCTCAAGGGGACACTTATTCCTGTAACACCTGGGACAGAATAACGAGCTCGGAGGATGCTGAGTCCCTTAACATGGTTATTTAACACCTAACTGGAGATAATAGCGCTTTTAAAAAAAGACCTCTGTCAGTCCATGTGCAACCAAAGTGGTGTTTACTTCCCATGCCGCCTCAATGAAACACATATTCTTAGTATGGTAAGAGAGACGCCTGAAATCTCTGTGTTGGTGTAAAATGCTAGAATTGGAATTTTACAATTATTACTATTAGAATTAGTTTAAAATTTAATGTACTTTAGATAATAAGTTTGATGACATAACCCTGCAGTTATCAATGTTTTTATTGATATATTGATTGAAGTTTTCCAGAGAAATAAGTCATGTGATATGACCACTATTTCAGTTGAGGGATTATAGAAAGGAACACTGCTCTGCATGTATTGAAAAGATGTGATTTTGTTTATTCAGACGTGTATCAACTAGTCGATTAATTATTCAACAGAAAATTATGGGCAAATCATTTTCTGCCCATCATAATTAAATCAAAATTGCCAGAAATGTCTTATTTCCAGTTTTTCATACGTGAAGAATGCTGCTTTTCTTTGTCTTATATAATAGAAAATAGAATATCTTTGCAGTTTGGACTGTTGGTCACGTTTTTCACAATTTTCTCTATTTTTTCTCACATGCTGCAACCGACCTGTATCACTGTTTTAGCTTAGTGGGCTTCTTCATATTGCCTAGGGAAGACACCTAAACACTCTATAGGACATAATGACTTGGGAGACTCCCTAATGCGTTGTTGGCGAGTTGCTGAGCTGTCCTTTAGCTAAACTGACCCTGACCTCAGACCTCAGAGGGGTGGGGCAAGGAAAAGAACAACACATCTTTAATCATTACAATCACAGAAAAATTGTGTATAAAATAAGAGAAAGCATGCTGGTAATGAAGTGTATTTAAGCTGTAAATTGAGAGCAATACCAACGAACCGGAACATGACATAGGGGCACAGAGAGGGAAAAGAATGATGTGGAGCAGATGCACTACAGAGAAAACAAAATGAATGGGAGGCAAGGGAAGCAGGGGATGAAGAGGGATGAGGAAAAAGTCTGCAGGGACTTTAAAGGTGAAGAGGGGTGAAAGAAGGCAATGGAGAAAGAGGGTGAAGAATTAGTGATAGAGAGGCTAGCAGCACACAGTGTGTCTCTGAGCTTTTCAGCCGACGGCCGTGAAGAGGGGATTTCAGTGGAGCTACCAGTTTTTGAGCTGAGCGCTGCAGAAGCGGCCGGCCGCCCGGGGAGAAGGTGTGACACGATCATTAGCGCGTGACGGATGGCGGCGGGAGGCAGGGAGCGCCAGTACCCGCTACATCATCATCCATCTGCTGCTCTCCCCGAAGCCTGCAGCCTCAGAGCCACCTACTCACCAGGACACCTTTCTTCTCCAGCCAAAAGCTGCCTGGCTCATCTACACTGACACAAAGGCAGGCTAGATGGGAGATGTATCCAAAAGCTACTTTAAAAGACCATTGTCATCTGCACCAAGTTACATTAAGCCCAGTAAAAAATATATATATTTGAATACCAGGACTATAATTACCAGTGGTACTTCCATGGGTCTACCATTGTACCTTGTATGCTTGGGTTTATTATCCTGCCCTACTTGTAGGCATTTAACTGTACATTATCTCTAAAGACATTCTGCTCTGCTTCATTTTTTATTTGCACCCTTCCATCTTCCATCTCTTGAAAACCCAAACAGAAAAAATAGAAATCGTCGCTGCCTATGGTCACAGAAGCTGAATGTATTTTTTTCTCCAGGTTGCAGCTGAATTTAAAAGGGTATTTCATGTTTTCTCCCTCAGCTCGGAGCTCATTAGGATTTATTTTAGCGAGAGAACGAGAGAGCAGGTCTCTCTGGTTTAAAATAATAATTGAGGAATTTTGAGGCAAACTCAAAGCATTCAGCGCTTTGTTTATCCATAATCTGTACGCTTTGCCCCGGAGTCTGTTATTGGGCTGCTTACCTTTTTTCCTTTTACAATATATAGGGTACTTTGAGTTTTCACTTACCAAATGTTTTGGTTATATATATATATATATATATATATATATATATATATATATATATTTTTTTTTTTTACATTTGCAGCTGAATTATTTCTCTCCTGGGCAGGTTTTATTTTATCTCCTTGCTCCCTCATATTTAAGTCAAATAAAAACAGTTGTGCATTATTTCACCCTCCACTTTAAGACAAGGGAAGAACAGAAAGTAGGCTACACATGAGAAATAAATGTAGGTTACATTGTCCTTTGAGTCATCAGCACCTGGGCAGACACCACAGCTTTATTACCAAAGTGACTTGTGGTTGCGACAGCTGTGTCGCTCTGCAGCTCTACTCAAACCTCAAGATCATGCTCAAGCTGGGGGGGGGGGGGGGCCTGGGACCTGCATACATACAACACAGCACAGTAGCGAGTGATTGTGTGAAAGGGCTACTTCACACATTATTCGCAACTCTTTACAGCTAAGTCTGCAATTGATGGCATCTAGACTGTGCCACACGTTTAAGCGGAGGATGCGGTAAGTAGGCTAAGACAAACAGGTGTCTTCTTTATGCTCAACTCTTGTGGCATCCTGCTGACCCATATAACGGGAAGACAGATAACGGAGCATCGGGTTTGTGCTATCTACTCCCGGGATGGGACTCTCCCTTTCGGAGGGGTGAATGCACAAAACCGTGTGTCGCATTACCGTCCGTGACCCTGGCTAAGCTGACACACCGGGCTATTTTTACACCCGGGCAGGGAGTGGACCTCCTGCTCCGGGACTTCACCGCACTGTCAGCTGCATGTGGAGCGCGAAGGACGGGTTTCGAAGGATACACAGCAGGAGCACTGACAACATGAACTCATTGTTATAGCTAATAACAGAAAAGGGACTCGTGTCTTACAAAGACACGGGGGAATAGACAACTTAAATCGCCTTAACAACTCACATGTGTTTACTCAAAGACACGCAAGTGACAAAAAATATAAAAAGCAGACGGTGAAAAGAGTTAAAAATCTAACATGTTCATCTAAGTAACGCTAAACACAGTAACGTTAAACTAAAATAAAATAAAATAAACACATTTACTGGCTGCTAAATTACCGTTACCATTCATTCAGCGGTGTCGCTAACGTTACAGACCCGGGAGAGATGCGACTGATAGCTGCGCTCCGGGGCAGTTAGCTAGTTATTTTAACCGTCATTTCAGGAGAGTTTCGGCTAAATTATGAATTATTTTCTTACCACAGTTTGTTCTTTTATCACCCTACTTCATGATCTGGTGTAATTAATCTCGCCAAAGTACAAAAAAAGAGGGGACAGCGTCAAAAGACAGCAAAAAGCGTCGATGTCAACCGGCAGAGCAACCGTTAGACAAGCTAGTCGATGAGGTGTCCTCGCAGATTGTCCGCTAGCTTACCGTGAGGTGAAGTCTTCCGTTCCTCCGTGGGCTTCTGCCGGTGTAGCCTACCGGCTCTACTGCTGTACACCCAGCGTCTGTTGACTGTGAGGTCCGTTGCTCCTCCTCCGCCTTTTGCCTGTCTCTGTCGGACCAGGGGGAGCACGGGGGGAGGAGGGGGAGGAGGAGACAGCTCTGAACCCTGAGCCACGCGCCCACACACACGCGAAGAATGCACGAGAGCCAGCCTTCCACCAGCAGCCCACTCATCTCTATCTCTGTCCCTGTCTCTCGTCTCTCTTTGTATTACATTTAATTTCAACTCAATTACATTTCCTTTACCACTGCAAGATTACTGCAATAACTGACTCCAGTAACACTTGAGGGGACAAACAACAACAAATACTCCCTTATAAAAAGCAAAGCAATTCCTCGTATGCAGGGGTAAAATGTACTATAGTGTACCTACAGTAGCCTAAGAACACATTTCTGAGTACTTCAGTTGAGTGTTTGCATTCCATGTTATGTTATAAGTGTGCAATTCAGAGGGGATTGTACTTTTTACTCTACTACATTTATCACAGCAAACTACACCTAAGACACGACAAGATCAGGAAACAAGGGCAAAGGGAATATACACGTGTACATTCTATGTTATTCTATTAGTCTTACTGCACATATTACAGTATGTAGCCTACACTAGTCTGGTGACTCCTGTTTCGTACAACAAGCAGTGTGCAATTGTATGGTTAGTGTCTGCATGTGCATGTGGACTGGTAACAGTCTGTGTATGTACTGTGTATGTATGTTATTGTGCATTTTCTTAACAGCAGGTATGTGTCAAAGACACATTTCTTGGAGGACAATAAAGTCTATCTAATCTTATAAAAGAGGTAGACCGTTATACACACACACACACACACATATATTTATATATACTGCATATATCTATATATACGTATAGATATATAGATGTAGAAATATCTATATATCTAGATAGATATCTATCTATCTATATCTATCATATATGTATAGTATATATCTATATATATATTCTACATGATATACTGTATACTGTACTGAATAGTCCATCAAATTAAACTCAATAATTCCACAACTTATACATGTCATATAGTACATTACATTATATTACTGTTTTATTTGTATGTTTTTAATTAGGTTAATAATAAGGTTACTGTAACAAAAGGGCCCCATATTTTCATATAAATATCTTGCCTATTCATCAGCTTTACACAATCTTTCATAGGAGGACATTTTGTCCACTACAGTTATATAGTTACTTCTCACACAGTATAAGAGGTAGTTAAAATTAGCATCCCCTCCAACAGCTACAACTGTAAAACACTGCCTACACATTATAATATAATAGCATAGTAACACTTTTACTTACCTTTGCTTGATAGTTTAAGTACATTTGGCTAATAATACTTATATACTTTTACCTAAGTGACATTTTCAAAGCAGGCTTTTACCTCTAATGTAGCATTTTAAAATTGTAGTATGTTTACTTCAAAGGATCTGAATAAATCCTCTAGTGATGCATTTATGTACTGAAAGAAACCAGAAGTTCCCATGGTCAAATTACTAACCCTAACCCAAAATTAATCAACACACACTGTACACCTTTAAAGCATATTGAAGCAAAGCCTTGCAGAGTTTGATAAAAGTTGGCAGCCTTTCATCTGTTACCTGGAGACCTAACATTAATTCTTGGGATCGAGAACTGTTTTGCATGTGATTTTATGTTATTGGTATTCTTTATTCAAAAGACTGTGAAAGTCACTTTCATATCAAATATGATCATTTTAGTTGGAGTCAAAAACTTTGAAAAATGTAAACAGTCTCTCTTGGCTCTTGTTATGATGCAGCATATATGTACAGCAATACATACTGTACATATACATGGCCTACAGATTGTGAAGTTAAAAAAACAACTGCCATATGGATACATTTTAGTGTTCATTTGAACTACTTTATAAACTGTTGGGTGGTTTGATCTATAAAAATGCATCATATTCATACATTTTATTGACTGATGATGACTGTAGTGGAGCCAAAAGTACAATATTCCCCTCTAAAATATTCTGAGCAGAAGTACAAGGTAGCATTAAAAGAAAATACACAAGTAAAATAAAAGTACTTCAAAATTGCAGAAATGTTACATATTATGCTTTTAAGTCTAAAAATGATCAGAATGCTCCTTAAAAAAGCCAACGTGTAATATGTATAACAGAGGACGAGGCCTCGGTGGTAGCTACATACAGCTTTGGGCAGGAAGAGACAAGGGTATTCTTTACCAACATGTCTGTTTGCACTTACCATAGAGCCCGCCTGAAGCTGAATCATCAAGCCTCATCTATCTTTGGTTTCACCACAGCAGACACAAGTAATAAGATATGTTTTTACGTGGATGGCATCTTGTTGAATGTTACCCAGCTTTATATCTGAACTGCAGCCAGGTCCATTTTAAAAATACTAAGGTCATATGTCCAAGTCCAGTGATAGCTACAGCCCTGATCACACCCATCCTTTACAAATATAAGTAATGGGAGGCATGGCCGCATTAACCTGCTAGGGTCCCTGGGCAAAAATGATCTGATAATCTCTACGGTTTTTATGGTGTTATACTACCTCAACAACTATTTCTCACTGTTAAAGGACATTACATACTTTCAGTGTCTGCATGTAACTGCTGCTTCTTTTGCTTAGTTGCAAGAAAAATGAGGACTTTCTACGAATAACATCTGCTTCTTCAAAATCTGAATTTGAATAAGGTTTAGCGCCAGATAGGTGGGAAAAGAATGCAGGCAAAGTACTGCAAAAGTAAAATACATAAGTAAATAATAGAAACATTACAAGAAAAAGATGCTATAAAAAATACTGTAACAAATATGTACAATATGACAGGTGCAGGATGTGAAAAGATCTTATTTCAGCTTAGTTTCAAGAGAAATGTGGACTTCCTATGAATAACGTCATGAGGTTACTGCAAATCAGAAACTACGTACACACCCAGTACACAGTTATTTAAAAAAAATCTTCTGTTTTTGACTCGCCTTATTAACAGGTCCTGTTGAGGCCCGTGCCGTCTTTCTATGATGTTAAACAATTCCTACGAAAAAAGACCGAATGGGAGAATGAACTGGAAACACAGATCTATGACGAGATAGGAGCATCAAGTCCAGAGCAGATTCATTCATCTTCCATTAATTCTCGTCTCATTCAGTTCAAAGTCATTCACAGTATCCATTATTCAAAGACAAAATTACACTAGATATAATCCGAGATCTCTCCGATATGTGATAAATGTAGCTTGGAGGAAGCAAACCGACTTCACAGCTTCACCCCTTGTCCCAAGATAGAAAATGACTGCTCTGAACTTTCTGAAGTATTTAATATCAGTATTGAACTAGACCCTGTTTTAATAGTTTTGTGAATCTCAGAACTAATTTCAACACTTAAGACAAGACATCAACAAATTATCTCTTATCGCTTAATCAATGCACCTAAAAACACTGTACACTTCGAAAGCATAAGGCTCTTGGACAGACTTTTTAGAGTTTTAAATACAGAGTAAAAAATATAGTATTTAATTTTGGAAATATATTTCTGCTTTTGTAATGCTGCTGCATACAGTACAATAGTCAATACATATTGTACACATATGACCCATAAAGGGCACCAAACAGACTCAATGTTAGAACCGCAAACTACAGAGATGACTTTGCACGGGCCTCAGGATGTTCGTCATCCAATCCGTCAGACATTGCTATGTGTGTGCATCACGGCTCTCTCTGTACACACACATTCACACAGGTTCGTCAAGTTTGAATGACACGCTACAAGGAAAGATTTTAAATGGTGCTTAACACAAATACAGCTAAATCAAGTTGGAGTCATCCACAGACAACTGGTGTACATATAATCTAAAATCTATCCTACAAAAGTGGTTCACACCACACACACACACGCACACACACACACACACACACACACACACACACACACACACACACCTGCTGTCTACTGGTTCTGACACTATGGTTGGCATGTGTGCAGGCAGGACAGAGACTCGGTGGCGCTCGTTTCCCGTTGCTCGTGCACAGAAATACCACTACTGTTGTGGCTTGTTATATAAACACACCTCATTAGAAAGTCCACAGCTGACAGTGTGTTTATGTGTGCGTGTCATACTGTTACATCAGTTCCAGAGCCGGACCGAGGTGCAGCATTGTCTGTTTAAAGACCTTACTGGAACTGGTAGTGGAGTGGCCCTCTTCTCAGGAAGGCAGTGAAGGGTAAACTCAATATCTCTTCTGGTAGACATACAGTAAGTCATATAATATCAAATATTTATCTACCAACACATAACCCTTAAAACTACACTGTCAGTGTTACATTGCTGTGCAGACGTGTCCGTGTTCCTTAATAGTGAGTCCATCATTAACTTAAAAGGCACTTTTTAATTCCCCATCGTATGCTATTTAAAGGGCTAGTTTGACATTGGGTGGAATATGCTCATTTGCTGTCTAGACGAGCGTTAGAGGAGAAGATTGATATATCTCATGTCTGTGCAGTAAATATGAAGCTGGAGCCAGCAGCCGGTTAGCTTAGCTTAGAGTAAGCACTGGAAACAGGTGTTTCTCCCTCTCCCCTGCCAAACAAAGAAGAGTTGAATCTCATTCAATTGTCCTTCCAGGCTCCCTTATGGTCAAGACGGCGGTGAAGATAACAAAAATGGGGATTTATTCATCTCGTATAGTGCCTAACTTTAGAGGCTCATAATATATTGGGTATGGAATTAATCTACAGATGCTCCTGTTCAAAACTTCTCCTGCTTCTAAACTTTTCTATGGATGTCAGATTTTGAGCCAGAACAAAGGCCAAATTGTGGCCTGCAACAGACTAGGTAAGGCTTGTTTTTAAACTAGTTGATTTACGCAAATGCCTTTTGCTACTGAAGCAGTTGTTGATCTCTTGCGGCCCCTACCGGCCGATTAAGAGGAGTGAGGAGTCAGCGGTTAATGACGGTATAAAATAAAATAAAATAGGTTTCTCAAAAATTGAGAATCACCACAACCACGAGAGGTCCTTGAGCATATAGTCATAAACGAGCACAGAAATATTAGGTGGAAGGGTCCAGTAGTATGTGAGATTAGCTGTGGACAGACACGGAAGCACACTCAGGCACGCTCACACTATCTAGATAGAAACAAAACCCCCTTGGGAGCACCTCTAAAGCTAACTAATTAACTAATTGACTAATTAACACTCTATATCTCATTTGTTTAATGCATACATAAGTGAAGTGTAAAAACGACTATGCGGCATTTTACAGGGAGGTGTATGTTTGACTTTTTCTGAGCTGGGAGCAGTGAAACTTTCTTGAATCTTCACTGGGTCCCTCGCACATAACCTCTTGTAAAGCAGTGAATTGTTGCTTTTTTACACACTAAACAAGTAATATATAACATGTTCATTAGTGAGCTTTAGAGGTGCTTCTAGGCGATCCAGGCTAACTGTTTCCTTAATTTCCAGTCCAAGCTAAGCTAACAGCTGCTGGCACTAACTTCTAACTAACTTATCCTACAAACATGTTTCTCATCTAACTCTCGGCAAACAGGCATATTTCCCAAAATGTCAAACTATTCCAGTACTACTTTATTACAGAATAGTTACTAGTTTTATGGATATTGTTTGATTGCTAACACAAGGACGCGGTTTTTATTTAGCACTTTGTCGTAGCTCTAAAGTAACTTACACCATTGCTTGTGAATCTGCCAGTGTAGACATAGCCATCTCCTTTGATCATCAGTGTGTGTAAATGTCTGTGTGCATGTGTGTACAAGAGATCGAGTGACACCTCAACAAGTGAAGCTCATAAATATTAATAGGGGCCTCATGAATATTCAGAGGGCGGGCTATGAATATTTAAACTATGATGGAGCATGTGGCCGGGTGACTAGACAGCCACAGACAAGAAACAGACAAATAGACCTCTCCCTTTGCTTCTTAACCTCAGTGAGACGCCGCAGCACAGCCTTTCTTTTAGGCTACATTAATTCTAATTAAGAATACATAATTTTTATGATTTTGTTTTCTTGTGAACTATGGCTCAGGAGAAGAATAATGGTCTTCATGATATTTTGCAACAGACTTCCAGCTTCATTATTCAAATGAGGTAAACCTGCTGAGTAGACGCTTCCGAATTCAAAAGCTGCACACTGTCCAAACCATAATAATGATAATAATAATAATATTAATATATAAATACACATAGAAGTTTGAAAATGTAGTCCTAGTGAAGAAACTGTACATTTCGCTTGGGCATTGCCTGCTTTATTTGCACATCTCGTTATCTACAGTCTATCTACTGGCCTATATTTAACTGACTACACCGTACATGTTACACACCTGCTCGCTGGTTGTAAAGTTTATCACAAAACCAGACTCATTCTACAGTATATGCTATTTATTGATTTCTATCCATACTGTATATGTATAGTTACATTACTGACATATCATAGTTACATTTATTCGCATTGTACATTTAGTATATTCCGTTATTTACTTATAAAAACGGCACGGCTCTTTCATTTTAATTCAGATATATTGTACATATTTTTATCGTATTTTTTTCATATTTTATTTGTAATTTTCTTCTATCCTACAATTATGTGCCTTGGTTTTAGTAATACTGATTAGATTTTTTATTATAATTTCTCTTACTATGTTTATGTCATGCACCAAAACACCAAAGTACATTTGTGAAAACCTGCTTGGCGATAAACTGGACTCTGATTCTATTAGAGGTTAAACTGGATTTTGTTGAACTAGTACTTAATGTGTGCAATGACTACAAGTTAAATCCAATCTAATCACATTTTTATGTAAAATATATTTGATTATATATTATGTATGAAAGAAAATGTGAAACCCTATGATAAAGCGTCATTAATGCTTATGTCAGAAAACCAATTACTCTAAAATGGTTCAAAAGTAATAAAAAAATCATAATTTACATTTAATGGATTTCAGAATGCTATCAATATTGTTAATATCCATATAGGAGCTCATGTTATTCGGTAAACAGTTCATGAAAGATCGTCTGAAAAAGGTTACAGCTTTAAATAGTGTAAGATCTACCCAGAGTCACGATTCTGCATCACAACAGCGTTTACATTAGTAACACAGACGTTGCAGTTCTCATTGGTAGGATGCGGCCAGATGTCACTGCTGTTTTGCTTGCAAATGCATCTGAAGCTGTTGAAATTGTTAATGAACTCACTGTAGGGACTAGAGAAGGAGTAAACTTTATGAGTACAGATTGCAATGTAGGGTCCAGGATATAGAACATACCCATTGAGAAGGTTTCAATTCACTGATTTCATGAGGATTGACTATCCTAATTAGAGGTATCATTTGGGGCTTCATTTCCCACCCACATTAGAAACAAATAACCTCATTTGATGGGGCTGCTGTAGTCTAAACTGTACCTATATCTGGGGGTGCGTGAGGCAAAAAAACAAAAAGCGTACAAAGCCCTGATGTAACCCCCGGGGGAAAGTGGATGATGAATTTAGATGCAGTGCGTCAGCAGTGAGAATTACAAAACTATGAGCACAGTGAGGAATAATACGGGTTCAAACGTGGGTTGGGCTGAGAGTGCGCACTCACATTGTGCCAGCGCAAAGCTAAAACAGTAAGGAGCCCAGGAGTGGGGTGAAGGAAGCATCAGTGTGAAGAATCCTCCTGACTGGTTTTATTTTCTGATCAATGAGAGTGACTCACTGTGGCTGCATTGAAACCATCCAAGACGGGTTTGTGCTCTGCGGACAACTCGATGTGCGTAAATGTGGCCACCTACACACACGTACATAAAGTGTATGAGAGTGTACGAGCAAATGTGTGCGAAGGTGAAAGAAGAGCACCTGTTAAGTGATAGACCTCGGCAGTGCGATGGCTGTGTGGGTTTGTGGTCTATAACGGATGTTTGACAGGCTGATGAGCTCTGGCACTCACACACTGCTTCCTCCACACATTCTCCCCTCCTCTGCCTCTCTTCTCATCTCTTTAGGCGGTGGGTGTAAACTCCCTCCTTTTCTTCCTAAACACCGTCTTTCCATCTCCACTCTTTTACCCTCCCGCTCCTCCAATCCTTTCTATGCATGTTGTTTTCGCTGATTGCAAGTTTGACAGGTCTTCAGAGAGAGAAATGCAGAGGGAGAGGAATCAAACAATCTCCTCAATTAGACAGCCCACACAGACGTGCGTCTGAACTCTATACCATCTTCATCAGTTGTCGCAGTTTTTATCTTTCAGTCGCAGACACCTTTGTTCCCCAGTTGAAAACACACTGTTCACAACAAAGGCAGAGAAAACCATTTAGCTTTGAAGAACAGAAAGCCGCGACAAGCTTTTAAGGTTTATTTGCATCGAGAGGAGGAAGTCTTTCTGCTTTTTCTGCCTTAATTGACCAGTTTGCCTGAAAATTTTGCAAAGGCTACATAGCGGCCACTGATGGGAGGGCATTCAAACTGCAAATGGCTCTCTGACTGATTGCAATATAAGATTTAACATCATTTCACATTTAAAAGGTCTAAATTTCAGCAGTTTGAATGCAATTCACGAGGGAAGTGGAGACGAGGAAGTTGTAAGCTGTAATGTTCCAGTGTGGTGCAATAATTACGCCTACTGACAAAAAAAAGAAGAGATTTCTGATGTAAGGAGTAATAAGATTGCACGTTTGAACAGGAACCAGGAAAACACACAGCCTCCTTGGTCTTATGTAACTAGCCAGACACCTAAGCTGTCACTGAGAGTTGATGACTAAATGTCAAAGAAACACACATAATTTGAGGGGGCTGCCTCACTTGCACACACACACACATTAAAGAGAAACAGTTGGCTACAAGGGAAGAGAAAGAGAAAGTAAAACACAGGGAGCTGTGAGACAGATAAAGTCCATACAGGACCTCCGGACGGTCAACAATGGTATAATACTGTGGTGCACTGCAGCATACCTGGAGGGGATCAGACCTGTTGATGCAATCAGTGGTGAATGTCTCGAGTTTTCTCTTTGCTCCATCTGTCTCCTCTCCGTCTCCTCTCCACTTGGCTGTCAACCTCCTTCACAGCCCCCACTACCATCTTTCCTCCCACAACTCCTGCCGTCCTCTCCTCTTTCCTCTTCTCGCTCATTATGTTTGTCGCTGGGAAAAAGAAAACGCCAGTTCTGCAAAAGTCAGTTCTTGGAGAAGAAGAAAAAAAGAATAATTCAGCGTTATCTCCACAAGTCATTCATACCATCTCGTTATGTTATTTTAGTCATGCTTTTTTTTTTGCACTTCTGTTTTGGGATTTTATCTTTATCTCGCTTGTATGTTGCCTGACTGTCTCGTGATTTTGTTTCATTGTGAAGCACATTGCATGTCATTTAATTTCACCATTTTTTACTAAAAACATGAGGAAGCTCCCTTATCCAATTTTAGTTCAAGTATGAAAACAAACAGGTTGACATTTGGGAGATTTTCATCAGACAACAGTGAATCTTTCTCTCATCTATCTTTCTTTCCCACACACACATCCTCCTCCTCCTGTTTCTCCCATCCTTAGGAACTCAATCTTTTCCCTCCCTCCTTCCTTTCAAACCTTCTTCATTTCTTCCTTCCTTCTAATTCTCTTAAATCATTTCCTTCATTTATCACTCCCTCTTTCTCCGCATCCTCACTCTCATCCTGTATCGTTGACCTGGAAGCCTCTGAGCTTGTTCTCTCAGCCGTGGGCATCATGACCATAAGCTGAGTCGCAGGGCTATTTATATTTGTTCCTAATGAGGTGAGATTTCGCTCCGCCATAGCAACAGTCTCTATGGATACCCTGCACTTGGATACCAGATCCCATCCTGTTTTAAATGTCTTATTATGGGCTGTGCCTTCCCCCGTGTATCGTAGCCTAATTAATTCTGAATTATCGTCCCTCTCTGTGTGAACGGTGCAGAAATGCCCTCAAATTACCATCAAACTGACGGCATCAGCAAATTTACATCAAAAGTACAGATTAGAGTTGCACTGGTCAATTTGCAGCATGAAGTAGATCAATATTAAAGCACTTTGGCACGCAACCTGATGCACAGCTCAGTTTTTTAAATTGTCAACTTCTGCAGAAGGGAGTAGAGACCACTACAGGTGCTCTCATTATTTGATCTGAAACGCACACACGGGAGGAGTATCTCGCTATTGATCAGTTCTGAGCCAAGTGAGGAGCCGGTTGGAGCACAAGACCCAGGCAGCCGAGCTCAGATCATTAGAGGAGCTCTTGGCGGCTGGGGTCACAAATCTCTTTATACATCGATGGGTCACACAGGTGTTGAGACCCGCCATCTCAGTTCCTGCCATAAAGCGAGACAACCAATCAATAAACCGGCAGAGCAACTTCTGGAGAAAGCTGCAGCGGTGAGAGCATTCACACACATGATGGTGTGTGTGCCTTTGTACTCACAGTAAGACTAGGAAATGTTCCCTCCTTTCTCTTAATGACAGACACTCTGAGACAGCTGCATGCTCATGTACTCACACAGGTACACACACACACACACACACACACACACACACACACATACATACACACACACACACACACACACACACACCCTGACAGGTGCTGCATTGTTATGGCATGTCCAACTCTGGCAGCTTGTTTCTCCTCAGACCTCTCGCCCCATGTGATAACTCAGAAACGGAGAGATGAAAGGAGAGGCAGGGACAAGGGGGAGGAGAGGAGTGGCACACTTTACCAGGAGGGGATGGAGGGCCTGAGATAGTTCGAGCGTAAGAAGGTTAAGTAAATCATATCATTAATGCTATGTTAAGAGATTGCTTTGACCTCTGCTTGGCTGTCTGCATATGAAAGTGTGTGTGTATGTGTCTGGCCTTTGTCCCAC